>JAODKC010000107.1:27712174-27722990 GCA_026777985.1 Mormyrops attenuatus
GTGCTAAACGACACGCGGACAGCTCGGGTTGCAGTGCAGTGCGGGGACTGGGTGTGCTAAACGACACGTGGACAGCTCGGGCTGCAGTGCAGTGCGGGGACTGGGTATGCTAAATGACACGCAAACAGCTGGTCAGCAGCAATGATCTAGCTGTGAGGACACCTGGAAAACAGTGATTGGCAAATTGTTTTTTCTGTAACATTTTCCTGCGTCAAACACCCCTCCCACCTCAAAACTCAGAACAGGGCAGTGGAAACAAGAGTACGACAGACACCATTTGAGATGGGCGAGTAAGAACAAAGGAGAAAGTCCAGAACAAAAACCGAAAGGGAGCAGAGAACTGAAAGATCCAAGTGTGGCATTTCTGTGGGAATTGCTGACATATGAGCAAGAAATTCAAGCAGACAAAACTTATTTAGCACTCCCAGGGTGGTGCTGGGGGGTGGATGGGGTTATGTACACTACTGTGGACCCTCCTTACACCCAACACCACTAAGCTTTATCTGAGAGGTCCAGTGTTTGTAATAAGCCTTTAGTTCACAATGCCAAATAACTGGACATTTTTTTTTTTTTTTTTTAGATGAGCAATGCCTGTCAGGCTGCTGGGTGTTTATGGGCCTCAGCAGAAAAAATGATAAAGATTACAGCAGAAGACAAAAGGTGAAGAGATTGTGTATCAAGGGGGCAAAAATCAGTTATTGCAGACTTTTCTGCTACTTGGTGACCTGAAAGCAGACAGACGTCACAGACTTCTGCTGCTGCCATGACAACACCAAGACCAAGGGATGGGGGGGGCCCATTCCTAAGCACAACAGGCGGTGACATCATAATTGGGTAAAAACTACAGAGGAGGGATAAGGCCTGACTCCCACACGTGCCAACAGTGTCAAGTCAAGAGACGGAGGCTGTACACCATCCTGCAAGGGGTGAGCACAAGGGTCACGGGCAGATTTAGCAACATGAAGACACTACTCTGATGCAATACATACATTTTACAGTACATGCCTAAAGTGTAAATTTAAAATGCCATTAAAAAAAAGTAGGGGGGGGCTTTAAAATACCTTAAATTCCAATATTTTTAGTAAAGCTTTATTACCATACCATCCATATACAGACAAACAGTGGCACAAAATAAGGTTCCACCAGGACCACAGCGCAACATACAAAAAGCATGTGACAAGGGGAGGTTTTCCACAATACTTAACGTGAAAAAACACAGGACAAAATGGGGCAGGGGGTTATATAAAGAGTGCATGGAAACTGGCATGCAGCCAATAATATGTAATGCAGCAGCATGAACAGTATAATGTCAGCTGATTGACACATGGATAAATAAGGTGAATTAAATACTAAATAGCAATCATTAAGAAGTGATCGGACATTCCTCCACCTCAGTGTCTTGAGAAATTAACAAAACACTAAAATTTCTCCAGATGTACTTCTTTAGGTGGGTACTCCCAAACTGCAATGAAGAAGACGCAGCATCATTAATTAAAAGGACAATTCCTTCAGCAGAAGTTTATTAAATATTGGGCAATTCAGAATTACGCAATTGACTGAAGTGGCAGGTTCTCGGTACATCACAGTCATACACGGGGTTCTGTTAGTGCACATGCGGCTGCTGCACTATGGTCGCTCTCATTGCCTGTCCCTGTTCTCAGGGCACGTGTACCTTCTCCCAGCAGACGTGTGTCAGGCAAAGCCTTGTCATTCACTCCCTCCCACACATCAGCCACAAACTCAGGCTGACTTTGTGCCACTCGGAGCTTCTGCAGCTTCTTTTGAAAGGTGTAAAAAAAAAAAAATAAATTACACAGACGTGAGAGAGGGCAAAGGTTCCTCTTGGACGCAGCACATGAAAAAAAAAACAGGACAAACAGCTGACGCAGTTCAGTTTGCGGGCTAACTCCACCTCGGGAAGAGAGGAACGATCACACAGCTTGAGTGAACTCAAGACAACGGCTATGGTGAGAGAACACAGCTTCACAAACAAGAGGATGGGCAGGAATCTTAAGTGAGGCGTCAAATGGAGACGCTCATTATCAATCAGAAAACTGCACCAAAGCAGACCGTAAATACCACATACAAAGAAATAAATAATAATAATAATAATGATGATTATAATAATAATAAAAAACAACTGATACTACCACCGACACAATTACGAGAGGCTTTTATCCTGGATCAGAGCCCTGGAGAAGTACCTAGCATTCAGTCCCAGCAGAACAAGAACAAGAACTGCAGGCCGGTTTACTTTAATTTGATAAGGGAAAAAAAAAAACTTCAGGTAAAGTCAGTGTGGCAGTTTCTAGGATACCACATGTTAATTAGGCACAACTAATAAAACAAAGAGGCTAAATAGGCAGTCTGCTGAGCCAGATGGGGGGGCTTTTGATGAGGGGAACCTACCCTGAGAACAATCAATGCAGGTGGGAGGAGGGGGTGTAATTAGTCATGGCTGGTGGGGTGGGGCCGACCGACCTGTCCGCTTACTGTATCTTGAGAGGTACATCTTATCTACTCTCTACTCAGAGTTACATGAATTTACAATTTTATCGGCCATTCCTTAGCAGGCTGGAACATGGCGATAAGTACATCCTTATTTACACATACGTGCTATGCATCGACAAGAACAACGACTAGGGGATTCATTCAAAATAATCACAGTTGATAACTTCATAATCAATTCTTCCCAGACGTCACTCGTTACATCACAGCCTGGTACCTAAAAACAGGTGATCGCAATATCCAACAGTAAAACTCCGCGCAGTAAAGCTGCATTTTTTTATCTCACTCGCGGAAAATTCGTAAACTTTGGTATTGTCAGAAAACTATAGTTATAGCTCTAAATCCCAGTAAACACATGTTCATGTCTTTTGCTCATCCTTGCTATTTAACATTTTTAAATCATCTAGGCAACTAACTGTGAGAATCTAGGGAATCTCACATCGAAAAGAAATGATGCAATGCGCATTCAAGCAGCCCCAAACGAGAAGTACTGCACCATGAGCAAAAATGTACAGCCGTAATTTAATCATGAAAGTACTTGGAGTCACGTGCCAAAAAGTGATAATTACCTCGCACCCAGAGCCGTCACCCACGCAAACACTATCCGGGAACACGCTGATCGCCGGCAAACTCGTCGTGACTTACCCTTCCTTTGGCAAATGTTTTTTTCTGGAAGACCATTTTTGCATGGCATCCAGATTTTTTTCAGCGGGTTCTGAGTTAGTTCGCGTGGTGAGGATGCCATGGTATTGTCTTCAGTTAAACTTATATTTGTGAACCATAACCAGTGGTCTTCAAAGGCAGAGCGTGATCTAGCACTGTAGAAGCTCTCGTTTCTACCACCGCGCTTAGACTAGGTACGGATGTCACATCGCCTGAAGATCATTAAGTACACCTACCGTAATGTCGGGAAAAAACGCGCGCAAATAATTCTAAGACCTGTTAAAGAACTCATCGAGATTACAGACAAAGCTCAGTCACAAAGCTAAGACTTTCTTCTGAATAATGTTAATACTGTTTATTGAGGTGTAAGATGAGACTGCAATGACTAATCTAGATGAAATACTCCACCAAAATTAATACATTTAAAGCCAATGAACCATCAGCACTATAAAAGGACCGTGAGATGGGGAAAGGGAGTCCCACGACAAATCGATTAACTTTGTCGATGTGGGGAGGGAGCGGGGTCGGGAGTGCCCAAAATGCCAGACGGCCTGAAAGAAACGTTATTACTCACGCAAACATCATTTTACTTTGTGATGTATATTCGTAGAATACAGACTATGTAAATGAAATACTAATTTCACAAACATCCATCCATCCATCCATCCATTTTCTGAAATCACTGAAATCCCAACTGGGATCGCGGGGGGGACCGGAGCCTATCCCTGAGCAGTCGCCAACACATCGCAGGGCGTAATTTCACAAACAGAAGTGTAATTTCATCAAAACAGCGTATCATTGCCTCGTTCCCAAACGGTACCGTAAATACTTTGAAGCAGCCCATTTGGGATACGCAAAAACAAGTACAAAATGTTATCTTGCATTAAAACATTTCTTATGCTGTTCACATGCAACGCACATGGGGCAAAGATGTTTACATGACTTTAGCCAATCCGCGAGAAGAAAAGAAAAGCAGTTAACCAATGGGAGAACAGTTAAACAGCCTGGGAAGGCGTGTTCTACGTTTGACATCTCCTGATAAACACCGTGAACGGCATATGGTGTATGTTTTGCCTAAATTGTCTCACAACAGAAATTTTAAGAGTCAGCCAAAGGACTTATGTTATCGAAATAAATCTAGACAGCGTCCTTCTAAAAATGCGCACCCATTACTTTTATTTCCGTGAATGTTTAAATCCCAGTCTATCGTTCTACTTAAGGTATGTAAGATGTTAGCTACAAGACTAGATTTTAACTAAAATTTAAGGATATTCGGCATTATTGTTGTCATACGTCATTTTTTTCCAGTCAGCTTGAAAAGTTTCCTGCATTTTATCTCAACTACAGCTCATCAGTCCTCTAGTCATAGTTTTCGCACCCCTCTGGGTGTTGGTGGTACTGCAGTGTCAGAATACTGTAGCATGGCCATACCTATATTAAAACCCCAAAAGCCAGTCTATATTGTCATACTTCCTATCTTGTTGTTAGCTGTAAAAGAA
The DNA here is from genome assembly GCA_026777985.1 of Mormyrops attenuatus. Classification (NCBI taxonomy): domain Eukaryota; kingdom Metazoa; phylum Chordata; class Actinopteri; order Osteoglossiformes; family Mormyridae; genus Mormyrops; species Mormyrops attenuatus. Next base: position 27,716,845 of record JAODKC010000107.1, read on the forward strand.
CTTAAGTGAAGTTTATTGATCATTCCGGTTTTCACCACCCTGAGCTCAAACTGTGTTCCCGCGCCTGTATGTTTGTAGTTTCCTTTGTAACATTTTTTAAAATTATAATACTGCCACCCTGTGGCGTACATATAAATGAAAAGCTCCATGTTTATCGTTGGTAGAGTGAATGAAAGACTTGTCAGATTGTTTACGGTGACAATTGGCTCATGTAAATGACGTTTCATTATCGTTCAGCGACGATAAGACTTTTTTTTAATTCACAAGTTAGTTTCTTGAAAAGAAATAAGCACCTCTCCAAATAACATCGTTTCAGGGAAGTTCAAGCAAGAACTATCCAAAAGGCATGAATAGATTTAATGACCCTGGAGATTACCTATTATTCAGATTTTCTAATGATATATCCAAGTTTAGCTGGAGTAATATAACCAAATTATTTGGCATGCATAACAGGGGTGGCATGTGGCTCTGTGGTTGGTGTTCTGTAGTCCAGAAGGTTGAATGAATGTTATGTTTATATACAGTCATGGCCGAAATTATCAACCCAGGAGGACCCCACTGCTGACACAGAAACATAAAAAAGCCAGACTGGAGTTTCCCAAAATGTACCTGAGGAAGCCAAAATCCTTCTGGGAGAACATCTTGTGGACAGATGAGACCAAGGTAGAGCTTTTTGGTAAAGCACATCATTCTACTATTTACAGACAATGGAATGAGGCCTACAAAGAAAAGAACACGGTACCTACAGTCAAACATGGTGGAGGTTCAAAGATGTTTTGGGGATGTTTGTCTGCCTCTGTCACTGGGCGGCTTGACTGTGTGCAAGGCATCATGAAATCTGAAGACCACCAAAAGACTTTGGGGCGCAATGTAGGGCCCAGTGTCAGAAAGCTGGGTCTGCGTCAGAGGTCATGGGTGTTCCAGCAGGACAATGACCCCAAACATACCTCTAAAAGCAGCCAGAAATGCTTGAAAACAAAGCGCTGGAGAGTTCTGAAGTGGCCAGTAATGAGTCCGGATCTAAAACCTATTGAACGCTTATGGATAGAATTCAAAATTGCTGTTTGGAGAAGGCACCTTTCACATCTGAGAGACCCTGAGCAGTTTGCAAAAGAGTGGTCGAAAATTCCAGTTGAGAGGTGTAACAAGCTTGTTGATGGTTATAGGAAGCGATTGGTTTCAGTTATTTTTGGGCGTGCAACCAAATATTAAGTTGAGGGTGCCAGTAATTTTGTCCGGCCCAGTTTTTGAGTTTTGTGTGACATGATGTCAAATTTGGCTTTTTTGTGTCGTTCCACTGCACATAAAGAAAATAGTGTATACCAAAACATTTGTAACTGCAACAATTTTCTGGGAGAAATGGTGCATTTTCTGGAAAAATTCCTTTAAATCTGAGCTAGATAAGATTTTAACAACTCTGAGCTATTAGTTAGGTTCTCCCCAAACGAGCTTGATGGGCCGAATGGCCTCCTCTCGTTTGTAAATTTCTTATGTTCTTATGTTCTTATTCCAGGGGTGTCGATAATTTCGGTCATGACTGTTGGACTTTTCAAGACATCCAAAGTGCTTTACAGAGCTAACAGGGAGCCCCTTCAACCACAATGATGATTTTACTGCAGGGCCATTGAATGAGGCCCTTAACCCCAACTTCTGCAGGCTGACCCTGCTCTCTCAATTGTACGTCACTTTGGACAAAAGTGACTGTGAATTTCGGTATTCAATACGCAAAAGCTGTCCCTTCGTGGACTGAAAACATCACTTTGCAACTGGATCCTGGAGTCCATCAGGGTAGGAATCATCATTTCTGCCCCATTAGTCCGAGTACGGGAACTCCCCAAGGCTGCTGTCTCAGCCCCCTGCTCTTCACACTGCTCCAGCAGGACCATCTCCAACCACATCATTAAGCATGCAGAAGACTCCACCTTAATCGGGCTAATAAGTGGTGGAGATAAGCCAGCATGCAGACAGGAGGTGAGCGAGCTGGTTGAGTGGTGCAAGGCCCACAGTCTGCAGCTCAACGATGACAAGACAAAGGAAGTGACTGTGGACTTCACTAGAACCGGCGGGTGAGCAGAATCTGCTGTACACATCATGTTTCTCGTCGTGACTTTACTGAGGATCTCTGCCCCACTGCCCCTGCCCCAAACCTCTCTGGCTGGGAAAAAGGTGAAGCTAGGATGGGAGAAAGGCAACAGCTAGGTGGAGTCGGCCTTACCTTCAAACACAGTGTGGGCTATTGAACCAGCTCTCTTGATCGAGTGGAGTTCACATTATAGAGAACCTGACTCGGTCGCTGAATATCTCCCAATTGGCAAAAAAAAAAAAAAAACCGCGACTGCATCTCTTTTTTTCCACAGAAAATTGAGAAAGGTCCAACTGCCTCAAAAGCTTCTGGTCAATTTCCATCCCTGCACCACAGAGAGCATCCTCATTTGTGGCACCCCAGCCGTATAGTCACTGACAGCAAAGCTCCAGGATAGGTGGGGAGAATCGCACAGGGGCTCGTCAGCACAGAGCTTACAGGCCAGGAGCAGCTCTACCAGAACCGACTCCCCAAGAGGGCCCAGCGCATCAACCGAGATGCCACTCACCCCACACATCACGAGCCTAAAAAAAGAGCTGAGGCCAGAATGACCTCAGGTGGGTGAAAGGACATGTACAAGTACAAATCTGAGGACCTGTTGCCCTCACCCCAATAGTGATGAAGTACTTGGAGAGCCGAGTGCTGGCTCTCACTAAAGCCAGCAAGTCCCTGATCTTGATCAAGGCAAAACAGGTCAACAGATGACACCATCTCAGCTGCTGCATTACATACAGCCCTAACTCATCTGGCACACCCCAAGACAAACGTTAGAATGCTGTTTGTTGATTGTAGCATTTATCTTCCCCCTCATTCTAAATACAGGTGCCCCACAGGGCTGTGTGCTCAGCCCACTACTGTACTCTCTCTTTACATTCACCCATCTGTAGAACACCATTGTCAAGTCTGTATATGACACAACCATTGTAGGGCTGACCTCCAATAATGGTGAAACGGCAGGAAGGAAGTCCTGAGCTTGACAGGATGATGTAGAGAAAACCACCTCACCTTCAACGTGCAAAACAGCAAAGAAGTGATCCTGGACTTCAGAAAGGTCCAACTACCTCAAAAGCTTCTGGTCAATTTCTATCTCTGCACCACAGAGAGCATCCTCACTTGTGCAACCCCAGCCGTACAGTCACCAATGGCAAAGCTATATGACGAATGGTGAGAAGAGCACAGGGACTCATCAGTGCTTGCAGATCAAGAGGAGCTCACCCAGAACCGACTCCCCAAGAGATCATCTGAAATGCCATTCACCCCTCACATCACAAGCCTGAGAAACAGCTTCTTCCCAAGATCTGAAGCCAGACTCCAGGACTGGCAATGGTGCTACCTTGGACTGTGGTTCCCACTTTGTTCACACACTCACTTTATATCGATACACAGTCACCTTATTTATTATTATAAATCCTGTAATTGTGTTAGCCTATTTATTTACTGTTTATTCACGTTTATTTATTGTTTCCATAGCCAAACTTTGACAAGTGCCTTTGATGTTGTTTACTGATGTTACTATTAGGATATAGTCAAACAGTTTTTAATAGCCTGTATAATTGTGCAATGAGAATAGACAATTCTAATTTTGACTGCCGTCAAGTCTGAGACAGGACTGCGCAGCTGGAATTTTACCCAGGGAACAAGAGGGGGTTGCCACTATGGACTCAAGTTCCATAGAGGAAAACTCTGACTATTGTTTGTGCATATGCACAGAACAGCATTTTGGAGTACAGACTTAGTAAAAGTGGGCGAGGTGTTTGACAGGGTACCTCCTACGGACTCTGCGGTCCTACTGAGAGACTCCAGTGTTCACTTGGGGACTGTTGGAAATACTTGAGAAGCATGATTGGGAAGAACAGCTTTCTGGATCTAAACCCGACTCGTTACTGGATTTCTGTTCAAGCCATGAAATGTCCATAACAAGCACCATATTCAAACACAAGAATGTCCATAAGCATATATAATACCGCAGTACCCAAGGCCAAAGGTCAATGATCAACTTTATACTTGTGTCATCTGAGTTAAAGCTGTGTATTTTGGATAAACCTGGGTGAAGGAAGGGGCAAAGCTATCAAACGATCAACATCTGCTGATGAACTTGATTTGGTACATGGGGAGGACACTGGATGGATCACCTAGAACGACCCAGACAAGCATTTTGACAGACATTTCAGTGCAAGATGAATTCAGCTCTCACCTCTCCAAATGTGCCTAGTAGTTGGGGATATTGAACTTAAAATGGACTTGCTATGGGGGTCTGAGGCCTCTATAGCGAAAAGACTTCAAGGGTAGAGGAAATCCATCCAGAAATGCTGAAAGTACTTTGTGTTGCTGAGGTGGTGTGGATAACATGCCTCTTCAATGTTGTGTAGAAGGTGGCTAAAATACCACTAGACATTGAAGCTGTAGGTGGTCTCCACTTTTAAAAAAAGGGGTCCTAAGGGAATGCTCCAACTACAGATGGATCACACTTCTCTGCCTCCCTGAGAAAGTCTATGCTTGGGATAAGCATAGACTTAGAGATGTGACAGCTAGTACAGCTGTGTAAGGGTTTGCAGAATTTTGTAGACTTGGAAAAACCGTAGGATTACATGTCCTGCCACATACTGTAGGAGGTGCTGCAGGAATATGGGCTACCTGGGTCATGACTGCATGCTTTAGCCCCTGTTTGAGGTAAGGGTTGTGTCTGCATCCTTTGCACAAAGCTGGTTAGAGTGAGTGTTAGCCTATAGGAAAAAATGCATCTTGTCCCCTTTCATGTTTGTGATATTCAGTGACAGGATATTAAGGCGTAGCTCTGCTTGGGGGGCTAGAAGGGACATTCCTGCTATTTGAAGATGACGTTGTGCTCTTGGCCTCATCTGACCAGGATCTCTCGCATGCACTTTAGTGATTTGATGCCAAGTGTGATGCAGGGGGATGAGAATAAGTGCCTCAAAATCAGAAGCCATGGTACCCACTAGGAAATAAGTGGATTGCTCCTTTGAGGCTGGGGTAGCCTGCCCCTAGTGGTGGAGTTTAAATATCACAGAATTTTGTTCATGAGTGATGGTCAAAGTAAAATTGAGATTGTCAGGCAGATAAGCTCGGTGACTGCAGTTGTGTGGCCACTGAGGAGGTCCATAATGGTAAAGAAGAAGTTACGTCATAAGACAAGGCTTGTTTTTCACTTGTCAGTGTACATCCTCATCTTCACTTATGGTGAAGACCTGTGGATAATGACCAAAAGATCAAGGTCACCAGTACAAGCAGCTGAAACAAGGTTTCTCCGCAAGGTTACAGGACTCACTCTCCTGGACAGGGCAAGGCATTCAGAGACCTAGAGGTACCTTGAAATAAAGTGACTGCGCCTTTGGATCAAGAGGAGCCAGGTAAGGTGGTTCAGACACCCCATGAAGATGCCTCCTGGTCAGCTCTCATGGAAGCTGCTCCAGGACAAGTTAGAAGGGTTACACCTGGCAGCTATACTGAGAATGTCTAGGGACCCCCCATAATAAATGACATTCTGTGACCATAGATGAGGAGGTCTGGCATGACCTGCACATCATGCTGCCACCATGCCCAATGACATGAGAATGATATTGTTCCTACTTTTTAGTTATGTATATATATGCATTTTATAAAATGAAGAAATAAATCAAGTTACTGTCCCGTGCCTCCGATATGATTTTATCTTTGATATTTCTCACCATTCCCAATTATTCTGATGCCAAATATTCTCCAACTCCACAAAACCACATTGTTGCTTTACATACAGTATCACCATAAAAATACTACAAAATATTGGGGGGGCCGGTGTGTGTCTGGGCAGCTGAGGACACTGTGTCCATGATCAGAAGGTCGCTGGTTAAAATTCCGTGGTCAGCATAAGGATTTCACCTCTAGGTCCCTAAGCAAGGCCCTTAACCCCCTACCCACACCCCTGAATTTCGCCAGGCACCCTCCCTGCATTCTCAAGTTTATGTTGCTTTGGATAAAAGTAGCTGTTAAAAAACAGAGAAAAACGAAATTACATGAGGAGAGAGGAGGGGAAAAAAAAACAGCCCCCAGACTGTACTCCAGTAGG
>JAODKC010000107.1:27723090-27733315 GCA_026777985.1 Mormyrops attenuatus
GACATTGTAGGAACCGAAAAAAACAGCCCCCAGACTGTACTCCAGTAGGGAGGACATTGTAGGAACCGAAAAAAACACCTCAGCAAAATAAGCACATGGTCACACTACACCTTACAACATAAAACTTGTGAGGCCAAAACAGAAAAACACGGTAAAGGATTAATTTCATGAAAAACTGCCTGTTCAAAATGAAGCACCACTAAGTGCCAAGTTCACAAAAAGTATGCCGTCCGATTTTGACTAGTATGCCGAAAAAGATGAGGTAGGCTCTTATTTGTACGCATAACTTAAAACACTGCTTATTTTGGAACCCATTAATATTAGGACTATTTGGATCATTTTCATGGAAGTAACAAGGCAAGTTCTTACATACAGTACGGTAAAAGTTGAGAGGCCGGTAGTCTTTCATATCCGTGTCTGTGCATTGCATTACATTACAGCCACTGCTCATGATGCACTGGAGTCTGAAAACACCTGCCAGATTTCACAGCATGCAACAAAATTTAGCATAAATCTCTAAAACAAACCATAATAAATTGGGCTGTAAGCTTTCATAAGATATAAATCAGTCACCCAAACAATTACAATTTATAGAGATGGACAGGACAGCTTCAAAAGACGACAAGGACATTCAAAAGGTTAACATTTTACTTGAGCGGGCAGAAATACTTAGCGGTAACTCAGCTACTACTTAAGTACAGATCATGAACAAATAAGGAGTTATTTGAAATAAAAGATGTGTCATGATTCATTAATGATGAACAAGCATGAGATGAGTATTTCCTTTGTGTTATTCAATACATGTTCCTTCACAGAATTAATAGATATACTAACAAATATAGTAACTGCTTGGGATGAAAGATGCATCGTGATTCATCAGTGATAAACAAACATAAGATCAGTAAGCAACTAAGGCTTAGTTTGTGGTTAATTAATACATTAGTAATAGCATAATACTACACTGCTTGTGCCCAGTCAAGTGAAATGTTACTAAATGTTTTGGTTTTTCTGGTTTGGAACCTACACTGGGGCTTCCACAAAGGAACAAAACAAAGCAGAAATGTGAAATCTGTTCAAAATATCTGAACTTATTCATTCCTTCGTAACATAGTCTGACCATTTATTACAAAAACTAAATGTCTTTATCCACCAATCTTCTATAGCACTGTCTCACTACAAGGTCGCAGTACACATCAAGCTAATCACAGGCAGCATAAGTCATGCGGTAGCTATACACCACAGAGAGGATGCCAGTTCATTACAGGGCACGCACACACACACGCACACACACACACACACACACACACACACACACACACTTTGGGCAACTTGAAGATGTCAATTTACTTATCTAATTTTCTCTAGACAAACACAGCACAAGCATAGTAACAAAATACATAATAATTGTGCTTTCTTCTAGCGAAACATCTTAATCTTTTAAACCAGGGCTGGGCAGTATAATCGACTTTTTATAGCATAGCGATATATTTTGAAATGAGATACAGAATGAGACAGTACCGTCCATATTGATATACTTTTATTGTGCATCAAAATAAAGGCTGACAAAGTTAACACATTTGTTAATTTTAATGTCATACCGCATTATTGTTTTGTTGATTGCATTATCACATGCATTCATTTTGATATCCTAATGGGGGAACGTGGTGGATAACTAAATGAACATACTAAATAAATAAACAAACTAATAACTAAATTTTTGGTATAAACAAACACGTAGTTGGTAAATAATAAACAACAATAAGTCTTCGACACATACAAACAAATAAATAAATAAAAGAATATGTAAAATAAATTAATGAATAATCTGCAATCAATCAATCACTCTCTCTGTCTTTCTGGCAGGGTATTCCACAAAGCAGAATTTCCCAGTTAGTTGGATAACATAAGCCAAAGATGAAAACTGTCCAACTGGAGGAGAGGTAAGTGACACTCCTATTGGACAAACATTTCTCAAGTTAACCCATCTCACTGAGAAATCCTGCTTCGTGGAATACTTTCCAGATTTACGGATTTCCAGATGTATTTATTTATGGATTTCTTCATCTGTATGTTAATGACAAGGGCAGCCCTAACCATTTCAGGCAGAAACAACAGTATAGCTGACTGTACACTGTACTTCAGACGAAATCGATGTCATTTGACGCATAATCACCACAGTGTACACCGTCTCAATGTACCTCATAAATGTGACACTACGGGGTTGGTCAGCAGGACTAATTATGCAGTTACCAGCATGCTTTGCACCACAGTGCACTTCAAATAATGTAAAGAAATATGTGTATTCATGTGTTTCTGTACATGCCAAAAGTAAATGTCATACCTGTGCAATGTCATGGAACGTGTGTTTTGTTAGCGTGTAAGTGTTCTTTAAATTGTTGGCTCCCATGTCTGAGCCACTTCTAGTATTAAACCATAGTGGCTGATAATAAAGAGTGTGACTCCCACTTTAAAAGAGCCGTCATCTCCTTTCTTAAAACGACTTACTTGCCACAAAACTTTTATTTGTCCTCTGTATGTGGGTACGCTGCATCAAAAACATTCTGCACCTGAATGAACGAACAAACAAACAAGGTGGCAGTTTCGTTCTAAGTATGCGAAAGATTATTCTTGCTGACGTGTTCGATTTTGTTTTGGCTGGGCGTCATTTGAAGTATACAGCTACCTTTAGGCCTCTCGGTTTTGGTATGCAGACGTGGCAAGAAGACATGTTACATGTCAGCACATTTTGTGGTGTCACAGTCCTTGTCACCCAATCAACACTTAGATTGACCTACAGATACACCTACATTCCAAAGAAATATCCTCAGTTCTTAATACCAGACAACTGTGCTCCTGTTTCTAGACTCCAGTATTTAGGTTTCAATCCCTGACTCAGTTACGACTAAACTGAATGCTTTGGAGCAACCATGACGTGTGAAGCCCAAAACTGAAAAGAATAAAAGTAGAACAATAAGACAGGATAATCTTTATGGTCACTGCACAGAGAACTGCGAAAAGTCATATACTAAGGTAGTGAAGCTTACAGTAAGGGACATAATAGCTGGGGTTAGTCTGTAAGTTTAACTAAGTAAGTTTAGGGTATGCCAATAATTTTGGAATAAACTGAATATACTGTACCATTTCCACTTTCCCACAAAATAGCCCAGGCCATGTGTCATACTGCTTGGCATGTGCTAGGTTGTGACAGTTGCGGTGTACTCTGAAATTTAATCTAATATATTTCATTTGACGTACATCACTGTATACTTGTCATTCATGTTTAATGAATATGAAATATAAATATTACCTTTACCTCTGTATCAAAATAGTTGTTCTCCATGCCTACAAATCTCCTCAATTTAACTCCACGATTAAGTTAATCTTAAAAATATGTACAGTGATAAGTATTACACAATGGACCCCCACGGCCAACATTGTGAAACGATAAATCCCAATCTGCTGAGAAACGCAATCGAAGCTCACATCACCATTTAACAAGTGTCATGTTATATGACAAAGTTAACGAATTATTCTCCCGACCTCCTAATGCTGTCGCTGAGCAGATAAAGGACGTGTGACTTCTCCCTTCTTGATCACGTTAAAAACGAACACAACCCATAATAACCGGACTAGCGTAGATCTCCATGGGAGGGGCTGATCATCATCAATGATAAGCAACGCCTACCACATAAACCGATATTGCTCAATTAATAAATAACAGAAAATGAAACAACGGAGAAATACATTCCTTATTCCCGATTATGAAAGACACAATATAATCTTCAACACGCTTATAATGAAACTGCTGCCCATCTCGATTCACACGGGGTAAATGTAAATACAGGCGAAAAGACTGAAGTTTCAACTTAACGCGCGCTGTATTAAAGGCAGTCCCACAAATCGTACGCACAATTAAAGCTTTCGACGTGCAAACAAGCAGTTTAATGTCAGCTAACCGATCAGTTGATTGTATAGGTCTTTTTTTTTTACAGAAACGATTTTATCGACATCTGTTTGTGTCTCATCGTGACAGCATTAGCCAGATAGCAAAACTGAGCTACGGCCTCCGAAATACATGCAGCGAAATGAGAGCTAGACTCAGCCCAGGGTCGCGCTTGCAGTTTCTCCCTGTTATTTCTGGGGATTTAAGGACAATCGAGAAGGTCTTGCGTGTTTTCAAAGCGCACATTGCCTACGTGACGGGATTGTTTACTTCCTACGCCTTAAGTGAAATCCTCAGCAAAAAGAGTCGCCTTTCGCTCCGTCCTTGCTGACACTAAGGCGATTTTAAAATATTTATACTCGTGTACATTCAAGGCAGCTGTCTCTTACCCTTCCTGCCAAGGTGCTGAGTGCTTCTGGAGCCCCTCATCCTGGGGGATCTGAGCAAAGCGTGAATCGTCGTTTCACTCCGTGTGTCTTGACAAGCGACGCTCATTTACACACTGAATGAGAGCTCAGTCTTGTACAACCGGACAGAGAAGATTGCAAAGCCTATACTACCCCAGAATGTTCTTTCTTACATGCTCTTCCTTGGCTGTATTCTTGTTCTTGATTGTATATACATATCGGTGAGTTTATTAAATTAAAAAGAATTAAAAAAAAACCTTGTTGGCCACAACGCCCTCGTCATTGTTTTGTTCCCTTTTGTTTTTAGCATTCATGATTGGTTGTATTTGTTTACTTACGTTGGTTTTGCTTTTCAAGTTAATGTTCACCTTATAAAAATACTTGGGTAACACACTCTTTGTTTTTAAATGAGGGTGAAGCGATCGCATCGCTGTTCTGTCAAACTCAGGCATGTTTTATGGATGTTGTTAATTTTCCATGATTTTTAGAATTCCACTTTTAATTTTAGTCGTTTAAAACGAAGTTATACAAATTATAATAGGCACATGTTTCTGTATAAAAATACTCGACTAATAAAACCACATAACCGTTTATGCGTAGTGAATGACATCATTAACAGCGCTCACCATGTTAATTGTAATAGCACAGGCGCCGGTAATGTCTTGAGTGAATTTTGGAGATTCCAGGTGATACACGTGTTACAGACGTCCGGGTGTGGCAAAGTATTGAGAAAACATGTTTTAAAAACAATCAATTAAAAGAGATAACCAACTACTCCTTTTACGGGAACAAATGAGCAAGATAGACATGAGGCCTATGGAGCGCTTAATCAGATTTTTTGTTATAAATAGGAAAATTCATCTAGTCAGTTTATCTTCCCTTAACTCACGTTACAATTTTTTTCCCGAATATCACCATAAGTAAAAAAAAAAAACCTACACAGAAAACCCATTTCCATAACTTAAAAGGGTAATTATAACGCGATTTTCCGAGTTATCACCAGAACAATACAGAAACACAATTCACATAAAATAAAATAAATAATAAAGTTAACGTACTTAACCTTTATTGTACGTGTCGAGTTTTTTTTTACACGTTTGATTGAAACCGGGCGTGGGTTCAGTTTATTTTAATCCCAGTCATTGTGAGGAATCCGAAAATAGGATCATATTGTGATGACACGTGATTGGGAAAATGTCATCAGGTGGGTGTTTAGTGGTTCGGTGATTGTTTATGCATGATAATGAAGTGTTAGTCTAACCTATCCCGTCTTTAGACATTTTGGGTGGTGTGCAATACTGTGTGATTGTGGGTGGCGCTCCGTAGGTTAGATGACGTAACCGCATTCTTGCCTGCATTCACCTAAACCTGGTATCTTATGAACAGTATATTTTTGTAAATAATAAAGGAAAGTGTACTTGTTAGTGTTTTCTGTGTGTGTAGGTTTTTTTGTGGGGAATCTGGGGACGACTACCGGACCGGACCGGTTAAAAAAAAGGTGGTGGCAGCTTTAATAAGGAAATCGCTGTTGCATTACAATATATATTTTACTAGGGCCCTCGTAAAGCGTACCGCAGCTGTTTTTATTCGGGGAAATCGATCCGTAACTCGAAGTTGTGATATAAAACTGTAAATCGAGGGATTTCGAACAAATACAATGAAAGTGGACAGAACGAAGAATTATTAACGATTAACACAAAACGTAACAAGCCATCATAGCTCCTGTTTATTTCATTCAGAACAGCAGTAGGATGGGCCTTCAACCCTTGACAGGTGATGTTGACAAGACTAGAAACTTCTACATAACGTTAAAGTACTTAATTCTTATGTATAAATATGCTATATCTATACAGTTTAATGCCATGTTGCAGAAAAGTTTCATAATATGCAAAAAAATGGGGAAATTACTTTGTAGTCACATTCTGTGTAAAATTCAGAAAATTCTTCTGTAAATTTTAAAGAATGTAGAATAACAATGAAGATAGGAGTCAGGCATTACATATTAGGGTTGCTTTAATGTCCCAATAATTATTGATTTAAAATTATTTTCATTTGAGCTCGGAATTCCTGTTTAACTCCCATTGTGTGGTGAGAATGCCATCTGGGTACGGTTTGCAAAAGATGTTTTCCTGTATTAGGTGATTCTTCCAGAGTCTATATTGTAAGCTCTTCTTTAGACTCATCACCATTATAATCTGCAAATACAAGAGGAAAGCTTACAAAGTAGATCAGGATACTTAAAACTCAAGCTTATTCAGAATATCAGTTTGTACTGACTGTCAGTCAGAGTTGATCAGATTTGAACACAGATCTCCATGTTTCTGAACACTTAGGATATCATGTGAGCTGATGAGATCCTGGCATAATTGAAACCTTGGTAACTTTGGAGAGATTCAATCCTTGTCTAGATGGTCATCGTTCAACAAGACCTGCATACTTGATGGAGGACGGTAACTGTGTGGGGTAAGAATACTGGAGGGCATGAGTAGTGATTTGTCTCAGTAGACGGAAATGAAGGGTTAGTGGTAGATACCTGCAAATAACACAGGGTGCGTCTTCATGGCTTTCTTCAAAGCACTGAGCACGCTACCGGTCACCATGGTAGAAGATGGCTCTCTTTCCTTGCCGTACGTATCTGTGATCTGTCAGTCACATACACAGTTGAATCAGATGTTAAGTTAGACTGGTGACAGAAAACATGCATAAAGAAAAATGGTACAAGGATATGTTTATCCAAATCTGTATCCTCAAAATTAAAATATAATGGATATGCAGCTTACTGCTCTCAAGCAATCCCCCTCGGGGACAAATAAAGTTTTTTTAATTGAATCCATAGTGCACAAAAACCAAAAGTTTTGAAGAGTAGCTTCATGAGTCTATGAGATGTATGCAGCACCACTTGTGCTATTCTATACAAGGACTCGGCGGATCTCTGTAGGTCTGTGGCCCCACAGTTCCAGGTTAACAGATTGATTATGGTCAAGCTCTTTGCAGTGTACACATGTTCTGCATATGTTTCCTTTCACGGTGAATCCAAAAGTGTGACATATTCAGGTGACCGGCCATCACTGTGGTGCCTGGGGCAGGCCCTGGGTCATCATGCTAAGATCACCACGGTAATCCTGGCTGAGTGTATACTGATAAAGGCCAGATTGATGACTAATCATTTCTTAAGTAAGAGTCATGTTTCACTCACTTTGAATTAACAACCAATTTGAGCTTTAATCTGCGGGATATGATAACTATTCTGTTTGCGGGTTTAATAAAAAATTAAATACGTTTAATTTACAGTTTACTTCTAATACATCTACTTATCATGCTTTTTCATATTCACATACTACGTGCAGTGTTTAACTTTATATAGCTAGGTATTTGCAAGGGTAGGTCACAAGGCTTTAAAACAGCATTCCATCAGTTGTTTTTCCAGTTCTTCAAGTATTAAAAGCAAGTTACTCTTGGTAAAAAGCAGTGAGAGAGGGATTAAAATCTGTTTTCATTTTAGTGTACTTCAGTAATATTTCAGTCCATTGACTAAACTCCTCCAGTCAGCACAATTCAACGGGTCAGATAAACAGAAACAATATGTAAGATACGTGCTTAAGTTGCATTTATCAGCATTTGGCAAATTTTGTAGTTTAGTAAAGATTTAGTACATTCTAAATATTTTATAATAGGGCAGCAGACTGTGAAATACTTTGTTCAAGTGCTAAATGGTGCCAGAATCACCTTCTGGAGTCAAATTAGTTTTTTATTAAACTAATATTAGTCATTGACAGCCAGGCTCAGCATCTCACCAGGTTCTGACTGCCATCTTCCCTGGTGTGTGCCAAAGACGAGGACCTTTGCAGTCCCACCAAGGGGGCTAAAACGCAAGGCTTAAGAGGGACGGGGAGTGGAGGTGGAGCCCCAGTCTGAACAAGAAGAGACGCAGGTAGTTGGGGGGCGGGTACAGAAGGAGGCGGGGGCAGGGACTCCAGGCTGAAGGGAATGGGCAGGGTTAGGCCCTCCCAAGATCCCAGGGATAAGTCTTGGATGCTTTGGCTGCGTATTAGTGACCCTGGGGCCCTTCTGGCATGGGCCCCTGCCATTGCAGGCAGGGGTGGCAGTGGTCCCTTCTTCAAGGTCAGTGCCGAGGGGGGACCTCTGCTCCTGGGAAGGGTCTGTGGAGGAAGTCCTACGGTAAAGATGAGTTTACATCACTGAATGAACAAAGGAGGTCTGGGTCATGACTGATTTGATTATATCAGTAGAATTATAAAGCAGCACAGATGCCAGCAGAGTCATCTGTGAAGGCTGCACAAACTCAGGAAGGAGTGCAAGATGTTGGCTGGGCATGTGCTGCCAGTGCCAGGTGTGGGCACCTCCATGTCGCATCTCCTTCCTGACAGCTTCCAGGCCTCCGTGCTGCTCGATGATGCTGTGGATGAGCCAGGAGGTGTGTCTGCCCCGCAGGTGCTTCTCTCGAATGCCTGCTTTTGTAAAGAGCTTCTGCAGAGCTGGATCCAGATTATTAACCTGCCAAATAATATAGAGATCACAAGGAAAGCAAAACAAAAAGAGGCAATAAAACGTGTTAAATCAGTGAAGGACCAAGGTCTGATTGTCTATTGTTAATGCAAAAATGTGCTTCACCAAAATGCATCTATCTTTTTGTAACATCACTGGAGTGGCCGTACCCTGTTTCTGGTCAGTAAATATTCAATGATGTACTTACACACTGAATGGCATTGATTTAGTACAGATACTTCCCTTTATTTTATTAAATTCCCTTTAATGACACTCACGTCAAAGCCTTTGTCGTAGGTCCAATTTGCGGGGGTGGAATGTCTGAGAAAGGCATAAATAAAGATTAAGGGCAAAATACTGTGTAACACACTGTGTTCTGTACTGCTGAGATATGGCACAGTGTTTAAAATTGCCTCTCTACTTTAAAATATGTGTAATCTTCGTATTTAATAAGATACGAACGTATCTTATAAGTTTCTAAAATATACCATTGACTGGAGGCATTGTACAATTAATTGAATGATCTCAGTTGTTTCCTTATTGTATCTGGATTCTAAACAAGGCAAAGTCAAGGTTAGTGGGAGACAGAAATTTGAATAATAGCCTCACAACACTGATGTGTCATATGTTTCAGATACAGTCACTCCTCACTTAACCACCGAGTTCTGTTCCTACGGCTAAGTCGTTAAGCGATTTGGTTGGTAAGCGAGGAGCCGCCCCCTTACCGATATTTCAGGCATACTGTACTGGTAGTGGATCTGTGTCAACCATCTTTAGATATTGTTTTAGTGTCACTCTTGCACCCTTTGTAACATTTTTAGTATATTTATAAATGTTTATACAGTAGCTTGTACTGTATACTATAATAAACAGAATTACTCAGGTTTCCTTGCTGTAAATACAGGTAATCGTTTTTATTTATTCTGAATAAAGAAAAGGTATAAAGCAAACTCCAACTTGAGAACTTTGTTTTAATTTGCATAATTGCTTGATGCTGAGACACCGCACTGCTGTTTCCACGACCAAATTTAGTTCTCGTACAGCGTGCAATACCGGCTGGTCGGAGAGCAAAAGTCCGGCCGGTGTTATGCCGAAAAAGGCATCCCTGCCGAGGAATGCATGCCTGTGTCTAAATGATCGATAAGTCGCCGATCTGAAACGAGTTGAGGTACTTTGTTGAGTTAGGGTACCATAGTGCTAATCGATAGCCCTAACCCTAACCCTTACCCTAACCCTAACCCCCCAAAAAACCCCTAAAACCCTAATCCCTAACCCCCAAAACACCCCTAAAACCCTAACCCCAAAAAACCCCTAAACCCCTAACCCTAACCCCCCCCAAAAACCCCTAAAACCGTCACCCCCAAAAAAC
>JAODKC010000107.1:27733415-27747261 GCA_026777985.1 Mormyrops attenuatus
GTCACCCCCAAAAAACCCCTAAAAGCTCAACTCCTCAGAACACTGGCATGCATTCTACGGCAGGGATACCTTTTTCGGCATAACACCTGTCGTTAAACAGGTAGTTCGTTAAGTGAGGAGTGTCCTTACTTTATTTTCAGCACTATTTCAATACTTCTGTGGTGAATTTTGATGATACGACAAGGTGTTTTTAATCATTCTTGCCATGAGACTCATTGGTGCGTAACTGAATTACTCTGTGTCATATTTGCGTATTTATTCTGCTCACTTGGTAGTGGAGGGACAGCTGACATCAGATGGGACTAATGTCTGCTTGAAGAACCAGCTGGAAGAGGGGCTTAGACTTTGTGTCTTGGGTCCAAGCTGTTTGGCCGCTGTACAGCAGTGAAGGGGACACTCCGATGCAAACCATGCTTATAGCAAACGGTACTTATAAGTACGGCAAATAATATGAGCAAATAACACATGCTGCTCTGCTATTTAAAGGCAAGCTACATCTGTGAGAAGCTGCAAACGCACCGCGTGGCTTTTCCTTCATGTGTTGGATCTGCATGTCCGTAACAGAGCGAAACCTTTCAGCTTCT
Organism: Mormyrops attenuatus; assembly: GCA_026777985.1. Taxonomy (NCBI): domain Eukaryota; kingdom Metazoa; phylum Chordata; class Actinopteri; order Osteoglossiformes; family Mormyridae; genus Mormyrops; species Mormyrops attenuatus. Next base: position 27,734,000 of record JAODKC010000107.1, read on the forward strand.
GCCTCGTCTGCGAAGTTCAAACCCGCTTGGCAATCCTGCAGGCACACAACCGGCAGCGCATAGGGGACGGTGACGTTTGCGTTAGACAAACTACTGAAGTGTTACAAGTACAGCGTTCAAATCCTCCCTGCGGATTCTCCATCCATCGCACAAGGTAGAGGAAACCCTAGACGAGATGCCAATCCATTGCGAGACATGCACTCAGTTATGCCCTTTGGAGATGCTGATTGGCCTACCTGCATGAATTTGGACTGTGGGAGGAAGCAGCACACCCAGGCAAAACCCACATGACAAGGGGAGAACATGCAAACTCTACACACAGAGAACTGAGGGAAGATTCAAGTCCCCAGCCTTGAAGGTGAGATGCACCAGTGCTACCTACTGAGCCATAACTGGAGTCTGGGACTTATAAAATTGTATTCATTACAGCTTTATTTATTCATCATTTCTCCCTGTGTCAGTCACTCAAGCATTGCAACCCACTTAAAAACCACTTTAAAAAACAATATATCTAATATAATTCCAAATTTTGTGCACAAAGAGAGGCTGGGAGGTGGGGTTTGTTCTCACATCTGCAAGGAAGCTGTGGAAGAAAGGGCGGGGGGCAGAGTACTTGAATGTGGTGTACAGCTCCTGTTCCCACAGCAATTTTCCTCTCTGGGGGAGACAGAGTGAGAGAGAGAGAGAGGGAGAAAAAAGAAAAATGATTCAGTCATCTGGGGACACACAGCAGATGACAAGGACAGAAAGCAGGTGACTGCAGGAAGAGGGAGATGATCAAGGCGGCTTGCACACTCCATGTGCTGAGTCACTCTGACCTTGACGCTGTACAGGCGTAGGAAGCTGGATCTCAGTGTCTGATCCCTGACCAGGCATACCACCCCTCCATCCTTATAACGCCAGGCGGGCTCCCCACCGCCGGGGACTGAGCGGGCTTCATACACCTGGGCCACAGCACATGCCATTGCCTGCGATGGGGACAGCCGAGGTTAGGGGGGAGGACAACAGCATGAAGCACTATCAGCACAAAGACTTTACAGAGTCATAATGCATTAACACAATTGTTAATAGTGCCTCTGATGACTTACTCTACTCCTAAAATGTCATGTCAAGTGACCTGCTGGTTCAGTGGTTAGTGCTGTTTGCTTGCACCTCCAAATCCGGGGTCTCGAATCCTACCTCTGCTCTGTGTGCGTGGAGTTTGCATGTTTTCCTATGTTGCACAGGTTTCACCCTGCACTTCAAAGACACGCAGTCAAGCTAACCATAGGTGCCTGGTGATGGATCCCATCTAGGGGAGACTTGAGTCTTGTGTCCTGTGCTGCCTAAGATAGGATCCAAATGACTTTCACCAGGATACGTGGTTAGAAGATCAACGACTGTCTAATACAGTATGATAATATAGCATCAATCGTAATTTATTATTATTAGAGTCATTGGACGCTGCTGTGAGACCTGGTTTCAATGTTCCATCCGTCTATCCATCCAACTTCCAACTGCTCATCTTAGGAAGGGCCTCCGGTCCATCCATGCAATGCAAATTAAATCTAAAGTGAGATTCTCAAATGTATACTTTGATAATAGCAGTTTTATATTTATTATTATTCATTTTGATTATGATTACACTGACACACTGGACTGCTCTTTCCAGCTTCTGCTTCTTCCTGTTGTGTTTTCATGATAAGCTCTGCTTCTATGCTGCTGAATTACAGGGTGTCACTTATATTGTAGATATTTATTCAAGTGATACATGGAGGCTGTCTTGGGAGGGTGAGTCAGGTGACCACGGCTATTAGTGTTGATTCATGCCACTTGCTCTTTCTTCATGACTAAACGTATAAACTGGTGTGTTTCTTCTTGCTCCAGTAAACCTAACCAGACGTTGATGTCAGTCTTGAATCCTGTTAAAATTTGTTTTGTTTTATGAAGCACATAAAATAAGGTTCCGGATTGCTGTCACGCTGTACTGGATAAGAGGTTGGAGGATGGATTGATGCATAGATGGATGGATGGATGAATGGATAGATGGTGCACATACTTGAGTTTTGTTTTCCTTTTTCTTGGTCAAATAGCACCTTTATTTTGTATTTCCTTTGTAGTGCTTGTAGACCTAGTGTTTTTGGTAGATTTATCTTCTGGTACCATTATATGACTTATTTTGTGTATATAGTGCAGGTCAATATTGAGCTGATTTGAAGGTACATCCCAACCAATCCTTTTATTATAATCATATTGTTACATTGTATCAATACATTTCAAGCATTCAAATAGGAATTCTTCCGCTTATGAAATGCACTTTATCAGTATGACTAGCTTGTTTTTGTACAAGTGGAACATATCCTGTATGGTGAGCTTCTTATGTAAAATAAACATTCAGACACTGTCAACTCCAATGTTAGTATCAGTGCCACAAGATAATAAGAACATAAAGTTCATACTCAAAAGCAAGAGCTGGTTTACAGTAGGAAAGCAGCACAATGAACTGGTGCAGCACTTCAATTGCTTGCTAATACAAAAAGGCAGAGAAACAGTGCAGCTCTTGTGCCACAGTTACAGGGGAGGGGACAGGTGGGTGGGGTGACAATGGCATAAACAGCAGTGCCATAAGAGACGGGACAGTGCAAGACAAAGATATACTTTTGAAACTATTTAGAAACTAGCATGTAACCTTAAGGAAAACTAGCTTCTAGTACATTGTAACCTAGTGGGAGACCTTACATTGTTGGGAAATGCTCGAAATGTCTTGGATAGGAATTTTTCAGCTCCATTACAATCTTATGGGACCAGCTATGAGGTCCATGACTCTGTGTGTGTGTGTGTGTGTGTGTGTGTGTGTGTGTGTGTATATGCGTTTATACAATCCCTGCTTGAAGACCCTCCATACATACATACTTCATTCACACACACACACACACACAGCCGAAATGGTTCTGGAGGAGATCGACCAGAGAGTGAAGGTAAAGCGGCAAGTGCTGAGAATATGTGGCACCTCCTTCAGGACAGCTGGGTCCCAGGAGGCCACCTGGCATCCAGGACACAGTAGGGGCAGCCAGTCCCTGGAGTAATTGGGGTTAAGGGCCTTGATCAAGGGCCCAATGGTGGGATCGCTCTGCCAACCACGGAACTTGAACCAGCAACTTTCTGATTCCCAACCCACAGATCTGCCCCCCCAACAAATGAATTCTTTTATGAATTGTTTAATACTTTTTCATTAGTGCATAATTCTATATATGTTATTTTATAGTTTTGATTACTTTATAATTATTCTAAAATGTAGAGAATAGTACAAAGGATCCTTTCTATGGGGTAGCTGTGTCCAAACTTTTGACTGGTTCTGAATGTATGTACACTATATTGCCAAAAGTACCAGAACACCTGCCTTTACACACACATGAACTTTAATGACATCCCATTTTTAATACACTGGCTTTATTATAGAGTTGGCCCACTCTTTGCAGCTATAACAGCTTCAGCTTTTATGGGAAGGCTGTCCAAAAGGTTTAGGAGTGTGTTTATGGGAATTTTTGACCATTCTTCCAGGAGAGCATTTGTGAGGTCAGGCACTAATGATGGACGAGAAGGCCTGGCTTGCAGTCTCCAGTCTAATTCATCCCAAAGGTGTTCTATCAGGTTGAAGTCAGGGCTCCGTGCAGACCAGTCAAGTTCCTCCACACCAGACTCGTTCGTCCATGTCCTTATGGACCTTGCTTTGTGCACTGGTGGGCAGTCATGTTGGAAAAGTAAGGGGCCGTCCCCAAACTGTTCCCACAAAGTTGGGAGCATGAAATTGTCCAAAATGGCTTCAAATGCTGTAGCATTAAGAATTCCTTTTCCTGGAACTAAGGGGCCAAGCCCAACCCCTGGAAAACAACCCCACACCATAATCCCCCCTCCACCAAACTTTACACTTGGCACAATGCAGTCAGGCAGGTACAGTTCTCATGGCAACCGCCAAACCCAGACTCGTCCATTGGATTGCCAGACAGAGAAGCGTGATTCATCACTCCAGAGAACATGTCTCCACTGCTCTAGAGTCCGGTGGCAGGGTGCTTTACACCACTGCATTCGACGCTTTGCGATTGCACTTGGTGATGTACGGCTTGGATGCAGCTGCTCGGCCATGGAAACCCATTCCATGAAGTTCTCTACGCACTGTTCTTCAACTAATCTGAAGGCCACATGAAGTTTGGAGGTCTGTAGCTATTGACTCTGCAGATAGTTGGTGTCTTCTGCACACTGTGCGTCTCAGCATGCGTTGTCCCCGCTCTGTGATTTTATGTGGTCTACCACTTCATGGCTGAGTTGTTGTTGTTCCCAATTGCTTCCACTTTGTTATAATACCACTTACAGTTGACCGTGGAATATTTAGTAGTGAGGAAATTTCAAGAATGGACTTATTGCGCAGGTGGCATCCTATCACGGTACCACGCTTGAATTCACTGAGCTCCTGAGAGTGACCCATTCTTTCGCAAATGTTTGTAGAAGCAGTCTGCATGCCTAGGTGCTTGATCTTATACACCTGTGGCTATGGAAGTGATTGGAACACCTGAATTCAATGATTTGGAGGAGTGTCCCAATACCTTTGGCAATATAGTGTGTGTGTGTGTGTGTGTGTATGCCTGTGTTTTGCTTCTTTGTTTGATTTTGAATAAATTTCTGTATGGAGTAACTGTGATGCTCAGACTGTTACAGTTGAGTCATTGTTTGTCTGATTTGAATATTCATAATTCCTGCTGGCAGTGCTGGTGTTTACAGAACATGCTGGAGATACAGGACCACACATCCCCTGTGCATATTCAAAGCTTAAACTGTAAGTCTGCTTCTACCGACATGACACAATGGACTGAGATGAAGAAGGTAAAAATAACTACAGAAAGGAAAGAGGCTGTTTACCTTGAAAAATTCTATCTGGGGAGACTGTCTAACAGGAGGTACAGAAATACCTCTAGCCACTCCAGAAGTTGTACATTCCCTGTACTTTTAAACGCTCATTAGCGAGAGCTACTTATTTGATAAAAAAAAATATCTATAGCTGTAAGCTCTTTATGTATAGCCCTGAAAATACATACAAAGCATTAGCGGCTGCATCGGGACTGACCCTGACCATCTGGTTTTAGACACGAAGTATCTTGGATATCTTCACTCTTGGAAAGTCAAAGTCTTGAAGCTCATGGCACATGAAATGGTTTTACCCTTCTCTGTTACGTGTCTCTATTTTGGACTGGATATTTCTTACATATTCAACTATACTGCAGTGTTATTTTTCTCACATGTTTATTTAATTGTGTTAAATTAATAGCAACTGGAAAATTACAATTGAATGAAAATTTAGTTGTGTATAATATATACAAAGAGTGTATTTCATCATTAAAATCTGTCCATTCTTATACTTCAGAGGAAGAAAAAATCACAACAGCCAAAGTAAAGCATGGATGAGGCGGGATGATGGTTTCTGACGCTACAGGCGTCCAAGTGAGGCGTCCCTGAGTATCAGCAGTAGACGGGGGCCAGATCCCACCCCCCCCCCCCGTTAATGCTATTGATAGGTGCTCAAAATAAGGTTTTTCATTCACACTGTTGGAAATCAGATTTTTCAAGAGCGTGTAGCCCGTGAGAGGGGCGGACAGTGAGATCCCGGCACAGGGAGGTGGATCGGGACTTACCGAGCAGGTGGGTCCCATCAGGGCGAAAAGCAGTGCGTTCTCCCTGGGCGAGATGAGCTCACTGTAGATGTGCATTTCTGAGCTGGGCTCCATCATCCTGCACTCTCTCTCTCTCTCGACTTCCTCTGGAGTCAATTTATAATCAATATGTTGCCACGCAATCTACTACAACTTAAATGAAAAGCTCTTGCCTTTTGATCAGGCTTTCTTACATTTTACTCTAGTTGGTCTGACCTTCTCGATGGCGCATCATTCACTTCACCCTGGCAAATTCCCTCCCATCCTTTGCCACACCCACCACCCACAAGCCCATGGATAACACCCCCGCCAAATGCAAATCTGCGGCCTAACTTTCCTGCTACGCATGAGCCAACTATATTAAGAAAAAATATATCCGTACATCTTATCTAGTGCAGAACATATAAGGGATAATAGTCTATTGCAGGACACATACACACACTCTGTAGGCCATTTTAGATATACCAATTCACAGGAACATGAATTGTGGGACGAACCCTATTCAATGCAAGAATTTGCAAATCCAAACATAACCAACAGGGGGCACTGTGAGACCACATATATCCTGCAAATATAAAGTACATATCAAACGTAAACTCCACTACGAACCTTCACAGTGCCTGCATCCAAATGTATATTACGGGAAAAAAATGCAAAGTAAAATAGGCATTCGGAAAAGATATAGTTTTAATAGCTGAAAAGTAGAACTATATAACAGCAACAACAATAACTGGTCTGGTCTTCATGGTGATTGTTACACAAAACCCCAAATACGCCCTGAGGGTGCTGGTGAAAGGTCTTATCGCCACTAAAGTCTAAGAGGTTCCCACATGCTCCTGATGGTCCACCTCCAGTCAGCTGCAATGAGGTTCCCAGGTGCAAAGAGCAGATGGGTGAAGTGGGAGCCACACGTCTGGGAGCTGCAGTGCGAATGCCAGGCCAGTAGGTGGCAGTAGTTAAGAGAGGCATTCGGGGGGGGGGACTGACCCACGTTGTGTGATGTGGATTTTCCTCCACAGAGTAGAAAGTGCTTGGAAACATTAGCATACTCACACTAAAGCTCGTTCACACACACACACACACAGGCAATACTGCTTTAGTGATGAAGTAAAGATTTAACTTGTCAAACATCAAGGCTTCGTTTTAGTACCACCATTGCATTACGTTGTTTTCCATTGGTACCATTCAAGGGCACACCCCCTTCCCATGCCCCAAGTGTCTCATTGGCTATTGCACAAACTGCTGGATCCTCCCCCCCCTCCTCCACCCCCTCCTTTTGATGTGGCTGCCCTCTTGCGTCTCTTGTTGAGCAGAGGATTGCTAGAGGTGTCCAGGTCCTTGATCTTCACCTGGTCATAGTCCACACGCATGGTGGCCAATGCACTGGTCATCTCGTCCTGCACACCCATACAAACATTACACACACAGGCAGCGTAGTGTCGGACTGCGTCACTGAGATGCATGACCTGTGCACAGGTCACGTAGGATAAACAAATGCAGGAGCTTCAAGTACATCCCCTGAAAATAACCTTTAAATGCTAATTCTGAACTGGCAAGAGGCAAAGCAGCGATGGCAAATTCTTACTGAAACAGTATTAAAGTACAAAAAAGAACAATACACTACATTGATTTCAATTTGAATTCACAGTAAATTCAAATAATACAACCTAATAACTAAACGCATATTTATAATTCAGAAAAAAAATCATCTAGTAAGTCAGAGGTGCAGGTTTTTATTTCTTGGATTGTTGCCTAGTACTGTATTGTGGTTTGTTTATAATTATTACTAGCAGGTGCAATAAGCTGTACAGCAATAGCCACCAGGGGGCAGCATCATACAGAAGACCTGCAAAAAGTCCATTCTCTCACCTTTACGTCATCCCACATCTCCCTGTCTTCCATCAGGACTCGTGTGGTGTGCAGAGGTGTTGGGGGAACCGCCATTGAATGCTGTGATAAAAAACCATGCACAGATTTCCCGCCCGTATGCATAAATCTGCAGCAAAATGTGAGTAAGTGAGGGCTGCATTATGGCGCCAGGAGCTGTAAGGACTTACATTGATCCAGGGGTGGTTCATGAATTGAGAGATGGTCATCCTCTCATTGGGGTCAGTCTTCAGCAGCTGGCGGATCAGCTGCTTGGCTGAGAAAAGGACAAAGGCTTCATGGGTCAGTCACAATGTCAGTTGTCTGGAGCATGACAATGAGGCTGTCGCCATTATGCAGTCAGGTATGAGATGCAAGAGCCTTGATGTTTGAATGGGGGTATCAATTAATCTAATTAGGAGACACTTTACATTTAAATAAGCATTGTTATTGTTATCCATCCATCCATTTTCTTAAACCACCGGGGGGTGGGGGGGCGGTCTGGAGCCAGTCCCAGAGGATACGGGCACAAAACAGGGAACAACCCAGGTCGGGGTGCCAACCCATCGCAGGACACAGTCACACACCATTCACTCACACACACGTACATACCTATGGGCAATCTGGAAACTCCAATCAGCCTCACAGAATAGTCCCAGCACTTTGGGACTATTCTATGTTAAATTAACAGCACTGATGACACTAAGCAGAAGCCTCCAGCATATATTCACATCTTTAGGGTCTTTCGGATGCTGGCGCTGGACTTAAAGTTGGACTTTGCCTAAAGTTCCGGGGCTCCCACCTTCTTCAGATACATCGTCCCACTCCGGGTTGGGAAACTCGTATTGGCCCATCCGAATGCGCCGCTTCATCCCAGGGGAGATGGCCTGTCCCGTGTTGGAATAGAAGGGGGGGAATCCACATAGCCTTGGGGGAAACAGATGCAAACACATTGTCACCCTCAGAACAAACGGTGCACCACTGTTTTTGGCCAAGGTTTAAGGTCTCCCCTATTACCATCTACTACAAATGTAATATAACCAGAAGCACTTTTGAAAATGACATGCAACCTTATATTTCACTGAGAAAAGTGAGAATTCATGCATTTCTTGATAAAAATAAAGGATTTTGTGGGCAATAAGCAATCTGTGGGTGCGTCACCTCTACTCATGTGTCAGCACTACTGTAAAGTAGTTATTATTTTCTCTGTGTGGAAAGGGGCACTAGAGGTGAGGAAGGCATCAAGCGGAGCAGGACAGCTGTGTCAGATTCCTACACACACACACACACACACACATCTACACACAGTCTATACTCACAGGATGTACATGATGACACCAAGAGACCACATGTCACATGATTTGTCATACTTCTCCGGACCGAGCACTTCAGGGGCTGACAGAGACAGATGGAATATTAACCACACCTTATATAAATATATACACATCTTTTAAATGATAATGAAAACTTTGCTAGAATAACAACGCTTCTCCTAAAGATGTGGCGAAAAAATATCTTTTTTAAACAGCTTGCCATCTAAAACGTTTCTTCTGTCAACAAAAATACAAAATTATGAATACTCATAGATATATTTATATCGTTTACATAATTGTATTTATTGTAGCAATGCAGAGAGGCAGGCGAAATGATCAGTTGACAACAGATGCTCCTTGTGATGCTTTGGGGTATGTTTTGAATTTTGCTTTTAAATTCTTGTTGGTTTTGATTTAGGTATTGCTATTCTGCGACATTGAGTTGTCCTAGCTTGGCTCGTTCGTTAAATACCATTTTATTTTAGTCCTGCCTCAAGCCCCTTTTCCTTACAATGAAATCCATACTTGCAACGCGTTCCCAGCTTCTTGCTGAAAAACAGGGTTTGACACTCCTGTACTCTGAGCTGAACTTCCCCTGTCGCTCTCTTTCAAACCCTTGGATTGCCCTGATTCCGCTATTGCCTGTAGTTCACAAACCAACACGGGATACAGACCAACATAATAGGGAGTGTAGCAGGGGGTCAGTAGGGAGTTCTGCAGCGTGGTCTCCTTGGCAAAGCCAAAGTCGGTCAGTTTCAAGACACGATTGGTTTTCTTGGTAGTGTACAGCAGGTTCTCCGGCTGAGGGGACAGACAGCACAGGGAGTCGCAGTCAGCTCTCTCACGGTCATTGTCTCAATGACGGTACCGTCATCATCGCCATAACAACCGCCTCTCCCTCCCACACGCAAGGGTCGCTCTCACCTTGACGTCTCTGTGAGCGATGTTCATGCGGTGCAGGTACTCGATGGCCGTACCGATGTCGCGCATGATATTCGAGGCTTCTGTAGAACAGTGTTGGGCAGAGCTCAGTGAGACAGAGGACAGGATACCATGGAACACAGAGGGGCAGCACAGCAGGGCACAGGATGCAAAGCATGATGGGATATATGGAAATGGAACGGATGCACACTAAAGCCTTATCCATCGTGGAGATTTTCTAGGACGAATCCTGATGCATCTTCTCTGTAGTTTTTAAACGATTTACATACATTTGTTACATTACATCAATTTAATGATGCCCCTGGAATGACATTCATTGTTAAACTGAGAAGTGTTTTTAAGTCAATGGACACTCCTTTTTTGTGTAAACATCAGCGAAAAATGCATTGGGTGAACTGCACAGCTAGAGATTGCAGCTGAACTCACAACCCTTCAGGGGTGAGACCACAGTGCTAACAGCTCCTGTTCTATGAGCAAAGTGTGATAGGACAGGACACATGGCTGTGGGCCATCCCTGCAGGGAGAAGCAGCTGACTGGGTTTGTTTATATTGATTTGTTCCACCTATGTATTGGTGAGTCATGCTGTTGTGATGCACACTCATTGGCTGATCATTTTAACACTGAAAAATGTCAATGCTGTGTTTGTTTATTTCGGTTTCTGTCAGAGTAACTCCTGTATCTTGTTTTCGTATTTCTTGGTACCATCCCAGCTCCCTCCCTGACTACCCCAATTAAGGGAAAACATCGTAACGAAAGGTTTCTTGCTGCAAAATCCTTATTTAACAGGGTTCCATTGCCAAACATATTTCTACCACTTTTTAAATGAATTTATGTGAGGGAGCTTGTCACCATTAACTAGTGTGCCAGAGTACAGCCACAGCAAAAGCCTGTATACAAGGGACAGGGGGGTAGAAGTGGCACTAATTCACCACTGTCAAAAAAACAGTCCCTTTCCTTCACTGCCACATCAGGTCCATATCACACTGCACCCACTACAGCAGCACAATGTGTGATGCTAATATTGACATAGCACGTTATACACATGCAATTGTCAGTTTGCCAGAACTGCTGTTGTAAGCGCAGTGAGGTTACATTAAAACACTTGAGAAACAAAACCTAAGAAGCTTTGCAGTTTTGATGATCGGCCCTTTTCAAGATTATCTAGAAAATATCAGAAAGAAAAACAGTAAAATGTTTGCCGCAGCTGCTTTTGCATGAGCTCTGCATCTACTCTTCGAGCCAATGATAATTATTTTCATCCTTTTTGTTGGACTCAGTCATAGACAGTGTGGCATGTTAGTGAGAAATTTAACGAGTGAGGAAGAGAAAAGCGAACAAGAAACGGTGACCAAAGGACATTCGCCTTCTGTTATATGGATATAGTTTGAAAACATAGATAATATTGAAACAAAACAAATGAATTGTCTGCACTGCTTTGTGTCTGTTGGCACAATTCGTGGCAACACCAGACAATGCTGGTACATAATAACAATTTCTATTTGGCTACAGTTTATTTCAGGTAAAGTTCAACTGCTTTTTTGTTTAATAAATATTTCAATTTTAAGTGCAGAAATTCCGTATTTCTCGATGTGATTTTTCCCCATGTCATGCAGTGCTAGCACCCACCCCAGGCTGACCTCTCTCTGTGAAGGCCTGGTCTCCCCGTGCCTGAATCTGGCTGAAGAGCTCTCCGCCTTCCATACTGAAACGAGACCAACAATACGTCCATTAGACAACACTGCCCCCCCTCCATCAACCCCCCCTCAGACATCAGCCAGGGCTAGCTGCCAGCTGCTACCAAACTTCCTCAAAGAGCGCAATGAACACCATGTGAATCAGCAATGACAAAAGTATGAGGTTCATTTTTCATAAAGATTAAATATCAAGAAATGAAACTAAATTGAGGGGTATGCAGACCTTGACCTGAAGCAAAACTTTACAGTGGTGGGTCTACAGTGGAAACTTCAGAGCCGATTCCACCCACACGCGGTTGTCAGTCTACCTTGGCTCCATGATGAACCCACAAAAAGACTGAATTCCGGAGGGGTACTCAATGCAGCTCACACCCCCGGTCGGCTCAGAACCAAACCCCACTTAACTGAGTGGGAACAAAACAAAAGCTTTCCCCGGTTCCTCTGTGTCTCCTGTATACTAGTCCTCCTTTTCTGAATGATCTTGTTCATCAATGCCACCCATTCTCCAAAAAGCCTTGCATAATCTCTCTCATATATATATGCCAAAGACAGATTGCATGACCAAATTAGGTCATCCACCTCCTCCCTACTGCTGGACTGCAGGGCCATAATGAAACAGGTGATGTCAGTGGGGGCTATCCTAGAGTTCATCACTTATAAATAAAAGCATTCAAAGCACCTCCCTTATTGAGGTTTTGACTGCCCTGGTTGCTATAGTGATGCAAGGCTGATTTGACCTGTTTGTAGCCAATCCACATAATCTAGTCCACCTTTGAGGCCATAATGACTGCGAGTCCAGTGAGACTTTTTCAGCGCCGTGATTAGATCTGCAGGTGAAACAACAACAGGCCAATGATTATAAATGCCCAGCTAGCCTCAGGATTCAAACTGAAGCATTCTACACTGGACAAACACACACTGAGTTTATCAGACCTAACAAATACCTTCTGATAAAAAGACTATTGTTCCAAACGCTAACCTGTCCAAAGGCACACGTCGATCAGCAAACATTTGCTCCACACACATATAATAACATGACAACAGCTAATGCTATTGGTATATTTTTTTATGACACTTGAATCATGTTGAGTTGAGTTGAGTTCAGAGGAGCCGTGCAATGAAGCCCGTGCTGGAAAGAAGCAGTCTGGACTCCAGTGAAACAGCTGTGAAGCAGTGAGGGGGGAGTGCTGTGTGAGCGGGGGTCCGTACCACTCCATGATGATGAGCAGACACTTCTTCCCACGGTACATGTTCTCATAGAGGCTGAGGATCCGCACGATGTGAGGCCCCCACGATGCCCGCCAGTGCAGCTCCACCTCCCGCCGGGACTTGGGAGTGTCGTAGAGGATCTGTCCCAGGGAGGGCAGATGTGTGAGGAGCTACAGCGCATCAATGTTTCCACCTGAATCATCGCTCAACCACAACCATAGAATTCAATCAAAACTCACGTAGATATTCAATGATAGAGTTTTATCAATGGCTGATACTCAGCCACCAGAGGAAAATCGTTAGTATAATGCTGAGTACCCCTGCCTATGGCACAGGAGGCTGGGGTTCGATTACCTGATTGGGAAGAGCTGGGTGCTGTTTGACGGGTGGTGTGTGGCGCAGCAGGCTAGGCCACCATGCCTGTGATGTGAAGCTCACAGGATTGAATTGAATTCTCAGCAGACTCGTTCATGACCATTGGGGTCCGGGGCAACGCCTGTAGGGGGGGGGGGGGGGGGGGGGGGGGGGGGGGGGGGGGGGGGGGGGGGGGGGGGGG
>JAODKC010000107.1:27839632-27869234 GCA_026777985.1 Mormyrops attenuatus
GTCCAGAAAGTACATATCCAGACCAGGGTTTCGTTCCAACCAACCACTTAAATACTCTAACTGTGACTCTTTATATTCAGCTGGTTGGTTGGAACAAAACCTTGGTCTGGATTTGTACTTTCTGGACCTGAACTTTTCACTACTGGAAAACACTAACCTCTTAAGATGCCTGCTATAAATTTGCATGCATTATGCATTAGCATATAAAAATGGCTGCTGACTTATGCTCAGGGATGCATGTCTGTAGTAATTTAGGGTTAACAGGCACAGCACGTGGCTCAGGGATGGCCAATCTTGTCCGCAAAGGGCCGGTGTGTGTGCTGCTTTTTGGGATAACCTTTAGGTCAGCTGTTCAAACCCAGGTGTGAAGACTCTTCAGCCAATCAGTCCTCTAATTAGTAATCTAATTAGGCAGTTGCAGTGAAAACCCACACACACAGCGGCCCTTTCTGGATAAGACTGGCCACCCCTAACCTAGCTGAAGGCCGCACACAGTCCATCAGGCTATATATTGCTCACTTCCTTTGAGACAAGCACCTGGAAAAATGATCACCTGACCTGTAATATTCAAGGAGGGTGGAAGAGGCCCACAGACGGTACAGCACATCAGCAAAAGCACAGCCAGAGTGAGATGTGCAAGTGATGCCCTTTTCAGCTGCTCAAAAACATTCCCGAATGTTGCTTTGATTCTGTCAATGGTACTGGCTCTGGAATAACCTTCCTGTTTGTGTATACCCACGAAGAGAACTTAAATGCCTGCCATCAGAGTGTTTGCTAAGTGACATCCATAATCTTGCTACTCTGATTAATGACAGCGTAGCCCAGCTCAGCGGTACATGCAAAGAGGAATTCATATATTTAGGGATATAGGTTTCGTTGTTTTCACACAAAATTCATATATTTTAAGCAATGCCATGATATATATATTTTTTTTTCGGGGGGATAAACCTTAAAAGGGAAAGTGACCCCAATTACACTTGTTCTTATGCCATTCTTTATGTTGAGTGGGCGAGAAGTCTAAACTAAACAAACTAAATATGGTTTTTATCTTAGTTTTTCCAATACCTCATAAAATGTACCTTCCCATGACTGTCTTTCTGGGACAGGGATCATAGTCCATGGCCGGCAGGGTCCTACTGCTCCCAGTTAGCACTTTTCCATCATGTAAACTTACACTTCACCTTTGTTATGCTCCTCTGAGTCATGAGAAACTATCTCAGACAGCATAAAGGAGAGGTAATGTAAACATCAGTAAGTGAATGCCAGCTTTATAAACCGAATGGATACGCTGAAGACACGGAGGCAGGGGGAAAAAAAAGTTATTAATGAGATAAGAAAAAATAGGACAGGTCCAAGGTCTAACGGTGTTGATCCCACGTTAACAGATTTGCTCGCAAATGTTTTCAGAGGTCAGTCGGAAAAGGAAGTTTCCATTATGTCTGGAATCATCCGGAAAGGTGGTTCGGCTCCGCAACCATTAATTTCACAGTTTGTCCGGCTACTAATATAATATAATATATCTATGAAAGATGATGGTGTTTCACACGTGAATAGCATGTCCCGCTTTCGGTGCTCTAACTGCCGCAGTCATGTGATAGGGTAGACGGCAATTTCCTGCATTTCAGCTACACGTGAAATCATGTCCAACAGGAAAACAACCATCTCCCCGGCCAGTAAGTGCTTGTTGAAAAGTTAAGGATCATATCACCTAACGTACTGTTCCCATACACTTGACACGGCACGTCATTTATCAGAAACGTGGATATGTATCTCATAATGATTTAAAAATAATAGGAACATACCAACAAAGCAAATTACAAAAACATGACTTACCTGCTCTACCATCACCTTAAAGTCTGTTTATGAGAGCTGGCTTATGTTGTCTCCGCCAGGGCGACTGCGTCTCGGTAACAGTACCCTGGCTGCTGCCTGCCCGTCAGCCACAAACTGCGCTCTTTGCAATCCTGCAGAGATCTGCAAACAACATGGAAATTGCATTACTTAGCCGGGAATGTAAAACCGAAGCGAAGAGAACCAAGCAAACGTGCTTTTGACCCACTTGGGTAAATGCATAACATACGGCAAATCAGCACAAAGTTCTGCAGCCTACGGCCGTCTAAATACCAACCCGGTGGCCGGACAGATAGCAGCCTTTTGCAAAACTGGAGTATCTGACATTGCCGACATGCGAGCACATCAGTCAGCAACACACACACACGCTCTATCTATCTATCTATCTATGTATCTTTAAAGGCTAGGCAGCGATCGAGCTGACTCCTCACCTCTAGTGATTGAATAAATGTAACTCTGCGTTACTGCTGCTCGCCGATAAACCACCATTTCTGACGCATCGACCGGCAGGCCCCTTCCCTAACGTTAGCGTTACTAAGTTTCTGATCAGCACTGATCACGTTAACATACGGTCCGTAGCTGGCTCATATCTTACTAATTAAAATACTGCAACACACCTTTACGTCTGCGATCGCATATTACCGACACGTGAAACAGAAAAACTCTATGCACGGGAAGAAAACAAGAAACAAAGTGTAGAAAAAAAACTAATAAAACTCACACGAGGAGCAAGTCCTATCTTCCCGGACAGCCTCTAAATAGTTAGACATCACTTCTGTTTGACCCCGCCCCAGACATTGGCATATAGATAGATGGCGCTTCATGACGACGGAAACAGCCAATCGGAGCGCCCGCTCAGAGTGCATTCCGCGTTTCCATTGGCCAAATCGTCTAACAGCCGCATTCTGCTTGGTCGAATCCAACGCTTGTAAACTTACACGGGACAACGCCCCTCCAAAATAGGGGTGTGTCGTGACGTCAGATAACTGGCTGAGAGGTAAACAACTTGGGACTTCGTGAGGCTGAAGGTGTCATTCCTATATAAAATATACAATTGCACAACGTTTTGCAGTAATTTATTATTATACCCATGCGCTGTATAGAGGTCCCACTGATAAACTACGGGAAAATATTTTATCCGGTTGCTGCACGTGTAGCGTCCTGTCTTGTCTTTTCTCTTCAGTCTAACCCAAAATTGAAAAATCACGAGCGCGCTTTAATTACATTACTGTTATGAATTTTAGTAGCCTGCCAAAATCAGTGCAGAAGAAAAGTACCGCTCTGCCTCTGATTATTACT
The DNA here is from genome assembly GCA_026777985.1 of Mormyrops attenuatus. Lineage (NCBI taxonomy): Eukaryota > Metazoa > Chordata > Actinopteri > Osteoglossiformes > Mormyridae > Mormyrops > Mormyrops attenuatus. The sequence goes on from JAODKC010000107.1 coordinate 27,842,783, forward strand.
TAATGAACTTAAGTAAAACTTTCTGAAGTCAAAAATCTCTGAAAATAAGGCAAAGGTGAGAGAGACCGACCTCTGTTCTACTCACTTCAGCTTCCTCTGACCTCACTGTGCCCTTCAGCCATGTGATCACACCGTGCTTGATCCCCACATTGCAATGCCGGAAGTGCTGCATGGCGCGTGTCTTTGTACTATTTTGTGTACTGATACCTTAATTTTATTTTATGGGATTATTTACATAATTTACTTCCTTGGATGGTGTTGATATATAAAGTTAGCGTGTTTTAATTTAAAGCTCAATATTTTTACTTTGAACTTGCTTAAGGGTATAACAGTAATGCCCCCCTCCCCAGCGGCACCTGAACTTCGAACTTTGTTGTCTATGAATATGTCTGAGTCCTGCTGCTTGCGTGTTAGTGTGCCTGTGAACATTGAACATTTATGTTTTTATGTGTCTGTTTTTCACCCTGCTCTGAAGCCTCTTTTCAGCACTGGTAGTATTTTAGTTATTATTTTCGTTATGAAATGTTCCTGTTTGTAAAACACAAAAGGAAAGACAAAACCCTATACAAAAACACAAAAGAGACCTGGATCAATTTAATTGTTCCGTACTTACTGAGCAAGTAAGCACACTAAGGGATGAATGTATCTCATTGATTTGAAGTGCTGGGCAATGAATTTCCATGATAAAATACTCAATATGCAGTTATTCGTGCTGTTGTAGATGTTTTGTGGTGGTGGGTCATCGTAGAGGGCAGGCGTGCCAGTGCTGTACAGCACAGAACAAGCCTTATTTTCCTGCCTCGTTTCTGTTTTTCCTCCATTCTACTCCTTACCTACAGTATATCTGACTCTTGTATTGTCTCAGTCTAGACAATACAATCCACACGCGCAGTGTCTGTACTGAGTTTGCGAACAGTCTGCAGCTCTTTGATTTTCGGTGGTTTCGGCAGTTCGGTCGTGGTGCTAACCTTCCTCCCGCCACTGAATAGTCTGCACTGGTAATCCCATCCACATCACTTCATTTGCTCACACTGTAAATGTAGTTGTACAGCTCCCTCATTCTTTAATCCTTTAGGTATATCAGTGCCTAGCCTGACTCTCCAGTCTCTTTAGTGTCAAGTGAATGGTGACAGGCATCTAATGTCCAGTAGAAGTAAGGCATTAGGCTATTGGAAAATAATTTAATGAGAATTTTTGATAAAACTTAAAGCATTCATATAAATGCGTTATACCCTCATAATGCGTCATAAAGCATTATAAACGTGGCTATAATTATTTATTTTAAAAAAAGGCATAACGCATTATAGCCATGGTTATTATGCATTATGAGTGCTCCATGAAGTTCGCTTCTATGATACACTATAGATGCCTTTATAATGCAGGACAAAGCACCCTTGATACTTATACCAACCATTATAATGCATTACAAAGGCATCTATAGTGCAGTATAGATGAGAGCTTCATAATGCATAATACATATAACTATAATGTGTTATGCCTTTTGATAAATATTAATATCCATGTTCATAATGCTTTATGAATGCATTATGATGCATTGTGATGACTGCTTTAAGTAAAGTATTACCAAATTTTTTGTCAGTGTAAACATGATCTTTTTGAGTTTTTGCTTTTGTAAACACCAAGGAGAGTACTGGATTACATTTTCCAGACCTTCTTTCAGTTTTCCTAGGAAAGACGTTCAACAAATTGATTTATCTTTTTATGTGTGTTTCTCTCTTAAATGTAAAACTAAGAAACTCTAGGTCTGTCGCCTTACTAGAGATCAAAAATTATCAGCTAGGGACTAACAGGATATATTTTGCGTTAACAGTGTCTACAGGTACATAAGCTGTTGCTGTTTGGTCTGCGGCTGGAGAGTGATGCAAAGATCTCAGTTTTTCTCTAAACCAAGGGTTTGATTATTTAGTACCTGCCCGTTTCCATTTTGTGGGAATTTACTGCGGCTCTTAACTGCTGCCATTGGCCGTCCTCCTCTCATGAAATCAGCAGCTACAGTTTGACCCGACAGATTTGCATCAAAGGCAAGTGCCATTGCGCAGGTGCAACATCGTATCACATGACCATAAATCAGCAGGATCGCATCAATCTGCCTTCCAGACAAGCAGCTTCTATGAATTTACAAAATGCCTGCTTGACTGTAGTCTGATACCATGAGCTGCACAGCTGGAAGACCGGTGCACCAAGAGTGTGAAAGAGAGGGGAAATGATTCTGAAATCTATAGTAAAGACTAAGTCAACTGCAGTCCCAATGTTCATTAGCTACAGATCAATGTCAAGAGTTGTACAAGAGTGGAAAAACACCCTTCACTCAATACCCACCTACCCACCCCTCCATCATACTGCCATCACTCTGTCGGTAGCTGGTATAGTGAAGTTCGTGCGAGAACCCGTGTGTACCACCAGCAGGGAGAGGCTCATAGCATACAGCCTTTCGGCATGTGATCACTCCAATAGAGGTCATCCATGAAACATTCCACTGTGTGATCTCACAAGCAGTTGGTGATTTTCAAACGTTTTTATCCACCAGCAGTCCTGAAAAAAGGCCAGATGTTTGGTGAAGGAATGCAAGTCTGTGCATGCTGGTTATGCATTAGGCATACATCTCTGTAATACACAGAAAAGGAATACAACTCAGCACAAAACAGGATGCATTTATCATTTTTCATATTTTTTTATCTTAAAGAAAGTTGCCATGCTAGTGATTACAGGCCTGAATCCATTCCAAAAAGGCATAATTCCTTTGGGGGGGGGGGGGGGGAGGTATAGAAGGGTGAAGCAAAAAGACACCCAACACCTGACTGGAAGGATTATAAATTGCACAAACCTCATTAGCACAAGCCAAACCTAAGTCTTCAGCACCATTGCGTCTCAAGCCAGTCTACTGTTCCTGAGCTAGCTCCTCTTATTTTCCAAAGAATCGCTGGGTGGCTGGCTTCTCTGTAGGAGCTCACTTTGAAAGGCAGCTCTGTGACCAGGGAGTGGCTCCTCAGAACCTTGCTCTCGTTGTAAAGAATTTTTTAAAAAACAAATCTTTGCCTGTTTGGCTGATCATAAGGCACCAGGGGACCAGGCCTGTACACAGTTCTCTGCCATGTCCCAGTCCTGTTTAGCTTTGCTACAGAGGGGGAAGGAGGTTGTCCTCCAAAAAACTTATTGTGTATACCAGGAGACCAGTCTGTCCAGCATCGTGGTTTGTGGAATCTTGTGTGCCAGCGCTAATGATACACTTCCTGGCCAGGAGTAACTGGCCTTCTCTGTGCTTCCGGCAAAGAACGGAAACAGAGGGAAATGGGAGGCACCCGGCTTCAGCTGTGCCAGTCACACGGTCAGCATCTGTGGCGAATAATTTACTTTTGCTATGGGGGCAGCTCGTATTTACCGGAAGGTATTGAGACAACTTCCTTGCCAGGCAAAATAGTGTGGAGATGTCTGTGTAGTAAGCAGACCTAGGGAGCATAGATGAAGTCCTAGGGAACATGGCTGAGGTCCTAGGGAACATGACTGAAGCCCTATGGTGCATGGTTAAGGTCCTAGGGAGCATGGCTAAAGGCCTAGGCAGCACAGCTAAGGTCCTAGGGAGCGAGACTGAGATCCTAGGGAGCATGGTTGAAGGCCTAGCGAGCACTGCTAAGGTCCTAGGGAGCATGGCTGAAGCCCTAGGCAGCACAGCTAAGGTCCTAGGGAGCAAGACTGAGGTCCTAGGCAGCATGGTTGAAGCCCTAGAGAGCACTGCTAAGGTCCTCAGGAGCATGGCTGAAGCCCTAGGCAGCACAGCTAAGGTCCTAGGGAGCAAGGCTGAGGTCCTAGGGAGCATGGTTGAAGCCCTAGCATGCACATCTAAGGTCCTAGGGAGCATGGCTGAAGTCCTAGGCAGCACAGCTAAGGTCATAGGGAGCAAGCATGACTTAGGTTAGCCCATGTATTCTCCCTGGAACCAAGTCTGTTTACCTACAGGTAGCATGTCGCACCTTCTGGGTCCTGCACATCCTTCAATCCCTGTGGCTCCCTGACACATGTGCTGTTCTTCCCCTTGGCACTGTCTGCACACTCGTGTACCACTTCCGAGTTCCTGCCTCAGCTTCTGTGTGATGCTGTGCCCACGTGCTGCTGGTCCTCATTAGAGAGGTATGCCACCAAGAACCTCAGGGAACAGCCAGCCATGCAACCATTTACCCCCCAACAATACCTAATGCCCCCACTGCCTCCTGAGGCCGATGTGTACATGTGTGCTCATTGTCAATTTTGTATTGCCTTGTTCAGCCATTCCACATGTCATATTTTTCCTATTATATTGCATATGTTGGGCATTTTCATAAGGAATTACAGTGTACTTTTCTGTGACTGTGTAATGGTGCAACAGTGTGTAACATGAAGAACTTTGAACCTCTTAATGTGTGCTACAAAACTAATGGACTCTTTGATAATAGCAAATAAATTAGTAACTTAATTAGTAACTGAAATGTATATATTCCAGGCTTAGTTTCAAGGTCATAGATTTGGGTATGGAAAGTAGGGACATGTCCTTACCAATATTGTGGGAATACCATGTGTTTATGGTGACGGGGGGTTTGGGGCTAGTTGGATCCTTACCAACATTGAAACGAAACCTACGCCCTTGCTTTTTTTTTTAGTCATTGTGGTAAAATTCAATGCTGTGCTTGTGCACTATGGGTGACTTCTGTACTCAGCTTTTCCATCTTAAATCCAGGCTCTTTCCTGTGTGTTTCTACACCACAACGGGCCCCAGAAAACAGCTCCAGCAGGACAGACGCTCATTCCAGAGAAACCCCAAACCCTCCCCAGTGATCTTTTGTGCACTTGACCTGGCTTAACATTTTTAGGATTCCTTGTCCTCTAACTTTGGCTTGAAAAACATGCAATTCATCATATTTTCTCAGTCATACTGGCTTTTTGGTAGCCTAGCATGTATGCTTGAGGCCAGAGAAGGGATGTATTCTACAGGAAAACTAAGATGACAGTAACTCGGAAGTGACAGCGACTTCCCCTGGCCTGTCACGACCTCATGTTATACTCTCCTTCACTTGGCATTAGAATTGTAGTATTATCATCAGGTACCATCACATCGATATCGATTCCTTGTAACCATATAGATAATGTTCCTGCAGAATGTCTGGTCTTCTGTGATGTGTGAGTCAATCTACATTGTGGCTGGTCATCCTCTTCCTATTTTACCATCAATTTTTCAAAGTACTACATCTTTCCCAAATCACTGGGTCTCCTAATATGCCTAAAATGAGACAGCTTAAATTGAGTTAGTTGTGCTTCAAGTGAAACTCCAGGCTTTTCCTTGCAGTCCAAGTCTTTGCCGGCCACGTACTTCGAACATGTCAATACTCTTCCTGTCTTACTTTATTTTCCAGGTTTCACATCCATAAAGAGCCACAGAAAATACAATGTTCTGCCCAGTTTGATCTTAATTCTTAGAGACATAACAGTACTTTGAATGATTTTTTTCCTCAATTTTTTCATCACAGCTTTGTCAAGAGCCAGTCTACGACACATTGATTGCTGGATCCTTTGTTGCTCGTCCCTGTTCTAAGCAGGCAATAGCTTTATTTTTTTAGCAGATATTTTTGTCCAAATCAACATACGAGTGAGGGTCAGAGAGCAGGTTCAGCCAGTGCTCCTGGAGCAATCGAGCTGAAGGACCTTCTTGTCATCAGATCTTCTTCATTTTCTACAATAACTCCTCTACCAATTTGGAAGTACTCAGTTTCACCTGACTGTGGCTTCATGTCGAGATTCCGCATAAGGAAATGGGTATTTTAAAAGATTTTTGTAGTATTTATTTAGTTTAAATAGTAATTTTCTTTGCTATTAACGATTACTGGCCACAGATGGATGGATATGCTGGCGTATCGCCCCCTCTAGTGGTCAATATTGTTTCACCTGTCCCAATTTTAACCGTTTTTCCTGTTCCATGTCGAGGGTCATTTTTTTCTGATGGAAACGCAAAAAAAATTAATGCTTGGATGTTTACTATTACACGGAAGATTGTTTTAACTGAGACGATAAAAACTCCATGTTCACTATGTGAAAACGAACACTTACACAAATAAGTAGAGAATGTTCAGGAAAACACAACAATTTATATATCGGGAATGAAGTCTAAATCTAGAGATTAAGAGCGAAATTTCACGTTTGGTCTCGAAATACGACTGCTTCGAGGTGACCTTAATACTTTTCTGTGCTTTACACCACATCCTTCATTACTACAACTGATCAGCTATATTAATATTTTTCAGTTTTAATCCTTGTGATTAACGGAAGAAATATGATAAACAGCCCTGGTCGCCGTGCTAATTCACATCTAAAATGACCTGATTTTAATGTAATATGTGTGACGTAAAATTTCAGGCATTTATCGATCATAGTAGTTGCACTAAACTATGTACGTAATATATATATATATATATATATATATATATATATTCACACACACACTATATTGCCAAAGTATTGAGACGCCCCTCTAAATTATTGAATTCAGGTGTTCCAATCACTTCCATAGCCGCAGGTGTATACAATCAAGCACCTAGGCATGCACACTGCTTCTACAAGCATTTGCGAAAGAATGGATCATTCTCAGGATGCCACCTGTGCAATAAGTCCATTTGTGAAATTTCCTCACTACTAAATATTCCACGGTCAACTGTTAGCGGTATTATAACAAAGTAAAAGCAACTGGGAACAACGGTAACTCAGCCACACAGTGGTAAGCCATGTAAAATCACAGAACGGGGACAACGCATGCTGAGGCGCATAGTGTGCAGAAGTCGCCAACTGTCTGCAGAGTCAGTAGCTACAGACCTCCAAACTTTGTGTGGCCTTCGGATTAGCTGAAGAACAGTGCTTAGAGAACTTCATGGAATGAGTTTCCATAGCCAAGCGGCTGCATCCAAGCCTTACATCATCAAGTGCCATGTAAAACGTCAGATGCAGTCCTCTAAAGCACACTGCCAGTGGACTCCAGAGCAGTGGAGACGTGTTCTCTGGAGTGACGAATCATGCTTCTGTCTGGCAATCTGATGGACAAGTCTGGGTTTGGCGGTTGCCAGGAGAACGGGACTTGCCTGACTGCACTGTGTCAAGTGTAAAGTTTGGTGGAGGGGGGATTATGGTGTGGGGTTGTTATTCAAGGGTTGGGCTTGGCCCCTTAGTTCCAGTGAAAGGAATTCTTAATGCTTCAGCACTCAAAGCCATTTTGGACAAATTCATGCTCCCAACTTTGTGGGAACAGTTTGGGGATGGCCCATTCCTGTTCCAACATGACTGCGCACCAGTGCACAAAGCAAGGTCCATAAGGACATAGATGAGATAGTCTAGTGTGGAGGAACTTGACTGGCCTGCGCAGAGCCCTGAGTTCCCAAAGGTGTTCAACCCAGTAGAACACGTTTGGGATGAATTAAAGTGGAGACTGCGAGCCAGGCCTTCTCGTCCAACATCAGTGTCTGCGCGATGCGATTCGCCACGATGTCTGTCGTTCAATGACCACTAGGGGCAGCCCACGCTGCACCTTTCCCGTCTATATTTAATTAAGTGCAGGTTGTAGGATTTTTACGGATGGGTAACTAGTCATGTGTTGTTATTACATATTACATATGGTGTTACAAATTTAATACCTTTATACTTTTTTATAGCACACGGGGAATTACAATATATGATATATGCTAGGTGAAATTATGTTGTTGCTAATGAGTATTATCCAGTGAATCACAAGCAACTATTAACACTCCATTATAAAAATACATTTCCCGTAATGTTTCAGGTTACTGGAAGCGACAGATGCGCTGGAAGTATCGCGGGAGTTCGTCAGTAGTGATAAAGACGTGAAACTACAACTTCTTCGTAGCTTCCGATTTGTTGTGCGCGTTTAGCTGGTGCTCTATGGCAGAGCTGTTAATCAAGTTATAAAATTCTTGGATACGCCATAAAACATTAGACATTAATTACTGTAGTATAACCGTAACGCAAGTTAAATACTTTAGATATTACTTTATAAACTTTTGCAGGGAGCTTGCTATAGGTGGTCCCGTGGTGTAATGGTTAGCACTCTGGACTTTGAATCCAGCGATCCGAGTTCAAATCTCGGTGGGACCTCACGATTTTGTGGGGCTTCTCACTGGCTTTGTATATAAAAAGCTAAACAAGTAAACAAAAAGCTTTGTAAATGCGAATTTTCAGAGCTAACTATTCTAAGACGACTTTAAGTAACTGTAGCTGAGATAGCTGTGGAGCGATTGAAGCTGGAGGTGAGTAGTAGGAAAGGTTCCCCTCAGTACTCTGCAAAAATAAGTATTTCTACATTGCCCTCCTGAGACGTTGAAAGGTGTATCGTCCTTTCCGCTGATCAAGGGCAGTAATGGAAGTTCCTGAATCCTGTCCCAGAGAACACAAGATAGGAAACACTTTTATACGAGACACCCAGGACGGATCTATTCTCAAAAACATGGGGAGGACACACAAACAAAACCTCTCCTTAAATTTGCATCAACAAAAAGCAAACTCACCACTCATCTGGGGCAACCACCATGTATCAATTATTCATCTTCAGTTTCCGGAGAATGAGGCTGTCCAATCCTAGGTGTCTCACTTTGGGTTAGCCGTTCAGCAATGTGTCACTAATTATCCTAATTCCTAATTATCCCAGGAAGGACTTCATCTACTCCTGCAGTCTCTGCACCACAGAGACCACCATAGCAACAGAATGAGTGATTGTTTTCTACATCTAAGTAGTTCCTCGGGTGTTCTTTTTATCACTCAACAATATCCCCAGAGTAGTTCACCACTCCCCACTCATGCTGAACACAGCTTGATCAGTGCTCCAGCTTGCCCTCCTGAGATGTTGAAAGGTTTGTTAAGCTGTCTTTGGGGCTTCTCTCCATAGTCTTTCCAAACACCTTCTTTACACAGGTCTCTAGCAACATAACTGCCTTCACTACAGCTCTTTTCTCTGTACTTTTCATCTGTCTCATGAGACACCCAGGCATTTCCCTAAAGGCTTCCTTCTTCATCTTGACAGCTTTCCTCGCCACTGGTGTCCACCAGTAGGTTACTGCCATGGCAGGGCACCAAATTCACTTTGTGGCAACTGCAATGACTGAGGCCTTCAACAGAGTTTGTCAGGCTCAAGGCTCCCAGCCTCGGTCAACACATGGGAGAGTTTTTTTTTGGCAGTGTGACTTGAATTAGTTAAGAGCATGACTGCTCTTCTGGGTCATCCTGGCCCATACAGTTTCCTGTCCATGCACTGAATCCAAGTGTCCAAACACATAGCCACAGGACTGATGACTCAAAAAATTCAGCCAGTGACCTTTGTTCTAGGCCAGTGGATCTCAGTACTGTTCCTGGAGGACCCCCTGTCAGAATGCTTTCATTCCAACCCACACTGCTTTCATCCTGCCACATTCATTACTAGCCTATTACGGACCATCTGAGCCTGATTAAGGTAGGGTTGGAAAGAAAACATTCTGACAGGGGGTCCCTCAGGATCAGGATTGAGAACCACTGGTCTAGTGTGCTCTAGAATCATGCACACTTATCCTTGTGTTTGAACATGGTGTTCATTATGGAGAATCCATGGCTTGCAAAGAAGTCCAATTACAGTTCACCACAAAACCTCATTTGCTCATTGCTGCCACCTAAATGGCACTGCACCAGACCCCCAACTTTCACCACCATTGGCTACCCGAGTATTATTATTGTCACATCACGATAAGCATTATTTTTGTCATTAACACACGCACACACACACACACACACACACACACAGATAAGGTATCTATACCTTTCTGGGACTCTCCATTCATTTCTACAGGAAAAATCCTAATCCCACTTATGACAACCTCCCTACCCAGCCCTAACCTTAACCATAACTAACCAAACAAAATACAAGACTTTTGGCTATTTTTTTGATTGCATCCACTGATTTTTATAAAATTGGGGACCGAAAAGATGTCATATGGTCAAAATAATAGGTTTTTTATAAATCACATTGTAGTAACATTGCGGTGCACGCACATACAGCTCTACTATGCAGTATGGGTGTAAGAAAATATCAATACACTTGAGTGTTGCGATATTATGTTTTGTGTTTCCGTATTGGTTCTCAAAAACACTTTATTGATTTTTAATTAATAATAGTTTGCATGTAAAGGTTGGTGGCAGACGGTGGTTCATTTTGTGTTGTAGTTAAACCCCGTCCAATAGATTGCAGTGTTCTAATCTTCAGCCATTTGACTCTTTCACTTGAACACAACAACGTAAACTTTCTTGGTGTTTCTCAATACCAAGAAGGAGAATATCACACGTGTGGTCTTGGCAAGACCAGTCTTGCTAGCTTGCTTCCCAAGACCGAACTTGGGGTGCAATGAATCATGGGATTGGTCTTATTTGAAAAGGATGCCACAGATGCATCCTTGATATTTTTATCGGTGGCGCAAGAACAACATCCTGGGATTTTTTTTTTTTTTTTTTACCGTCCTCTGTACTTCTGTTCTTGAGTATTGGAACTGGTCTTCAGCAATGGAAGATGATGTAAAGCGGGTACACGAGAGCACAAGTACAGTCAAGAACGCATATTGAGAAACACCTTGAGACTTATGAACCGAGATGGTGGCGCGCAGCTGCTTCGGATCTGAGTCTTCGATGCCACTCTTTTGTTCTGTAATACAGTGGTGGTTGCGGTTCATGAACACAATCCGTTCCAGGAAAGTGGTCGTGAACTAATTTGTACGCGAACCAAGGCAATTTTTCCCACAAGAAAGCATTGAAATTCAATTAATTCGTTCACAAGCCTACCAAATAATAATTTTTGTTAATTGCTTTTCTGGTTTTTATAGTAAAAACTTTAAAGAAAAACACAATATAGTGTGGCGACGGGTGGACCGAGGCATTGCGGGAGCAGAGAGAGACATGGAGACTTGCTTGCCGGGGAAATCACGCTCTTTATTAACAGTCTTTAACCTTTGTGTTGTTGTTGTTAATGGTTGCGTTTCCCTATTATCGCGCGTGTGTTTGCCCGTGTCTTGTGTGTACCCGGTCCGATCCTTGCCTGTATTTAGCGTATGTAAATCTTCCACAGTGTGTGCGTCTTACAACCTTGCGTTTCCCCATCTGTGTATTTCGGTTCGGTGCCTGTTGTGGTCCTTCTATTTACAATTGCACGCGGGGCATGCTGGGACATGCGCCATACTGGTCCTACACTAGTATAAAAAAAGGAATCTGGTAAAGGAGTCTGTCAACCAAATTTTGTACGTGAACCAATGCATTTTTTTTCACAAAATTTTTGGTCGTGAACCACAGCATTTATGAACCGCAGGCACCAGTGTATCTCTTTATATGGCATCTACAGGCTTGCTCCGAATGACGTCTCATCGTATTTGTATAGTGTTTGTACCATCTAATCTATGTCAGGAAGGACATTTTGAGACAGGACAGGATTTCCGAATTACCGTTTCAGTCAAAAAGACCTTTCATTTAAACACTGAGTTCTACTAATTGGTCTAATTGTACTAATTGGTCAGGGTTCTTTAGTCATACCTAGCTATGCCACTAATGTTAATGTGAAACAGCTAGATGAGTCTTTCAATCAAGGAAACAAACTAGTCAAAGCACAAGAAGAACTTTTTAGCTAAGCACAAGAACCTTTCAGTTTTAAAGTAGTTTGTTTCTAGTTAGCTCGAAGTGTCCTTCTTGACATAGATTAGGTGGTAACCCTATTCGAGATAGTTCTTGGCGGTATACTTGGTCATCCGGTATACTGGTTTTAATTTCCCATATAGTACGCATTTTTCATATACTGCCATACCGTAAAATAGCTGAAACAACAGCTGTAACACTTCGAATTATATAATTTTGTTCGCTACAAGAAGTTCTGTAGATCGTTGTGCAGAGTGTATTAAGAGGGAACCCCTGTTAACTGTGTGTACCCTTTTTACTAACAGTTATAACTTTAAACAATTCTCTCTATATAACTGTTTAGCATGTTGTAGAATTTATAGCTACTGTTCCAGTCAGTGCATGAAAATTAAGATTACGTGTAATATAATTAGGTCTGCAATTAAATGCATATTGGTAAACAAAAACCCTAATTTTATTGATTTATCCCAGTAATAATTATTAATTTCATTCCAGTTAAGCGAACATGTTGTTACCAAGCTAAATATATGGTAATAATCAATAAAACATGTCTCTAGTCTAAGGTAACAATTACAAATAAAATACAGAAGAGATAAGACATAACTACAAATAATATGAGAAAGACAGCAGACTAACTCAAACCGTAGTAACAGAATGGAAAAGATGAAAGCCAATGATCAGAAAAAGGCAGGAAAGCAGAGAGAAAAGAGAGGTGACTTCAGCTGAGTTTTGAATATGGGGAGAGATGTAGTTTTACAAAGGCTAAGGGGGAGGGAATTCCACAGCTTGGGGGCTACGACCCTAAATTCCCAAGCACCCATGGTGGAAAGCTAAAATCTCGGGACAGACAAGAGACCAGAAAACGAGGATCTAAGACTGCATATGAGAGAATGGGAATGAAGTAATTCTGTAAGACAATGAGGAGTATAGCCATGGAGTGCTTTACATGTAAAAGGAAGAATTTTATATTGAATGCAATAAAGAACAGAAAGCCAGTGAAGGTCGTGGAGTATAGAGGTGATGTGCGCTGAGCGTTTAGTATAGTAAGGACACGGACTGCAGAGTTTTGAATATAATGGAGACAAGTGAGGGATTTAGCTGGGAGACCAATGAACAGGGCCTTATAATAATGCAGATGAGATGTAATAAAAGCATGAATGAGCATTTCAGCAACCTTGGTACTGAGTGCAGCACAAAGGTGTGGAATGTTGTGCAGGTGAAAAAAAGCCATCTCAGATAAAAAGTTTATATGATCTTCAAAGGTGAGAGCGGAACCGAAGATAAGACCAAGGTCACGTATAGGTCAACCAGAGTACAGCTACACCCACTGTTTTTATGCTTTCCTGGAGAGTACTGAACTTTTCACTTTTCACTTCTAGTGTCTTCTGATCAGTTTATATTCAAACCCCCATATAAAAGAGATGGTTCCACATACAAAATTTTACTTTAGTCTTTGTATGTGTTTAGGTATTGGCATTTGACCTACATGCATTTTGCAAGGAGTTTTGGCCATATTTAATATAATGTAAACAAGTGGTTTAATGATGCTTGTTTGGGAAGCTACAGGGTACTTTAATTCCTTTAATATATTGCAGGATAAAAGAAATAAGAAACAAATTATTCTTTCCTTAAGTGCATGGGGTGCTTTTCATCATTCGCCTTTCTTATATGCCAGTGTTACCCAATCCACTCCTTCAGGATCCACAGGCAGTCCACGTTTTTGCTCCCTCCCAGCTCCACTGGTACTCATATATAGTAGTGATGGGCACCAGGAGATGGAAGCTCGCAGCTTTACGTCTTCATGGATACTAGGAAGGTGTGCCATGTCAATGTGGTAATGTATATCTGCTTGGTGACAAAGGACACACATTGTTCTTGTGACTAGGAATGTGGTTCTTGTCATTTACACACAGGGAGTGATGACGTGGGGCTCTGTGGGGGTTAGGTGAAATGGGCTGTCCCTACAATGCATAATATTCTGGCAAATTCAGTTGAATGTTATTCTTTCTTCCTGAATCAGTAGTGTTTTGTTTTGCTTTCCCTCTCTTATTGACCTCCGTGGCATTGGAAACCTGGGGGCCTGTAACATGAAGCAGGATTTCTTGTACAGCCAGATAACTTGTCAGATTTAAGGCAGTCTGGGCTAAATGTAAGTGAACAAAGATCAAGTCCATTTCAATTGAGGTACCTTAAATCCGAACAAGTTATCCGGCTAAGCAAGAAATCCTGCGTTGTGATGCACTAAATAAACAGTTTTTATCTGGCTCATCCCTATATCAGGTGATTCTGTTTGCTGATAGGCCCTTAGTCATTCTCGCATGTTATTTACACTTAATGTCCTCACCATGGTGGCACTCAGACTAGACAGGCTTAAAGTTCTCATCTGACCTGCTGACATGGTGTATGTTAAAATGCATTCGCTTTCATACAGTACTGTGCAAAACTATTTACTATTTACCTTAAATGAACAGTAACACACACAAAACAAAAAACTGAAAAAAGTTGCTGAAATCTTATAGGGTTGCCATGAACGCTTCGCTTTTCAAACCTCTCTTCAGGGGCACCTTAGGCATTCAATGTTTTTGTTAAATTTCAGTACCAGCTCAACGAACTTGATTAGTTAATTAACTCAGTGAGATATTGATTAGGCAAACATGGTGTGCCAGTAGTTGAGTCAATGAATACTTGGGTATAGTGGATGGCTATTACAAGTCATAGTTTTATACCAACAAAGATAGCCAACAATTTTCCTTGGCAGGACTGAGTCTTCAGCACAGTACTGAATGCGTGTAGGTTATTCTATGCAATGTATTGATTTATAGGGCAGATATTTATTTGTTGTGCTTTACTGTAAAAACACTGCTTCTGCTATGGTTTCTGTGGGAGCCTTTACTGTCCTTTCTATCCCGAGAAGTTCCTTAAATTGCTTCTGATTGCAGCCCTGAATCCTTGGGTAAAACTGACTGAAATGCCCGTTTGCTCTCTCTTTACCAGTAATGCAGCTGTGAGAGCAATATGCGTTCCCCATGTCTTCCTTAATGTGCAATTACTACAAAGGAAAGTCACTTCTAAAAGCTTTTAGATTTGAACTCTTTTATTTAAAAATCCTCTCTTTGCTGCAGTACAACCTTAAGGTGAAAAAGTATATATGTTATACCATTTTACAGTTATATGAGTTTGAATCAAGAGTGCATATAATGTTTAAATGCAAATAAAGTCATTATCAACTGGAATGTCTGGGTGTAACATTCTGGAATATTAGATTGATGTTCTCGTATCGCTGATGATCTGTCTAGGCAGTAATTAATTATTGTTATCATTTATCCACCTGCCCTACAAGGGTTTATTTTATAACTTGGCACACATACATGGGTCCTACTCACTTTATCTACGCTGCTTCTCCAACACAAATTGCTCTGGCTCTTCCTGCGAATGGCCAGTTTCTGCAGAGTCAATTTCAATGTGTTACATCCTAACTCTCAGACACTTTGTGTTGTGTGTTCCTGATAGCTGCCTTTTAGCTTAGTTCAATGCATGGCTCTTTCTCTTTGGGTGAAAAGTCAGTCCCAGGCTGGACACTGGTGCCACCCAGTCATATAGCTCAGATGCTGGCTGTCAAGGCAGCCATCCTTTTCACTGGCAGTAATTTCAGACCACTGTGAGAACCTTCACAGTGGCACAGCCTGTGCATAAAAACCAATGCCAGGCCTTCCTGGCTCTTCCCCTCTGTCTGCTTCATCACTGCTCAGATTCATAGGACAGTGGCTAGACAAGCATACACTAGTGGTCAAAATTCTAGCATTTTTGGCATTACGCTTTAAACATTATTACACAAATATTGGCGGTAATGTTTATAGACAAAGGATGTTACAAATATATACTGGGCGATTAAAATAAGTAACTGGAGCAACAGTTGAATAAAGTTCTGCAATATCTAAAAATTGGAAGTGTTTCCCCAATTTTGTCCACCAGCATACAGTATGTCATGCATCTTCCTCCCTTGCTATATAAGCCCCCTGATTGGTGGATGAGGAGACTGATCCACCCCAATTGGATAGGCTTTGAAACCTGCCAGTTACCCTTTTGGTTCTGTCATTAAGAACATCACGGAACATCAATTATAAAAAAAAATAAAAAAATCAAAGCAAGTAATATATGCAGGAGTAGCAAATTGGGGGTGTCAAACAGTTCGGGTAGAAAAAGCCAGGTTACACCGCACCCCCCAAAACATGGGCTTTTCTGGGATTCAGGATGTTGGCCTGTTACTGCAGTCAGTCGAAGGCTCTAGTCACAAGCAGCTTCCTGTCAGAACGACACTCCATGGAGCAGGGAGACTGGGGAAAAGGGAGGATCTCTACAGAGGCGGGGCGAGGGTGCGAGCATCTGTATCACTGAACTCTGAAAAACAGAGCAAAGACTGGACAAACTGCTCTGCCTGCGAGCGTGGCCTGGCTGCTAAATGTTTGCACCCACCTTCTGTGGACAAACAGCCTAATGTGATTTAGCATTTGGCAGTGTCATTGTGAGAGTCACCATCTTGGTGTGGGGGGGGGGGGCGTGATGCTGCAGGGACTGGCAGTGATGGGTCGGGGGTGGTGGCTATCTGCTCAGATGACAGACGTCTCCAAGCCCCCCCCTGGGCCCTCCAGGTCGCCGCTGGAGCAGTGGCTGCCGTTGCTCAGCCCGTTGACTTGCGTCTCAGGCCCGCTGGGTTTTAGGCTGATGCTGGCACGGCTCATCTCAGTAATGGAGGAGTTGGTATGGTAGCTGGAATGCCAGTCGACTCCCATCAGGCGTCCTCTGCACTGGACCTTATACCGCCTCCAGTGCCGTTTCAAAACCGCCTGCACCTGGTGAGAACAGGACAGGGTTCTAAGCAGAGGGAGGGGCTGACTGAACCAGAGAGCACTCACTTGACCCAGGCCTTCCTGGGTCACGGCCCCACTGTGTGCTTCATCACTGCTCAGATTCTTATTACAGTAGCTAAACAGGCATATGTCATGGCTCCTCCTCCCTTGCTATACAAGCCCCCTGATTGGTGGATGAGAAGACTGGCCCGCCCCCATTGGATAGGCTTTGAAACCTGCCAATTACCCTTTCTATTCTGTCATTAAGAACACCATAGAGCTCACTACACACCACACTGGCTCACAAAATACATTCCTGAGGGAGAAACATAAAATTAGGTACTGCCAGATATCAGGAGGGGATAGAAATTACACTTATCCAGCACATGGCCATGCTGTCAAAGAATCACCCCGCTGCCCCAGTGAAAAATTCAGGATACATCCAAATGCTTAAAAACACATCCATTCGTAAATAATCCTTTGGTTTAAAGGGGATTTTGTTTAACCACTGAAAAACAATCACTTCACTGATACAATGTCTGACTCTGGGGTGAGCCCTGTAATGACCCAGAATGCTTTGCTCTTTCCACAATGTATCGCAGCAGTACTAACCTCTCCATTACAAAAACAGAATATGACTGCCACCAAGAAGCCCTGTGAAGAGAGAATAAAAAGAACGAAATGATTGGGGCACACATTCATAACATATTCACAGAGAAATGACATGCATAACCAGCCCAACTTTGTAAGCTAAATGGGGAATTATTGAATGGTTGAACAGGTATACACAAATCACATTAAAAACGTCAAATATTAAACATTAAAATACTGAACGTTTACATTATACGTATTTCTATAACATTCTTCTTCAGTCTTACTGTAACTGAATTACGTCATTGAATTACTGTTATATTAGTCCATCCATCCATCTTCCAACAGCTTATCCAGGTCTTGGGATCTAATATTAATAAATCTAATTTATACAGCATAACAAATTTAGGCCCTCATGAAATGCTGCTGAAAGATGGGCAGGTGGGTGGATGGATAATGCCCTTCGATGCAAGACACTCAGAACACATAGGCAGGAGAAGTGAATACAATTATTTCTGTTACTATTGTTGAGCTGCCCGACCTACTTAATGCACCTTGGTTTGGAAGACAATAAAAATGCGTGGATGGGGGGGGGGGCAGCTTTCAGTATCTGATCCTTGGGGACCCACAGGTTTTTGTGGGCTGTCTGACAAGGAGATGGGAGCAAAAATGCAGACCTTCTGTGGATCCCCAAGGACTTGGTTGGGAAACACTGGGCTAAAGGGCCGTGTCTTTATTCAGTCACCAGCCTTGAGAAGTACACAGTCATTAAAAGCATCTGGCAAGAACATGCTGCAGATGACATTTACAATAATGGAGCGCCCTGAATATGCATTGGACTTGGTAGCAGATGCCTTCCCACACCTCTCCAGCAGCAGGTACTAACAGGAACACCCTCAACATCTCAGCATGCATACACAGCTCAAGTCTGCCTGCTGGGCCTGAGGCCAACAAATGCTCCAGTGCAGGAACGTGAATTGTTGCAGTTTCTGAGCCAAATTCATAACACAGCAGCACTACGTCACCATAAAGTAAGGCCTCGGGCGGCCGGATGGGGCAGACACACCTGGAAGTGCATGAAGATGTGCATGATGAAGTCATAAACAGCCAGAACCACACGGCCCTTAGGTCTCCAGGGTACCAGGATAAACTGCACCCCAAGCAGTGGCACCAGAATGAGGGCGGCTCGCACTGCCTTCATGTAAGTGTTGGACTCGGCACTGTGGGTAACCTTCAGTTTGGTAATAAGGACCCGCACAATATTTAGCAGGAAGAATAGGTTCACCTGGAGGGTGGATGGATTGGAGAACAGAAGGAGCAAGGGGGGAAAGCAGGGGAATGAGTAAGCTTAGCCTTCTTGATTATTCCCTGGTGAAAAAAACGTTGCATGGAAATTTAATTCTCAGTATGTGTATGCACAGCTGAAAAGACAATAATGACTAAATTAGTAAGGTATTTGTGTATTTGTGAACATGAATTTCAGCTGCTTGCAATTATCTTGCACCACATGTTCAATGTTTTCTTATTTTCAGTCCATTTAAAGAAAGGAAGAATGTTTTATGCAGTTCATGCACTCACCAGCAGGGCAGCGTGAATGGGCCCGTGGATGATGTACACCAGGTGGGTGTCTGAACTGATCCAGCAGCTGTGGGGAATATCGAAAACACACACACACACACACACACACACACACACACACACACTGCTTGTTTGCATGTACAGGAAACACTTCTTTTTCTTATGTGCTGAGGGAGGACTATTTGCTTTCATGTATTACACATCTCTAAATATGCTTATCACGGGTGTTTCCATTCCCAGAGAATACACTCAAGGACACAGAGGAGTCCAGCAGGCACTCTCTGAATGTGCCTAGACCAACGTTTCCCAATCCTTGGGGACCCACTGACAGTACACGATTCTGGGGAGCTGGGAGGGAGCGAAAATGTGGACTCTCGTAGGGAGCAAAGACATGGACCGACTGTGGGTCCCTCAAGGACCGGATTGGGAAACACTGGCCTAGACACTAACCGCTCTAGAAAATGTACTGGCTTGCATAGCCATCAGTCTACTGCTGTGCGCTTTTATGCTGAAAAGACAGACAGTACCATGTTTGGATGCAAAACTGCAGAACAGCTTTGATGCCACGCCATGGAAACTACAGGGTGCTCTAAAGAGTGCAGTGAGAAGTGTGCAGTGGTGCGGAATGCCGCGTACGGCCTCAGAGGTGTGCTGACGCATTAAGCGATGCTGTCCAGGCCGGTTCCTTACTTGTCATTGTAGAAGAGCCACCGAGCCACAGCGTATGTGACAGCGGGGATGATGGGAAAGCCTGGAAGAATCCAAGTCAGGAGGGTGTGTGTGTTAGCATTAACATTAGCAGCTCATGTGACCTCGTTCAGCATCCTCTAAGCTGCCTTTCTATTCAAGGATGTGCTTCATGTTAACATTCGTAATTCAGAACAGCAATTTGCCTTCAACGTGCACAGTATGAGCTGTCCTCCTTGTGAGGTTACTCTCATTAGCATTGCTCTGTGCCAGTGTGTCTGTTCAGCTTGTCAATATAGCTCCCAAACATGACCTATACTGTAAATAGGTAAAAAAAAAATGGCCAAATAAATCGAAATGGCTGCATGTACATGGGCCGAAAGAACTCCGTTTTCAAGCTTTATTCTTCTCTTCAGGAGATGAGGCAAGGTAAAAAAATATTCCACTATCCAGCTACAAAACTTCGTATGACACAATAAAAAAGATGATAAATGGTATAAATTTGCTGGTGAAGGTAATTCCATTGAAAAGTAAGGATAATAGCTTGGCAAGTCATAAAACCTAGTTTTATGTTGTTTTAAAATGTGTTTGGGAAGTTTCCTTGAAGTTGCAAAATCAAGCTTCTAAACAAGGGGTCTTTAAATCCGGACCTCGATTCCAAATCCAGGCCTGGTTTTTAGTTTTCACAGGTAGTTAGTTTAATAATTACTGATTCTTATTGGCCAGAGGCTTCACTCCTGGCTCACAGGAAGAGGAAGACTGGAAAATCAGCAGGGCTTAGTCATTGAGGACCGTGATTTGAATAGCTCAGTTCTAAACAGAAGACCAATTCTTCATCCTAACTGGAACCTGATTAAGGGTTTTGGGGTGGAGATTTTGGGTAGATTCTGGGCCAGCAGAGCATACTCACCCCATCCCAGGACGTAGTACCAGCCCAGCTGCTGCTCCCCAACAAACACGGCCACGATGATAAGGGTGTGCAGGTAGATACCCTCACACAGCATCCAAAAGTAGTTGGTTCCATAGATGTACAGGTTCAAGACAGACAACACTTTGCAGCCTATCTGAAATCAACACATAGAGACCACATGGGTTTGTTTATGGGCAGCGTCTTACACAGAATCCCATTTTGTACTTGCAAACATTCCTGTGATTGGTATGAGTATATTCCTGATGATGGAGCAACAGGAGGGCCCTTTCTGAAAATATTTTGGCTATGGGCCAGAATTGCCTAACCAAAGTATAAAGGTGAGGCAACCACTATTGACGCATATGCCCGAGGGTCTAGCATTTGTCCCTTGGTTCCATAAGCTCTCACGACTGTTCGATGTCTCTCGGGGAGACTTACAGGGTTTCGTTCCACTAGCTGCTGGTTGTTGGCCACAGCGGAGAGCCAGATGACTGTGCAGATGGAGTTCAGGATAAAGGAGAGGAACATGTTCTTGTGGAGTGAGATCCTCTGGCAGCTGAGACTCCTGAGCGAGCACCACAACCACAGATAGATTATAAGACAAGGCAGGAAACCTCCTACCACTATCAAAGTACATCTACTCGTCACTAGGGGGAACCAAAGAGAAGCCCCTGCGCTACAATCACAGCACATTAGGGGGCGCTTACTTGAAGCAGGAGAAGATACCGAGCGAAATCAGCAAGGACACCACTGAAAGGCCATGGCCCACAATGGCCAGGTAGTACAAGCTGAAAGCAAGCTGGAGACAGGGAAACATAGTCAGGGCCAGTCACAGCAGGAGTCAGACTTCTGCAAGTCTGGAGTGGTTTCTATAACGTAGGACTTTGATAAACAGCACGCAATTAAATTTGAGGCTTGAGAAGAATATGAAAGTCAGTGGCCGTTATTTACGAATGTCTCTGCAAGTGGGTTTTGCTCAAGTACCTTGAGTTTCTCTTGGATGTAAGCAGAGCACTGGGTGTAGTTTGACCAAATGCGATCGCTTTCTGGGTGACGGAACCACTGGCCATCGGGGTTGCACACTTTCGTCACCTTTTCTGAAACAAAAATGGTGGAGATTATCCCCTGAATGCACATTGTGTCCAATTCAGCTCAAATTTTGGGGATGGTCGCTATCCAGACAGAGGTCGCATGGCACATTCTTGTCCGAGTAGGTGGTTAAACAGGCACAGTGGTTCACTGGTTAGTACTGTTGGCTCAGACTGCCAGGGTCATGTCTTGCCTTTGCTCTGTATGTGTGCAATTTGCGTGTCTTCTGTGTGCCATGGCAGTTTTCCCGCGCGGTCCAAAGACACTCTATCAGCCTAATTGACACTTCTATAGTACCTGCTGTTTGGGCACTATGATGGACTAGCACCCTGCCACGATGTATACTGAGCTGACTGGGACCAGATCCAGGCCCACTCAACACAAGAAGCTAAGTATCTGGAAGATGAATGGAGGAACAGAAGCTTATGGAACACATGCATCCATGAAAGTGGGATCTCACCAGAGGGATCGAAGTCCTGGAAGTACTCGGGACAAAACTGCATTGCCGTTCCTGGGGGGGAGTCGCCCCAGCACAGCCAGCCGTCCCATGTACGGTTGCAGTAGGGACCTGTAGCAGAGACACATACATGAGGCACAGAGCAGACCTACAGCAGACACAGACACAGTAACGCTCTTGGACTGTCAGGGACATCAGTCTGCCATTATAAATACAACTCCAATGGCTGCAAAGTCTCCTGGATCATACAAGCAAAATGTTTTTGTGCTAGGCTCACTCTGTGCCTTATTGCTCCATTTATAGGTAAGATGAGGAGCATGCACTGATACAGTGCGCTGCCACACCCACCACATGACAAACCACCTCAGGGATGAGAACCTGAGTGCACCCATGTGGCAGGTGATACCTCAGCACCACACTAGTCCATACTCCCAGTGGCTGGAGTGCCAATCCTGCCACCAACCCCCAAGTTTTTCCCTGTAAGTTGGAGGACCTCCTTATAGGGCTGGATGTAGATTAATGTCATACCCAGGAGAAACCAAATGCAGGTTAAGGGCCTTGCTCAAGGGCCCAATGGAGTAGAATGACTCTGGGCATTCATGAGATTTGAACCAGCAACCTTCCAGTTACTAGCACAGATCCCTAGCCTCAGAGTCACCACTCCACACGTGCACATTTATAGGAGGACTGTATAAAACGAGACAAACTCAAGAGGCCAATGGAGTGCTATATATAAAACTTCAGGATGGAAAATGTGGCCTTGGGAGATTACTGGGAATTTACGGTCCTCCCAGTGGCTTTCTCTGCTGCCCCTTGCAAATATTCCCTGTAAACAATGCGAGGAAGTCTGAATGTAGAGCACACGGGGTCAGGAAATACTGCACAAAGCAGCCTCACAAAGTGGCTTATTTAATGTGGCATCGTTTCCTACCTCTGTCTTTTTGCTGAGGAGCCCACAACACACATTCACACCAAAACAGAACACCAAACACACACACACACATACACACACACACACACACACTGTACTATGAAAAACTCTTAGACAGCCAAAGAAAAAGATGTCTAAATGATCTTTAAGTTGGAGTAAAACTACGATGTCTGTCAAAGTGTGCCAACTTAGCTATTTGAAAACCTCCCCTAAGGATATGTTTTCTTAGCAGCATTCATTATATAGGTGAAAATTAAATTTAAATGCGAAGCCATTCACCATTGTCAGCGTGAGGAGGGTCAGTGATGATCTTCAGGTAGCACTCAAACTGCGCTGACAGGATCTGTCCTCGGGAAACCTTCAGCTCCAAGCCGGTTGGTACCACAAATGACTCTTCTGTGCCCAGCTCATCGCAGCGGCCGTCCTGTGGGAGTTCACAGGCATGCAGGTGACCGACCCGCTTGGCCCCATCCCAAACAGGAAACAGGCCGAGGCTTGCTCCTTACCTCAGCAGCCTGCACAAACAGCAGCATCCAAAGAAGCTGTCCCATCCCCATGGCTCCAGTTGGAGGGTCAGGGCATGAATCGACTGCGGGAAGAGAAAACGGGAAGTGACTTCCTGCACTCATGGGGGGGATACGGGAGAATCCAACTGGGCAGCTTATAAGTGCTTTTTGCTGCCTCTCGACAGTCTTTCATAGCGAAACGTGCCGTGCGTGCTTTGTGCCTCTTGCATGGCTTGCATGTGTGGCATGTGCTGAAGATTAGGACGCAGTTCTGCTTTCCGTCATTCCCCCGTGAATCCAGAGGGCACGAGGCTGACCGTGAAGGAAAATGACGTTCAGGGGTTGGGGGAGGTATGTCAGCATGCCACTTGAGGCCTTTGCTCTACTTTGGTCCCACTCCGGGGATGGGGGGCACATCTGAGTTTATAAGGCGCCTGTTTCAATGTTCCTGCCTGGTGGGTAATTAGCATATGCGTAACTCACTCCCCCGGTGCTTTTCTTGCTTCTTGGCCCCGTTTGGGAATAAGGCAGAAGCACAAACAGCTCCAGCCCTGAATAGGGGAGCTGGTGGGGGTGACCATGTGTGGACTTGGGAAGAGGAAGGTTCACTGGAGGCTGATGAAAAGCATGGGAAAAAGGTGTGATTTCATTAGGGTGGGGGAGGATGCGGTGCACTGCAGATAAGAGGAGCGTGGCGGGAAGAGACACCGATGGCTCGGTAAGAATTCACACTCAAAGACCAGACATCACCTGATCCTGTAGACACGGGGGATCCAGAACAAGACACACACAGACAGGCAGCGACTCCGCAGCGCTACACAGCACATACACTTCTGGGCTATGCCTTTCTTTGGGGGAATCCACCATAGTAAAAGAAAATGCAGCTTCCAAAGATGGGTGTAAAATACTTCGGGTTCATTTTCAGATTGGTCCAAGCAGTTTCAGATGAATACAGTGATGCAGAATCCATAGTATTAATGGCCAAAGTTTACAGATTATAAATAGTGTATATTATTAACGGTCAATGTCTCATTATTAATGGACTTGAACTCTGTACATAGATGCATGTATAAGCTACATGGCCCTTTTCATCATTATTGACAGGGCATCATCGCTGCTCAGTTATTTAGACACAAAATAGAACAGTACTGCAAATCTGAAAATATGCTGATTACAAGCTTGTGGTGTTGGAGCCAGCTGGGTTTTGGTCACAGGCCAGTTGCAGAGAAACTGGCTGTGCTTACACTCAGCGTTTGACCTCTGCATTAAGGCATTCCAGGTTAAGTCTAGCTTCAACAAAAGCTGTAGATAGTAACTTGGATATAATGCTGAATTTAAAGCTCTCCTGTTTTATATTACTGTGTAGCTGTCAGACAGCTTAACACTTCCCTTATACATGCATGGTAGTTCAGATAATTGGTATGTTCTACAAGAGGCTAAATGGATAATTAAATGGTACAAGTATCAGGATAAGCAGGCCCTAAATGGTCACCCTATTATGTGCATGGGTTTCATTTGAACACATCTGAGTCCTTCTTTTTGGCTTTAAAAGACATTAGTGCTGATATTATGCAGTGTTGATTTCTTATTGTTATGCATATTTGTCACACAAGTTTCAGATCATCAAACAATTTTTAATAAGAGGCAAAATAGAGTAAATACAAAATGCGGTTTTTAAATGATGATGTCATTTAAGGGAAAAAAGCTATCCAAACCTACCTGGCCCTATGTGAAAAAGTAATTGCCCCCTCCATTCGTAAATCATGAATTAACTGTAATCAACCACAAATATAGGCCTGATCACTGCTCGACCTGGTAAATCAAGAAATCACTGAAATAGAACCTGTCTGACAAAGTGAAAAAAAACATTACATATTTTTTAAAAAGCAACACATCATGCCACCATCTAAAGAAACTCAGGAACAGATGAGAAACAAAGTCATTGACATCTATCAGATTGGAGAGAGTTACAAAGCCGTTTCTAAGGCTTTGGGACTCCAGCAAACCACGGTGAGAGCCATTATCCACAAATGGAGAAAACTTGGAACAGTGGTGAACCTTCCCAGGAGGGGCCGTCCTACCAAAATCACTCCAAGAGTGCATCGACAACTCATCCAGAAGTCACAAAAGACCCCAGAACAACATTTCAAGAACTGTAGGCCTGCCTCACTTAATGTCTTTGTTCATGATTCAACAATAAGAAAGACTGGGCAAAAATGGCATCTGTGGGAGAGTTCCAAGGCGAAAACCACTGCTGACCAAGAAGAACATGATGGCTCGTCTCACATTTGCCAAAAAGCATCTTGATGATCCCTAACACTTTGGAAAACGCTTGATTGCAGTTCTTACTGCCAAGGGTGGCACAACCAGTTATTAGCAATTACTTTTTCACATAGGGCCGAGTAGGTTTAGATAGCTTTTTCTCTTAATAAATGAAATTATCATTTAAAAACTGCATTTTGTATTTACTCAGGTTATCTTTGCCTAATATTAAAAGTTGTTTAATGATCTGAAACAACAACAACAACATGAGACAAATATGCGTAAAAATAAGTAATCAAATACTTTTTCACAATACTGTATGTATATCACATAGATGCATGAAACAATATACTTGGCCTGTACAACATGCAATGTTAATATCAGCTGTCATATCGCAAGGACCACAGTAGTCAGCAAGGTTGAGACCATCAATAATGCTGAAATATTTTCACTCTGCCATGAAAAACAAAACTTCGAAAGCTTTGCAAATTTGATTGTTGCTTTTCAAGATTATCTAGCATATGTTTAAACTAGGGCTGTCAATAGATTAAAATATTTAATCGTGATTAATCGCACAACTGTCCATAGTTAATCACAAATTAATCGCAAATTAAATCGAATTTATTCAGCATTCAACATTTACCATTAAGGGATCTTTTCAGGTGTTAATATTCGTATCAATAATAGAGTTGGCAAGGCATGATTGCTTTATGCAAATGTATGCATTTATTACAAGAACAAAGATTGTCCAAAGGTCATCAGAAACCTACATTACTTAAGATAAGCCCAAGCCCAACAACAGATGGGCACGTTGACCTGCTAAATATTACATATTACTTAGTCATATAACTAAGTATAAATTTGTACAGTACTACAGTATAAAACAAAAAGCCATTTTATCCTAAATGTCTG
>JAODKC010000107.1:27875926-27887524 GCA_026777985.1 Mormyrops attenuatus
GGCAGTGAAATTTAATAAATATATGGAATGGCTGAGGTACCCCTGAGGAGAGGTTTGGGATCTGAAGCGATGTTCATGTAGCCGTCCGACTAGATATCAGTAACTTTTTGGAGAGCAGAAGAAATTTTTACTCGTGTTTATCATGTTACTCTTAATTTGTATATGTTCTAATGTTAAATTGTGTTGTCTGTTCTGTGCAAATGTGCACTTACTGGCCAGATAAATAGCTTTAAACATTTCTTTTGACTGCCTAAGACTTTTGCACAGTACCCTATGTCAAAGAAGAAAAAAAATGCAAGAAATATTTGTAGTAGGGCTGCATAATACTGGGAACATTTCAGATATCATGATGGGAATTTTATTGCGATAAATACTGAGAAATTTATAAAGCAAGAAAAAGCTGAAAATTTACTAAAAATAAACTATAGCCAAATAGTACATATTCTCTACCATTAATCTGTCAATTAAGTCATTGGAGTTGTACAGACACAAAGCAGTGCCGACAAATTATTTGCTTTTGCTCAATATAGTCTCTATGGAATCCAAAATATTTCCATACAGCGGAATGTGAATGTCTTTTGATTAACACATGTAGAGCTCACTGCATGCAGAGCTAATCTCAACGCAGCTGACTATTGTGGTGTTTCAACAGAAAAATTGCATATCATGTCGGCCTAATTTGTAGCAATGCTTTTTCATGACAACCTGATTTAGGCTTTAAGCGAGGTCACATGTCGATGTGGCCAGCGCTGCGTGTTCTCAAAGCACCGATGTCCCCCGCGCAACCCTATTTGAACCCCTGTACACATTATCTTGGTACACCCACTGTGCCTGCCCAAAAAAGCTCAGGAGCTGGGGGTCCCAGACTGTGCCACGGGTTGCGAAAGAGTCCAGACCATAGCGGCAGAATGTGGCACCTATTAATACACCCTGACAGCTGCAGAGGAGGAGCACTGTGTCCCCTCAGGATGTGGGGTGCACAGCTGCCATCTGCACGTTCACATGATGAGCTGCGAAGCGCCAGCATGAGTTCAGGGAGGCCCCACCGTACGAGAGGGGATCTAAAACAAACAGCTAACTGGGGTTAAAGCGACACACAATATCCACATGGCACGGACTGAACCAGATGCTAAGAAACTAATCCATGTCCATTACACACTCGCTTTTTACCGGTCTGCCACAGATAATGTTTAATAACAAAATGCAGCAAAAGAAAACTATTATATTATACCTGGTATTATATGCACATTAGCTGTCAGTAAATTACAATGGTCATCTCAGGGAACATTTAATGCTTTTTAATGATTTAGTATTTTACAAGCTGTCAAGATACATACAAAACTATTGCCTTTCATAAGATTTCATCATTGATTTGCTTATAACCAAATTCTTTGAAATTGATTTGTGTTATTTGTGTTAGTTTCATTATATGATTTTAGTTTATGATCTTATGGTGACGATAGTTGTATTTGGAGAGCGGGTAGAGCCACATAATACTGGGATGGGTAGGGAAGTGTGCAAATACTGAGGATGGGGGGATGGGGGGTCACTATGAAAAGGAAACAGGCTAAATGCTAAACAGCAAATCTGACATTTTGGGAGGGGTCCCATCTCCCCCCAATTAAGCAAGAAGCCCTTGGTTGAGCCCTTGGAACCCAATACACAGAAGACAAAACATGAAACAAACAGCCATTTCATGAAGATAAAGAAATACGTGTCAGATTCAGGTATGACCTGTGCAGGATGGGCATCAGCATCTCATCAGGCATACCTGTGAAAAAACCAAAACTCTTCAGTTTATACCATCAGCGTGAATAAGGGATGGCTTGCACTGCAGCAAATCAACACCTCATTCTTCTGACACTCCATCATATTACATTTGAGCAAAGTCCAGTCAGACAGCACTTCTCCTATGCACACCTGAACTGGTTGCTGATCCTGGTTACATTTCTAATTTCACTGTCTCCTTGATAGTCTGGTATACAGCTGAGGGTCATGCTTAGCAGAATCAACAATAACAACTAGTGATGCATCGATCCGATATTCGGATCTGTAATGGCGCTGATCCAGGCCTATTTGACGGATCGGGTATCGGCCATAGATGACCAATCCAGTGGGAGCGTAAGAACATCAGATAACAGGGTGACGATCTGGAAGTATTTTATGTGTTTAACAGCAACTAGTAGCACAGCGATTTGCAATCTTTGTAAAAACAAAGTTTTGAGAAGTGGGAGTAGCATTTAGTGGAAAATCCCCCTAAACAAAGGACGCGTCATTGTGTGAAACAACGCAATTAGTGTGAAAAATGCAATTCATGATTTGGGAGTCGCTGGCTTGGGCTGTTCTGCGCACTTGCTGCAGCTGGAGGGGCTGCGATCGCAACAACGTGTAAATGACGCTGTTGCCAGTGGGAGAAAAGTTGTGGGGCATTTTAAGCATTCGCCACTTGCGTATACTCTCTTGGAAAATACTGAAACTGAACTGAAAATACCTCAAAATCGCTTAAAACAAGATTAACGCTTAAAACAAGATTAACGCTTAAAACAAATAAGGTTGCTGTTGTTAGGGAAGGGCCGATTCACATTTTTTCAGTTCCAATCCGATTCCGATACACAACTTCCCATACAGTATCCCATACAAGATCTCTTTTTACTTTAATATTTTAATTAATATATATTAATATATTAATTATTATATATTACTTTATATATTATTCATATTTTCAACTAGTAAACACAGATAAAAAAATCTTTACTTAGGCTACCAGAAACATACATAACGTACTGTTCCACACAGGCAATTTTCAGGAAATGCCCCCAAACTCTCACTCCCCCATTTTAAGAGAAGCTAGGGTGTCCAAGAACAAAACCATGGCGTCTTATTCTCATTCAAATGTCTCATTGCGAAGCAAACAAATCAAGACAAGACAAATGGAAAGCAGACTGCAAGGCCTCTGTCCACTTTCAGTCAGGTGAGACTGCCATCAAGTCGACGGCACTCGACTCCTGTACAGGCCTGTGCATGAACATTTTTGATTTGCATGAAATCTAGCATGTGCATTATACTTCCAGAGCTCAGAAATGGTTTTCTGATATATTTAATGTTTGAGAATGTATTCTTATGAGCTGTAACTTACTTATTATTACAGCTATATGGCTTGGCTATAGCTCATTGGGGGAGTGCAGTAAGTACTTTTTGATGGTATAGCTGGAAAGGTGAAATCTGCCTGGCCTGCATGACACTTCTGATAATGGGAACATAGCTATGAGACATCCGGGTTTGAGGGATCACTTGTGCCATTAGGAATCTGTGCTGAAGCGTCTTTTCTGTCTACTTAGTTTTTCTTTTTAAATATCATCTTTTCTCAGAAGAAATTAAATTTTCACGTGAGTTTCTTCAAAAATGATGATGCCAAAACTATTTGGAAGTTTGCCATATTTTAATGGAATGATCCGGTGGTAACTGCACATTTGGAACTACGGCCTTCCTTCCGGTCCTTTATACCTTTGCACCTGGCTGCCAGAGATGAATAGTTTGGGTCCAGAAAGTAAAAATCCAAGATTTTGTTTCAACCAACTAGTTGAGTACTCTGTGACTGTTACTCTTTATACTCACCTGGTTAGCTGAAACAAAATCTTGGTCTGGACTTTTACTCTCTGGACCTGAACTATCCATCTCTGCTGGATGCGATTCCCTGTTTGTCATACCAATATTACTGTGTCTTCTCTGCATCACTCTCAAATGCATACCAGTGTACACACCGCAGAATCGTCCAGTCAGACTTCATTCTAAAATAACACTTAAGTGGAAATTCTTGAGTTTACCCGATTTTGGCAATACTTGTTTACACAAGCAATACTCCATAGCCACAGTTCCTTACCTTTCCATAGTATGACTTCATTGAAAACCGGCATGTTTGTTAAGGACCAAAACAAGCAGCATAATTTCTTTTCTCTGTGAACAGGTGTCTGTTGAATGACATCTCCTGGTGTTTTGTGCCCCCCCCTCCCCCCGCTCTCCACTCAATGATCCTGTTTATGTTACAATAGTAGCTTATGATGTGAGCTCATGATTTGAAACATGCCTGCGACAAAACGCTTCATGGCAAGACTTGGCATTGCCAGCCATCCATGCAGATTAACGTACTCGCATGCATTGGAATGACTGTACCAGTTACACTGAGGTCCCCAATTCAATGACACGCCATTTGCTGGGACAAAATCACATTTGCTTCCAGCATTCTGAAGGTAACTCTTAGTTAAAACTCATTCAAAGGTATATAGTTTATTTCCATTGGAAACTCCCTAGACAATGGTACGCAGATTAGTTGGTTATCTGCTTTGGCCCTTGGTATGTGCTACACGTGTTTGCTCCATCTTGCTGCAGTCTCTTATCTGGTTTGGATGGTACTTACTTATCTCCTCCACTTCTGATCTAGGAGCACTGGATGATATTAAGGGTCTTATGTCATCGACATATGAGACACATTTATTTAACAGAACAAGAATACAAGGAGGTCCTAAGTACTGGGCCATTTGGAATCACAGGCATTTCAGTCTTGATTTTCACAGACGAAATTCAGCTTTTGCATAAGTATAAGATTTTATTTCCTTAGCTACTATGATTTCCGATACAAGTATTTCCTGTGCGTAAAATAATTCTGTATGCGCAAAATTTCTTTCTGCATTCTTATTTTTGTGTGTTCCCTCGAACTGGAACGGTTTAAGTTTTAAAAATGCCTTATTCTTTATTTATTTTGCACCTTTTATACACTATGTTTTTGTCTTTTTATTTTCTTTGAAAAGCATATGCCTTTAAACTTGCCCGTATCTATGGTGTACTGAGGGAAACGCTGCCAAATACGCTCCCCATCTACTGCTAAAAATCATTCCACATTAACATAATATATAGGAATTAAGCCTGTACTCCGTCAATAACTTAATAGTTTCAAAGATCCAAACTATTCTCTTCTCTTTACAACTGAGTACATACATTAGTTTTGACTTGGAGGTTTACACAAGATAAAGCTCCGTAAAATAAGACTGAAAAGATTTCACATCATATAAAATTAACTCGGCCCTGCAATTTACACCTCAGACGAACACATACAGGTGAACCAGTTTGCAGTGGTTAAAATAAATGTTAAACGAGTGATATGCTATGTACTGTTGTTATTGCGGGACTTTAACAATGCATTTAAATAATTCCCACCATATCTAACATAATTAATACCCTGGCATTCACACGAAACATCGCTTTATAATGACAGGTTTTGTGAACTGATTTATTATAGATTGTTCATCCACTAAAACGGTTTGCATATTTATTAAAGAAACTGTTTTTCTTCCATGAAACCCATAAACAACTCGAATGTAAGCACAAGGTTTAAAAGCAAATTAACCTACCTTAAAATATTTAGGAGTCCGATGTCAGTTCCTTTGTTTTTACGTCTTCCTTACATTTTTTTATACGGAACTCGAGGCGGTCACCTCCCCAAACCTCCTCTACTAAAGCCGAGGCAGAATAGCCTTTAGTCACAGTTTCTTTAAAAAAGGACTCGTGAAAACTACACTCTTCTCAAATTTTCATCCATAACTTTTCCTTCAAAAGATATTTTAAAACCGTGTCATATTTGGGAGAATCGTTTTAAATGGCACGCGTATAAATCGTTGCGCGTGAAGAAAAAAAAGTATAAATAAGTTCACCTGCAGCGTTTCGCTGATTTGAAACGTGCAGAGCCGGACTAAACAGCCCTGCGCTCGTCAATACCAATATCAGCTCTCCGATATCTAACGCACACGTATTTACTGGATTACACGATATCCAGGCTGTAACTACCATGCACGGCTTCGTTACCCTGCTGTACAGGCGACGTCTCGCTCCCGCGAGCACTAACTGCAAACGGACACGCGCTCCAGCGGCGCTCTCAGCCCGGAGCTCATGGAGCCTTTAAGATCGCTTAGTGTACAATACGAGGCGGGTCTAACGCGATCATGCTCGAGGCGTGATGTGTAGATTGTTCCTCCATTAAAAATGTTTAAATATTTATTAAAGAAAATTGTTTTGAAAAGCCATAAACAGCTGTTAAAATAAATATTAAAAAGCAAATATTAGCACAAGGTTTCCTGTAAATACCACGGTATTAATTAGGTTGAATATGGTGGGAATTATCTAAATGCATTATTAAAGTTCGGCATTTACCAACAGTACATAGCACATCACTCGTTTTACATTTATTTTAACCACTGCAAACTCGTTCATCTGTATGTTTTCGTCTGATCGAGGTGTAAATTACAGGGTCGAGTGAGATAATTTTATATATTTTGAAATCTTTTGAGTCTTATGTTATACGGACTTTTACCTCGTGCAAACCTCCAAGAGAAAATTCATGTAGAACTATATACTCAGTTGCAAAGAGAAGAGAATAGTTTGATATTATATTTTACATTCAACGCTTTGTGTATTCGATGGCCATTGCTAATTTGAAAATTGTTATGCTTTATATTCCAGTAAGGCACCGTTAAATTACTTCCAATGCAACAAACAACCAAGTAAACAAGCAAACAAACAAACCCATTTTTTTATCCCAAGTTTAATTTTCATGGACAGGAGACACCGTAGACGGAATGTATACCTGAATTTTTCCTCTTAAATCTGTAATCTCTTAGTCTTACTAGTTATATATAAATAGCTACAGTATACATTATTAGCATTATGCAACTGCGACTCCACTTTTCAGGATCATAACATTCCCAGCTGAGTTAAGGAGGGCTGCAACCGTCAATTTAACATAAGTGACCTGTCTTTGCCAAAAGGGAAGGTGTGTGTGTTTGTGTGTGTGTTTAGAGGATTTTGGATATATTTAGATTTTTTATTCATTTTGTCTAAAGCCGACGTACAAAAGTGAGGCAAATGGCACATACCTTATCAACTTGGTGGGTTTGAGAACAAAAAGGAAAAGACCGCTCCCTGCAGGATATTTAATGTCAACTCACAATATTTATAGTACATATTGCAAACGAAAATGAGACGTGAGACAATATAGGCCTACAAGGACGTGGTGCAAATTAATAAATAGGTATGTAAGAAAATGTATATTTATTAAGAGAGATATATATTTTAGTAGCCTATATATGCTGTGCGTAACTGTAAATCGACACGTTACGTATTGATATGTTGTAGTTGGTTTAAAACGCTGTGCAGTTGTGTTTTGTGGCTGTGGTAAGTGTGAGCTAACTGGCAGGTGTCATTGTAGTCAGAAGTGACTTTTTAGCACACCATAGTATAACGAGCCAGTGAATAACAATGATCCAAGATAGTGCCCCATTGAGCAGATGGGCAGAATTGTTCATGATGTTCTCCAATTTTGCCACCATCTTCTACTCTGAAAGTCCTTCAGGGGTCCAGGGCCACTCTTGAAGTAGAGCCACCTTTCCTAATGACTTTGTTTAGTCACTTGTGGCAGTCACATGCCAGTTCAACTGATCTTGCCCAGTAGATAACAGTATAGAGAAGTACATTGGTTTCTGTGCTGTGGTAAAATGTCTTCATACTTGCTACATATGTTAGTAATCCCACGAGTGCATTTCCTTCCCCTGAATGGTTATCATACTTCTTACTATGCATAACCCACGGAACACGTGTCATGTCACCTCACCAAAGCAAATCCATCACAATGCATGTCTAATTATTTTCCCAGATTATTTCTGCACAATGTTTCAGTACAGTAAATGGGAAATCAAATTCCAGATTTGCACATACGTGATTATATGCGTCCGACACAAGGTTACTCATTAACTTTTGTAGACTTTAGTCTACACTTAAGAGAGAAAGGACATCACACAGAAATACAAGACTTACTTCACGAATAGATTTATAAGGTAAGAAATTTTAAAGTATAATTGTGTAAAATAATCCAAAAGATAACAGCAGGCCTATGTTGGTAACAATGATGTGGACCAAGTTGACCGTATAATATATATTTAATCAAAAGAACTCCACATTTTGTAGTGACAAAACTAGAAAATCAAAATCAGCCTCTGGAAATAGTCTCCTTAAGGGTGTTTGATCTGGTATAACAAATTGTTGGATTCAAGCTCTTAAAAGTTGAAATCTATGTAATTGAATGACCTACCATTAAAGATGAATTACTCTATGCCTGAATGAAATATATTTAAATAGAATTTCATAGGTCATGTAGTCCTAAACACACAAAACACTGCATGGGGTGAAAGTGACAGTTCATCTCATCCTGTAAAGTAGAGTGTGTCCGTAGGCAGAAATATCATTTTAGTGCTACTAGCATATAGACTACTATGCCAAATAATTAAATACTCAAATAATTAAAAATTCCAGAAATATTGTATATTCGCCTCTGCCCACAGATTTATAGCCTAAGGATAACCCTAATTTCAGATCGACACGGGTGAAAGATGAACGACATGTATGAGAATGACGGTGACATTTCATTCTCAGTCAAGGTAAGCTGGCAGTTTCCTCCTCAAAGACAGAAAGTTTCTTAAATGCCACTGTAACTGGTTGCTCTCATTCACGAATCCTTAGTGAGTTTTAACTCCACCATAACTGTGTGTAACAATATGCGATTAATTACAGTTTATCGGTCGCATAGAAGTTGTTCTACCCGTGGGGTTACAACTTCTAAGTGAGGCACTGGCCAGTTTGAAGGTAAAATACCATTATCTTTGTGAAAGCTGAACTTGAGAAATGCCATCATAACTGTGAGGTTCACATTGTAAATAAAGTAGTATTTTGATTCATATTGTGCATTTAAATTATGATTGCATTAGCTAGT
The DNA here is from genome assembly GCA_026777985.1 of Mormyrops attenuatus. Classification (NCBI taxonomy): domain Eukaryota; kingdom Metazoa; phylum Chordata; class Actinopteri; order Osteoglossiformes; family Mormyridae; genus Mormyrops; species Mormyrops attenuatus. The sequence continues at coordinate 27,884,739 of JAODKC010000107.1, forward strand.
AATGTTACATTCATCTTTCAGGTTGAGAATAGAATATTTATAGAAGTATTTGTAAACTGCAAATCATATGCAAAATATGCTTCCTGAAATTAAGTACTTTTTGTGTCGCCTGATGTCTTGTGTATCTTGTTACCATAGAACTCAGATCACGTTACAAGCTCAGAGGGAAAGGGGAAGAAAAGCAAAGTTTCACTGTTTCTGTCCATGAATGGAATTGATATCCTAGAACATGAAACAAAGGTAAGACTGGAACTAGTGAAAGTAATAAAACTGAATTGATGCATTCTGTTGCCGACCAGAGACTAAGCACCCAACCATTGTGGTAACACTGTACTTGACGGGGCACAAATCATATAGTTTTATACTATTCATTTTATATTGATTAACCATAAATTGGGTGGAGTGGTGGCTCTGAGGCTATGGGATCGGTGCTCACAACTGGAATGTTGCTGGTTCAAATCCTATGAATGCCCAGGGTAATTCTACTCCATTGGGCCCTTGAGCAAGACCCTTAACCTGCAATTGCATTGTCCTGGATATGATGTTAATCTACATCTGGCCCTATAAGGGGGTCCTCTAACGTACAGGGAATAACTTGGGGGCTGGTGGCAGGATTGGCCCTCCAGCCACTGGGAGTATGGACTAGTGTGGTGCTGAGGTATCACCTGCCACATGGCTGTACTCAGGTTCTCATCCCTGAGGTGGTTTGTCGTGTGGTAGGTGTGGCAGCGCGCTGTATCAGTATATGCTCATTATCTCTCTCTCTAACCACAAACTAAGTCTCAGTTACATGTTAATCATTTATGAATTGTGATACTGATCTCGTATTTGTTCATCATTAATGAATCATGATGCGTCTTTCATCCCAAGCACTTACTGTATTTGTTACTATATCTGTAATTCTGTGAACCTTTGTGAACCACTTAAGGAACTACTGAAGGAACAAATAATGAATAACACAAGTAAAATACTGATCTCATGTCTGTTCATCATTAATGAATAGTGACACACCTTTTATCTCAAGGAGCGACTATATTTGTTCATAATTTGTACTTCAGTAGTAACTGAGTCATCACTAAGTATTCGTGCTCAGTCAAGTGAAGTGTAACCAATATTGTAAACACAGACCAATTTAATTGCTTAAATAGGGCTAGTATAACCTTCATGTGTTTAGCCAAAACAAAAATAATATCTATGTAGATTGTAGAACAACCAGCAGATACCGTAGCAGATATAGCAGCTGATGTTTAATTTTGTGTGATTGAAAGTTCTGCAAGTTGTCTATTGCTATGTATAAAGTAAGACTAAGTGAAAAGGATTTATAATAAATTAAAATGTAATACATCATTGTAACTTGTGTCCCATTATGAAAATTAATTTCACTCAATTTTACCATCTCACCTCTTTTCCTTCAATCCTCTTCTTCATTTTTATATCCTCTTCTCTGGCCTGTCCATTTTTTTTTCATCTATGCTGCACACTCTACCCTACCCCCAAACCAGTTTATGCTGTACACCTGTCCACTGTCCTTAGTCTCATTCTGTGCCGTTCACCCGACTCTGCCCAACCACTTTGGCTTCGTGGCCCAGCACCCTGCCTCTGACACCTACCACTGCTACCTGTTTCGGAGCAAGAAGTTTGTGAGTGAAACCACAAAATAAAATGTCTCTTCCTGTTGTGGAAGGCAGCAAATGGTCACGTCACTTCAGAGACACCCCTGGGTCTTTTATCTTGACACTTATACCCAGGCAATGAAGTACATAAAAGCAAGCTTAAGAATGTCTAGAAGATTAAGTCTAAATTAATCTGAAGAAGATTGATGTTAAGGATGTTAATTATTTCTAAATAAAGTTTAGAAATGACTGTGTTACTACTGAGCTGTGGCACCAAATCTAAATCTTTCTGACCAAAAGACAAAAGTGGGTCAAAGGTTAGTGAAGAACTTGTCAGAACAACTGTTGATTGATTTCCCCCCTGCTTCTCTTGCATACATCCTTCCTATATGCTCTTCAGTCTCACCTGCTGGTGTCACTGATTGGCGATGCCTTTCAAGCTGCTAAGAGAGATGAGAACATCAGTCGCAGCAGGGACCTGGTGGTGGAAGCTCTCCGACACAGGGTATGCAGTAAGGGGCAGTCATTTCTTTAAAAAACAACATCCTCACCTACAAAGCACACTTGAGGCACATGCACTTACAAATGCCTCTTGACAGTTCCATGTAAAACAAGGAAGTCCACCCATTCATTCACTATCAATGACCAATTATGCGATTATGCAATGGGCAGTGGTGGCTTAATGGTTAGAGAAGTGTGCTTATAATTGAAAGATTGCAGGTTTGAATCCCTGACCAGAAAAATACCACTAAGGTACCCTGAGTAAGGTACTGCTCCTAAGCACTGCTCCCCGGATTAGAATTAGCTGCCCTCTGCTATGCTGCGCCTTCACATATGGGTTAAATGCAGAGGATGCATTGCGGTGTGTCAACAATGATGACTGATCACTTAATTCTAATTGGAATTGTGGTGGTTCTTTAAGAGTTCATCCACAACAGGAATTTGATGTTGTTGATGGTATGTTATTTAGTAGACAGAATATTACACTATATAATATAATTTATTATACTCTCCTCATCAGATTAACACGTCCTTAATGTTCTTGACCAGTGTTTCCCAACCCAGTCCTCGGGACCCCCGGGACGGTCCGCGGGGCCCCCCCGCGGGGGGGGGGGGGCGGGGGGGTGGGGGGGGGGGGGGGCGGGGGGGGGGGGGGGGGGGGGGGGGGGGGGG
>JAODKC010000107.1:27887534-27914159 GCA_026777985.1 Mormyrops attenuatus
CAACCCAGTCATCGGTACCCCCTATACAGTCCACGCCCCCCCCCCCCGGGTTAAGTAACACTGTTCTTGACGACTGTGTAAGGCCTTGACAGTTGTGCTGTCAAGAATATTCATTAAAACTAAGCCGCTTATACTAGGGTGGCTCCTCCTATGTACTAGAGTGTCTTGTTAGTTCTGGTGGTACTGATTTCTGCCCATTTCAAGGGCTCATAACTCTACTCCTCATACTTTTAGAATAAGATGCTGCTTAAGGAGAATGCAGAGCTCAAGAGGAGAATCACTGCACTCAGCCAGGAGGAGGAACTTAATGAGGACTCTCTTGGGGTGAGTATCTTCACTGATGCATTAAATGCATGGTATTAGCATGTCTAGCACATGACAAATCAGAATCCTTAACATATGTCTGTGCTCTGTGAAATTAGCATTCCATCAGAAATACAATACTGTTTCCTATTCTTAAGTCTCCTACTTTCTAACTCTCAGGAAGGAGATGCGGATGTCGTCAGAGACAAAGTATTTTCAGAAGCTGAATCTTCTAAAACACCTGGTAGGTTTGTATGGGACACATGTAAAAATCCAACATACATTCAAACCCATCTACACCTGTATAATACCTGGCATTATTTTCCAGTACACTACAAAGGTGTAATTCTGTATTCAATGAAGGCAGGATGTAAAAGAATATTTCTAATATTAACAATGTAACTACTGTGTTTTTTTAGCAGTAAGATTTGAAGCTGCAAGTGACAGAACGCCTTTGCTCAAATAAACATGAACTGGGAAATTATAGTGTGGAAATTATGGACTTTCCTGGAGTATAACATGGCCTGGAGAAGACGCACTGTGCAAAAGATCTCAATCCTGAATTGAAGTATATGTTTAATAAAATTATCATGAGAGCTTGTAACAGGTACATGGTATATGTTGTTGATTAAATTCAAATTGGTAAAGGAATTTTATTATTTTGCTTTGCATTTTATTTTGTTTTCTGGTAAATTTTGTTTCAGTAATTTATGAACACTTCTCTAGGGGACATTTTGGTGAAAAGTACATTGATGTTGAGATAATTGACATTGTACTGTTTACCTAATTTGTGTACTTAAAAGTACAGCTAATCTGATGGACGTTTCAGCTGTATATGTCCTTTGACACATACTATTACTGACTATCTATGTTTCTTGCTTATCACTGTAGCCACTTCTCCATGGTAACTTAACAAATGTTCATTTTAAATTGCAGGCAGTAGTGACTCTGTAGTATAAGTCTAGTCTTACCATGAGTAACTGGCAAATTTTCTGGTACATATGTTTTTTTTTCTTGGCATAACATTAGTTTAATGTAATTTATCAGAAACAAATAAAAATACATGTAAAAAAATAAGAAACTGTCATTAATAAAAAATGTTAATAAAAATACCAAGTCATATTTTTGGCATTTGATCAAGACAAGGCAGTCTCATCTGCATCAACCCATTATTTCAAACTTGATTTAGTACCGGAACTGGCATCTCTTCTCATGACTAGATATCAGGAGGTTAAGTTTCATAATACACAACTTTGCAAAAAGCTAACAGACTTTAACCAAAACCAAACTCACCCACAGTTGTTATGCCGGGGTTAATGTCTAAGGAAGTTTGAAACTCTGCAGTTATTGAGTCAGAGCGCTGGTGACTTTCATGCACTATGCACCTCAGCACTCGACGATCCCGTTCCATTACTTCATGTGTACTTTATATTTTTGGCATTTTGTCTTTTTTTATTGTATTGACGGATCTTTGTGGGGACTTGAAAAATGTTCCCCACAATGTCAAAAAACAGGTTTTTATTACATTGTGGGGGACATTTAGTCCCCACAAAGTAATATATACCTAATCCACACACACACACACACACACACACAATCAGTTTTTAAATGACCCGTGGCATTACCAAGACGAATGGACCAAAGAGAAAGAAAAATGTATTTGCTTCACAAGGGATCATTTCCTCTCATTACTCTAACCATGCCCACACATACACCATGCGGACAGAAGTATTGGGTACACCTCTTAATCACTGAATTCAGGTATTTTATTCAGACCCAGTGACAAAGGTGTATAAAATCAACCACCTAGCCATGAAGTCAGGTTAACAAACACTTGTGGAAGAATGTGTGGTACTGTCATAGGATGCCAGCTTTGCAATAAGTGCATTCATGAAATTTCTTTCCTGCTAGATATTCCACGGCAACTTTAAGTGTTATTATTGCAAAGTGGAAGTGTTTAGGAACATCAGAAACTTAGCCACAAAGTGGCAGACCAAGTAAAGTAACAGAGTGGGGTCGCAGAGTGCTGAGGAGCATAGCGCGTAAAAGTCGCCAACGCTCTGTTAACTTAATAACTGCAGAGCTTCAAACTTCCTCTGCCTTGAACCCCAGCACAAAAATTGTGCACTGGGAGCTTCATGGAATGGACTATGACTGAGCAGCTGCATGCAAGCCTCACATCACTGAACGCAATGCCAAGCATCAGATGGAGTGGTGTAAAGATCACCGCCACTGGAGTCTGGAGCAGGGGAAATGGGTTCTGTGGAGTGACAAGTCATGCTTCTCTGTCTGTCAGTCTGCTGAACCAGTCTGGGTTTGGTGGATGCCAGGAGAACATTACCTGCCTGACTGCATTGTGCCAACTGTAAAGTTTGGTGGAGGAGGGATAATGGTATGGTGTTGTTTTTTTTGGGGGTTGGGCTACGCCCCTTAGTTCCAGTGAAGGGAACTCTCAATGCTTCAGCATAAGGCACTTTGGACAATTCTGTGCTTTCAACTTTGTGGGAACAGTTTGGGGAAGACATGTTCCAGGATGTGTTCCAGTGCACAAAGCAAGGCACATAAAACATGGTTGAGAGAGCTTGGTGTGTTAGACCTTGACTGGCCTGCACAGAGCCCTGACCTCAACACCATCAAACACCTTTGAGATGAACTAGGTTGGAGATTGTGAGCCAGGCCTTCATGTCCAACATCAGTGCCGGTCCTCACAAATGCTTTTCTGGATGAATGGGCATAAATTCTCACTGATGCACCCCAACATCTTGTGGAAAGCCTTCCCAGAAGATTGGCAGCTGTTACAGCTGCAAAGGACTCCATATTGATGCCTATGGATGTAGAATGGAGTGTCACAAAAGTTAATGTTATGCAAAATAATAATAATAATCAGATAGATAGATGGATGGATGGATGGATGATATAGAATTGCGCAATCCCCAGAATCGTGTAGACTGCAGTACGCTGCATGCGATAATATTTTTTGATGGGCCAGTAACGGTGGTCGAACACGATGTACAGTATTTGACTCAGCAATGTGGCGAAGTGAAAACTTAAGTTGAAACAACTTAAAATACTCAACGTTCAAATTCGGAAAAAACTACTTAAGTACAGTAACGAAGTAACCGTATTTTACTGTACACAAATTACATAATTGTTAAAATGCAGTGCAATCAGTATGAGGAAAAACTTGAACTACATTCTACGACGTTGCTAAATAATATATGAAAACATATGAATTTTCATTTCACTTTCACGTATATTTGCATGGAAAACTACATCGGGACATGTTGTTGATTTCAATCAAATTATAACAGTTATAATAAATGCGAAAAAATTCTGCTCGCAGAGATCTCCGTTTTGGTCCCTTAAAACCACTGTGCGCAGTCATTACGGGTCCTTCGTCGTTCCTGTGATTGTACCACGTGACCAGGGACCCGGAAGTGACCGATATATGTGACCGATATAAGTGGCGTCAGAAGTGTGATGTTATGAAGCGAAGTGGGGAAGTGAGAGCTGGGCTGATTTCAGCGTGTGCGTGTCCTTCTGTGTCCAGGAGCCTGTGCGGACGGCTGGGCGGTTACTGGAGACTTATATAAATACCAAGCAGGTCTGAATTATGTGTTATCGCATGGAATTGTTATATACTTATTAGTACGTTTCGCAGGGTGTAACTATAGCCCCATTAGCTAAAGGTATTAAATAGTTCGTGCCGGAATGTTTTTGGCTATACTTTAAATATATTTTTAGAAGCTGTAGAGATGTGATTTCGGATGTTTTTCTAGAAATTAGCTAGCGCACTGGTTATTCCCTGCACGCAGGAAATGTTTTATTTATTATTTATTTTTTTTATCAAAACTTGATAGACAAAGCCTGTATGTGACAGCGCGGATCGCGAGTAAATAACTTTTGGCTTTACTTGTTTGATAGTCATCTTTTTTTGCAATAGTCGTGAGTAGAATTTGCATGAGTAGAAATTGTTTGTGTTGATTCTCTAATAGCTTTTGAGTAGTGTTTTGTTATTTGTCGGCGATCCCGTGTTTATTTCAAGCGCTGATGTGCTGACCAAGTGTTTTTTCCCGTTTACTGTTTTCACCGCTAGCTGCGTACCGGCGTGCCGCCTTGTCACGGCCTGTCTGCCGGGGGCTACCTGCCATCAACCAGCCGGCCCATGGGTGCACAGTGGTCCCTAAGTGCTAGCACCCTGTTGCCTCTTCCCAACAGCGGGCAGAGGCGGCAGCAAAAGGACGAGTGGGAGGATGACAATGACTCTCTGGATGGTCGCGATCGGCAGGAGGACATTGCCAAGTTCCCTTATGTTGAATTCACCGGCCGGGACAGCATCACCTGCCCCACGTGTCAGGGCACTGGCCGGATCCCCTCAGGTGAGTCTGCCCTGGCGAATTAAGTGGCAGTCTGCTGTGTCCTTTTTACATTCTGTGATGTAATATTATCCTTAAGGTATTTATTAACAGTGACAGATTGAACCTGAGAACTTCGGTAATTTGTCCTACAGATGCCAATTTCGAAATTTCAAAGTTTCTATACATTTTAAAATAACCAATGTTCGGACCGCTGGCTGTCCTGCTGGTAAAAACCTAAACAGCAGCCATGACAACTGCGGTTGGAACCAAACATTACTGCAGATTTGAAAAAATATGTATAACTTAGTTTTCATCATTTTTGTTGTAGATATAACTGCAATTAGTGTAGGATAACTTCTTACTAAAGTTAATCGAGTGCCAATTTTAAAAACGTTTCAGTATTAATTTCTCCTGTGTTTGGCTTCAATATCATTCTCGCAGAAATATTAGGTTCTTATATAATTTTTGGAGATTCTTTGTGAGTTTGGCCCTTTTCCACTAGTGGCACTGGTGGTCTTTCCTGAAAATTTTAGGAGCACCAGCACAAAATTTAGGCACACCACTTAAACCGACATTCAATGCAAGAAACTTTTTTTCCGACTTAACTGTATTTCCAATAAATGTTTTGGTAATAAATATACAACTTATAGAAAAAACAATGTGATGTAACTTTTTCCTTTTTAAGACAAACGCCAAATACAAATATAAACATAAGGTATGTGGCTGGCCGCTATACCGTCTGTCCCTGCATAGATAGTGCTTCAGGCTGTTGTTGAGCTTTACGAGTGTTTCATAACGTACTTCCCCACCGACATTCAGGAGCCTGGTTCCTGTTCCTGAGTAGTCTTGACCAAGAACTTCTGTAGCTCCTGGCCGCTTTCATTTGTCTCTTTCCTCCACTGCACAGCAAGAACTGGGACATTGTGAGATGCGAAAAGCTCATAGGTTAAACTTCACATGCAACTTCATAGAAAACTACACTGCTACCTCAAAACAATGGATGGTGAACAAATAGTTTTATTGGTCATATTAGTTACTGGGTGGATCGATCGCGATGGTAATGTGTACAGCCTATTATTTACACAACCCACAACGTGTATAATTCATTATTAAATCTGGCCAGCAGATCAATGTTTAATATTCCACAGAATAAAAAAACGACGTAACGTTGTTCTGCTAATAGATTGCGAAATGTGGAGACGCAAGCAAAAACTTATTCCTTAATGTATTAAATATAATTGAAGTGTAAAAAAATATTCAATTTATTCAGTCTTTGCTCCACCAGTTCTTTTTCTTTTTTTTTTTTTTTCTTCCGTGCACTTCTGCGTAACCTCCAAGTTAGCGTTAGTGTTTGTGGTCAGCCAATCAGCAAGCTATCTCTCTAAGCCCCACCCCAGTAGTTCCTCCTGCGGTGGGAACATGACAGAAGTTCCTGGTTCCAGAAAAAAGTTGGTGGGAAAAGCGCATTATTTCCTCACACACACAGATGCACCAATTCTCACTCTGTTTCACATGGTATATGACAGTGGTAAAAAATAAAAAAAAATTAAAAATCGGGGGCATATTCGCAAGTTGCACTGGTGTGGTTAGTTATAGAGTTCAGTCACCCTGTCTCTAAAAATGGTTGCAAAATGTGAATAATTGCCCGCAGTCTGTAGCCCTGTTTAGTATATTCTGTCAATTAAACCTATTTTTTTTATATTTGCATGCCAAGTACATGTTGAGTGTCCAGGTTTTTGTTTGTGTATGTTGAGCAGGTTATTGGAATTATTAGTAAAAAACAGACCAATGAGAAAACACATTTTCAGACAAGAGTTTTAAAGGATTTTATTCAAAACCAATTACAAATTAGTGTATTTTTATATAATATTATAAATAATATATTGCACATACACGGATAACTAGATAACGCTGAAACTAGGAACAATCATCAAAATCGCAAGCCGTTTTCAGTCTTGTTTCCTATGATTGACCAAAGATGTTGTGGCGTAACTTGCTGATGATTTAAAGTGAAGCCAGCAGACATGTGCGGCCCATGCGATGTGACGGGTGCATATGCATGAAATGCCATGTCAATATTCGCATCGTACATCGTGCAAGTGGCACAGCAGGTGGGGCTGTCGCTGCACGCTGCCGCTGTGTGTGTTCATCCTGTGTGTGCGTGGCATTTCAGCGGACTCTCCAGTTTCCTTCCACTGTCCAGAAGTATGTAACTGAAATGAACAGGGGAGCCTTAATTGATCATGTGACTGAGTGCACACCCTGCAATATTTCGTTGGTTCCTGCCTCACACCAATTGCATTTGTTATTATATTGTATTATATTACATTGTATTATTTAATTATATTGTATATAAACGATTACTCAATGAATTGTCAGATTAATCGGATTACTCGATTATTGATATAATCAGTAGTGACAGCCTTAATTATCAAAATTTTCAATATATGTTTCTAACTAAATGTAATAGTCTTTGAAACTATACCTACTGCACATGTACCTCACTATACCTAAATTACACTAACTACTAGCCTGTCTAACTAATACTATTGTATTCCAGATGTTAATAATCGCCAAGCTACTTGGTCAATCCAACAACACCACAAACAATTAACACACCCAATTTTACCAGGCTGTCCCCCTGCCCCCTCCTTTGGAAAGATGACATGCAGATCACATAACTGATGTGAAGTCTCGAGTATTGTCGAAACTAATTTGTCTTAGCGTGCTGCTTATTGCTGTGCTTCTGGTTCCTTGATAATGTATCACCTCTTCTCTAGGACAGGTGAATGAACTGGTGGCTTTGATTCCCTACTCTGACCAGAGGCTGCAGCCCCAGAGAACGTAAGCCAAACCCGGTCGTCTGTCTTTGGTGGCCTCTCACTATCTCCAGTGTACAGTGTACTATGTCCAGGTTACGGTGTTGGCTTGGGAATGATGGCGTAAGGGGCATGTCTCTGCAGGAAGCAGTATGTGGTCCTGTCTGTGGTGCTCTGTCTGCTGGCCTCCTCGCTGGTGGCGTTCTTCCTCTTCCCACGCTCCGTGCTCGTGGTGGATGATGGGATACGAGTGGTGACCGTGCATTTCGACCGCAACAACAGCAAAGTGCTCATCAACATGACGGTAGGTTGGCCAAGATGCTTTTTTTTTTTTGTGGCTGTCCCTCTTACCTTTATGAACCCCGTCCCCCAACCTTTCCCCAGAGCACACTGAACTTCACCAACTCCAACTTCTTCACGGTGCTGGTGGACAGCGTTAACTGCCAGGTGCTCTACATGAAGACGGTCATCGGCATTCAGCAGCTGGACAATGTCATCCATATTCAGCCCCTCAGCCAAAGACAGGTGAGGAAGGTGCTCTGCTTAAGGGTGGATTTCAGAACCCTCCACTATTTGAGGTTCAGACCTCGTATGCATTTTTGGAGACCTCTTTTTACAGTGAACTGCAGTGTAGCTGATTTTGCATGAGTAATCTGACCTGCCTTTCAGGTGAACTTCACTGTCAGTATGGAGATCAGTGGAAGCCTCTCCTATGTTTAGTAAGTGTTGCCTTTTGATATCTTATCGTCCCTTCCAGATTTTCAAGATTGTTTATTAATATAGAGCAGTGTTTTCCAATCTGGTCCTCAGGGACCCACAGTCCGGTCCAGATCTTTGCTCCCTCCCAGGTCTCTACTGGGAGCCAAAATGTGGATTGTCTGGCAGTGGACTGGCTTTTCGTTTCTGAGGATCGGATTGGGAAACACTAATAGTCCGTGATGTCATTTAGTATTTTTCTTAATGATATTTAAAAGAAAGTTTTTAATTGGTAGAATTGTATGGAAACAAGTGCAATATACATATCACACCTGAATATTTCTCTCTGTACATTTCGTGTTCATCAAGAATTTTGCAGTCCTGAAAAAAATTTCAACTTCAGTCATATTCTGGAAAATGCATTGAATACGGGTGAAGGAGCAATTCCTGGTAAGCTAGCCTTCCTGATCCTGAGCCCTGCTCTCATTTGCCTTCCCAGTGCTTTCTGCACCATGGCCAGCATCAAGGTCCATAACATCGTGGTGTTAATACAGTAAGTTCTCCTTTCTGCCACCTGCAGGATATGTAAACCCTGTGTTAGTCTCTGAAGTCCACGTGATGCTCCTCACCTTCCCTCTGCGTTCGTCCCTGGCCCATCTATGCCGCTTTGATCTCTCTTCTGGTATTTCTCCCACTTCTCATTTGCCTGTGCCCCTCTTCGTAGGACCTCGGTGAAGACCTCCTATATGGTGCGCACCGCCCAGAACACCATGGAGGCCTACCACTACATTGACTGTGGCTCTAACTCCACCGTTCACCAGCCTTCCGTGTCCCGGGGTCATTAACGTGCTGCCCCCACGGCCCGTCGTCCGAGGGGAGCTGGACCACAAACTGGGAGCCGGTGTTGTGGGACGGGCATTCGCCCTGTATTACTCATCCTGTCTCACCTCTTTATGGTCTCAAAGCTTCGGTTTGCGGTTTGACAGGCACCAGTGCCGTAGATCTGCTGTAGATATAGATCTCCTCTTCGGTTATCACTGTAACAGTGGTGGCTGCCCTGTAAGCATTTTATAATCTGGATAATGGCTTACGAAAATCTCGTCCATAGACGACTCGTCCGTAGCACTTGCACAAATTGAGCTTGTCAGTACCGATATTTGGGATGTTGGAGTGGGGGTGAGGTCTGTGTTGCTCCTTTTTTGATCAGGGTGGTAACACTACATAGAGTTGAGTGGAAATCACTGTAGTAGGTCAAGCCTGTGTGACGATCTCACACACGGGCCGCTGTAATGCTTATCTGCTCGTTGGGTCAATCCCCTTCACAGCATAGCTGTTGCATCTCATTTACATTATGGGGCACTTACGGATTATCAAAAAGGGGGGGGGGGGAGGATATTTATTTATTATTCACTGCTGATTTGTGTTCAGTCTCAGGGAAATTGACGGTAACATCAGATATCCACCCAAGATCAAAGCGCTTATTTTGAAGGAGGCATTTATCATATTAATACTGTTTTGCAGTGAAAACTTAAGGTGATTTTCATAATTTACCTAGATTTGGAAATGATTTGAAATTTTGCTTCTGTCTACGCATGACAAATTCCTGTTCCTGATAATCTGCTTTGGGTACCCCTTTTGAAAAAGTGCTTATATAAAGTTGTAATCGATCGAATTGAAACATCTCGTATGTTTGGGGTTTCAAGCATGCACTGTAGACTTTTTTTTTTTTTTTCTTGGCATATTTTCAGAGTTCCATGAACTCTGCATAATAGAGAACTGGAAATGAATTAACTTGCACAGTGATGTACAAGTACTGTGCATGAACTCTTTCAGCAGACTTAATGTTTGTACCAGTCGGCTTTCTCATAAGGACTATCCCATGTTGTATGTTGAAATTTATATCTGTAGCAGCTGTCCATAGCCTATTCACAGCTTTGGCACAGTAAGTCCGGCCACTTTCCACCTTTTAGGTGTGGTTTTGCCCAATTTGGGGAAGGAATGTACAGCAGGAACTACACGGAAACCAAAGAACCTTGGTAACTCTGAGCAGTCGAGTCTCCGTCCTTGGTGTCTTCTAGATGTGTGTTCTGGCTCGTTAATAATGCAGAACACACAAGACAGATGTGTTTGTGATTTGCGTTGTGTTATCCAAAAAAAAGTCTGATGTTGATCCCGTGATCAGTATGTAATAGGGAGCGCTATTTATGGAGAAGCAGATTCCTCAGGAGGGTGAGAATGATTTCACATTTTTTTACTTGTGGAACAAAGTGGAAGGATGATTACAGAAAGGTGTGCTGGATTAGATGTTAGTTGGGTTGTCTGATTTGATTGCACGTGCTTTTTCCATCATAGCTGGCTTGACATGGAAGTTGTACATTGGAATGGACAATTTTCCCCTCATGGCCTCCAGCTGTTTCCTTGGTTTTCATTTGCTTTGTTTGGAAAGGATGTATTAATTTTTGCTGACTTAAACTGACTTTTTATGCTGTGTATATACTGGTTTGGCTAACATGATCCTGTTGGGTGAAAACCCAGCCTTGGCATTTAAAGTTCTAGGTTTAAACGGGTTAAACTTCTGTTTTTCTGATATCAGGGGTCACCGGTGAAACTGCTGAAATGTTGAGGTCCTCTGTCCGGCCCGCATGACAGGCTTCCCTTTCTCTGCCCTACGCTCTGTATAACATGGCAGGCTGCTTTGGCTGGGAATCTGGAGCCTGAATTTTTTTTTTTTACTGCTACTCCTTTGCTTGGAAAAGGCCTGTTTCTATTTTTCATTCTGACATGCAGTGAGTTCCACATTAAGTGGGTTTGTTTCCAATTAATAAAGTTTTTAAAAAAAATTAAAAAAAAAAATCCAGGGGTTTGTCATTCATAAATGCAAGAGTTTCTGGAAAAACACACCATGTTCAATATGTGAAAGCAAACAGTCCCAGGGGGCTGGGTGACTCTCTGATTACATATTTAAATGTGAAGGAGCCTATGAACCTCTGGCAGTGCTGTGACTCTGGGTATGTCTGTCACTTCACCTCTAGGCTTGAGGTGTTTAGGTCCTTATGAACCTCTGGCAGTGCTGTGACTCTGGGTATGTCTGTCACTTCAACTCTAGGCTTGAGGTGTTTAGGTCCTTATGAACCTCTGGCAGTGCTGTGACTCTGGGTATGTCTGTCACTTCAGTCCTCTTCAGTCCTGCTTCTAGGAGCCTGATATGATCCTATCCTAGCAGTGCACCTTCTCACCTGCACTTAATGTTTCTCATTCCTTTTGAAGGTCACTTGATGCCATCCTCCGATTCATGAGAAACTGTCAGATAAGTTAAGTCATCTCTGGCATTAGAATCTCGCTTTTTCCCTTTACCTGGCTGGTTTCCGGTTGTTCCCAGTGTCTCCTGTTTCACATTATTCTTGTACTACTGTCTCAGAAACTTTGAGCCTGGAAGCAGCCTGCCTCACAGTGTAGCCTTCTGACAGCAGAACCACGATTCAACCAGGATTTAAAAATGCAGATTTGTTTAAAAATATGGAGTGGTCTCAATTTTTTCCAGAGCTGTGTTATTATATGTATAATGGATAAGACATGCTAATGTATGTAAATAAGGAATTGTTTATTTCAGATACAACTTATTTATATTCTTTATTTAATGCATACATTGCTGTTTTAAAAAATAGCATATAATATAAATTCATTTTTCTTTTTTATAAATGTTTCCTTCCTTTTTTATTTCTTACATACTCAAGGCAGCTGCATTTAGAAAATATATTACTACATACAAAGGTCAATAAGAAAGAAAAAACAGACCACAATATATTAAAGCTGTTACACATTTTTCTTAATCTGTCTTATAAAAACACTAAACAACAAAACATCCCATTTACGCAAAACACATGGAAGATTGTAACAAAATGACCAATAAAAGGTTTGTAATCGAAAAACACGAGTGCTCTTTACACATCTTTGGTTAGGGCCTTTGGCAGGTTTCTCCAATGTCTTTGTCTATTTTTGACTACAGTTCAGTTTGCAAATGCCTGCGCTGTGATGGCAGTGGGGAAATCAATTAACTGCGATCTGCATGTGACGTTACTGCAATATGAAAAACCACAGTTGTGCTGTGATTGGCTCCTGCATGCAGACACATGCAGCTGATTGGACAGCAGCCACGAATTGGCATTTGACAGAACGCTCGCCAATCGAAGCTGGGCACTCGCCCCCTACCTCTGGGCAGACACCGAGAGGAAGCCGCAGAGGGTTTAGAAAAGGCTGAGCCATCACGCATCTCCCAGGGCACATCGCCCAAAAGGGCAACCGCTAGTCCCTCTGGGAGCTCCCTGGTGATGTAATGGGTCCCTAAAGCACCCCCATGTCACCATCATGTCCCCTGCGATACCAGAAATGCACTCACATACATTCAAAGCTACCTTCTGTAACCGTCATCTACTTCTGGACGTCATTCTCAGAAATGCTTGGCCTGGATCCTAAATAATCTGTCATACGCTGGATTTGTTTGTTTAGCTCCAGAAATAACATAATCATTCTGTTACTTACAGGACACCATTAAACCTATGCCGTGTACTCCTGTTATCACTCTAAAAATAACACCTGTAAGAGTTAATCAACATCTGACTCACATGGCAGATAATGCTGATATAAGTGTGTCCGAAAGACAGCCCTGCTATCAGCTATGGTTCTCTCCCTAGTCACACAGCCTCAATCACATTCTTGCTCCCTCAAACCAGAAGTGGAAAGCACTTAGACATTTATTTTTTAACTGTCTTCCTAAACAGGTTAATTTATTGCTTGGTACGTGATTATTACCTAGTTTCACTTTGATATAAAACATGAAAGAAAAAAATATGTGAATAGAAAGGAGGACAAACAGTGAATAAATAGTGAATAAATTTGCCTGATGACATCCTATAAGGACACTGACAAGGATTGTGGCAAAGGAAAAAAAACACGAGAAGCAATAAAATGGTGCATCTCTCGACGGGGATTTCCTGAGCCAGTGTGCCCCCCCGCCCCCTGGCCACTATCTGCGTTGTGACCCCAGCATGACCTTGTTGATGAAGTTGACGATGGCGATGGCGGGCTGTTCGGGGTCTAGCTCCGCAAACAGGTGGCACACGTTCTCTGACACGGTTCCCTGCTTTTTCGCAACAAAGCCAAACACCCTGCAAGAAGTAGGAGAAGAGGCAGGGAAGTAAGAGGAGGGAAGGTAGGTCGGAGTGGGAGACCCAAGAATGACAGAGGGGTGTGTCAACAATCCCGAAGACCATTCTGACTGGACACCCAAATCTGCTGCTTTGCAGCAGGATGGCAGAGGACCAGGCCATGGTGAAAGAATAAGGAGACCCTGGCTCCTGCTATATGCTTAAACTCAGAAGATGTGGCTGTCACAAAAGAGCCAGGATATGTGAGGCAGAGGAGGGAGGAGCATGTCAGTCTGGCCAAAACGCAAAGCATGTTGGTTACCAGGCAGCTGCCTCTAGGTGCACACTCACGCTTGGCCATTATGCAGAGGAGGCCACACAAGCAGAGCACAGCGCACACAGACACACACATAGGATAAGCCAGCGAGCACTTACTTGGATGCCGTGCTGTCAGAGTTAGTCCACCTAAAGCACGAGAAGACAAAGACGTCCTCAGAACCATGCACACACATGGATGGGACCTCAGACATCACGCTACAGCCCGTGATGGAGGCATGCAGTCACACTCAAAAGCCACTATCAGACAACAATGCTTGCACAACGCCATCCAATCAGGGTTCATGTTGTACCCATTGACACAACACCATCCAATCAGGCACCACAGAACAAAGAGTCGTACAAAGCTATCCAATCAGGGCTCATGCCAGCCTCTACATGATCTGCCATTAGTTGTAAACAGTCAATAAAAGCAATGAGTTAATGCAGTAAGATCCTTTCATTAGTTGGGTAAAAACTTTTGATTTTGAAGTTCTTGCTGCGATTTTCTATCAAAAGGTGAGGAATCCACAACACGACTGGACTGTACATAAATAGAGGTCTCCACTAAAAATGGGCCTCAACTCACCTCCCCATCCCTGTCAACCTTTACCGTCGCCATTCCCCACCCCCGCAGTCGACAACTTTTACTGTCGCCACCAGAACTGCCACTTTACTGGATTGTCCCTTATTGAATTATAAAATGCTCTGTCCCATTTTGAAGCCATACAAGACGTGGTGTGGGCGGGTGGCGTCCCCCATTTCTTCAGAATGAAAGTGGCAGCCCTAGTCTCCAACCACAGTCTATGGGGGGGGGGGGGGCTGGGGGCAGTCCTGCTGGCACATGCTAACTTGAATACTTGATACTTGGACAGAATCTGCATCTGCCCATCACAGCTTAGTTGGTCTGGTCCTGCAGATAAAGCCCCTACATTTCACACTGACTGGGTGCAGCACATGGTTATGACTGTTCAAATTATAACCCAAATCAGCGTTTTAGTAGATGAAAAATAGGGAAGTTCAGAGGAAGTCGAAATGCTTGATTGGCAACATTTATATCCGTGACACCACCTAGAATAGATGTTTCCAAGCAAAGAGGACACTCTGTGTGTGTGTGTGTGTGTGTGTGTGTGTGTGTGTGTGTGTGTGTGTGTGTGTGAGCATGCGGCCGGGGTACGTGGGGGTCTCTGGGTTTTGCTCCAGTGCCCACCTCCTGTCCTGGGGGTCCACACTGCTGTAGGTCACGCTATTGACAGGATAGTGTCTCCTGAAAAATACTCTGTAAAGGGAGTGAGAGAGAGAGACAGAGAGAGCGAGAGAGCTAGCATTACCTGAGAGGTAATTAATTGCTTAGAGCACCTGTGTTATTCACAGGACTGGGGGCTGCTGCATTTTGTCTTCCTGAGTCTGGCACTGCCACTGCATTAAATCACTGTATAGTACTATTAAAGTTTCCAGTGTTTGGACCTCATCCCCTCTGTGCATAAACAGCAGAGCTGTGCACACAATGTGCTCTTACAGCATACACTATGACATTAACGTGACATTAACATGCCGGAGCCGGCAGCCGCACCTGCGCTGGTTGTCTGTCAGGGTGATGCCCTGGGAAGACACTTTGAAGTGCACTACGGTGGCGGAGGGCCGCGGGTCCTGGGACATGGTGGCCCCGGTGGCTTTGGCGATGGCCTGGGGCCCCGTCAGCGACTCTGTCTCCACGGAGTTCAGGTAGAGCACGTTGCAGGCTGGGGGTGCGATGGACAAGCGCACAGTGACTTTCACTGGGGTCTACGGCTGCATGCCCAGTGCAGCGCTGCCCAGAGGGGCCGCAGCTCTCACCTGCTCCCTGTTTCAGCAGATCAGCTGCTGTGCTCATGTTGCTGGTCGTCTGCACCTCTTGGATTTCACCGACAAGCTCTGCAACACCGAGACACACACCCATTATGCTTACAAGCTCTTACAGGTGTTACAAGTTAACTAAACAAAATTAAAGTTCTGGCATTTTTAGTTTTTTGATTGCAATTACCTATCTTAATAAAACTGAGCTTCCCCATGTGGGGACAGAAAAAATTGTCCCCACAACGTCAAAATAACAGGAGCTCCACACATCTTACAGTGTACACATTCGACGTGACTTTTTGGTGTGGCTCATGCAGTGGTTTGAGGATGCAGTGGATCACCTTTCTCGGGGATGCGTAAGGTGCAGGGCAGTGACATGGGGGTGATGGAGTGCTGATACACCAGGGCTGACAGGCTCCCTGCAACACACACACACATCAGGGACACTGCATGGAATCTGTATGCCTACCTCAGAGAAGCTACAGAGCCACATCTAAGTTTGTCCTCGCGAACTCGCCGAGGAGAAACAGCACACAGTTAATGCAATATCTGTCAAGCAGATCTCACCAAAATAGGGCTCGTTCTGGCAGCCCTTGATCTTCACCCCCCGGGAACCGGTCTCAATCAGGAAATGCCTGACCAGCTGCTCTAGAGGGTCACCTACCAATGACAGGGGAGGTTGACAGTTACCTGACAAGATCCACGCGCGATGGAGAAGCCCTGCCCGGCATTATGCAGCCACAGCGTACCTTTGCTGCTGTGGTTGCTGGCGTTGGGGGGCGGGGTGGCCACCTTCAGCGCCAGACCGTAGGCTCCCTGGAAGGAATTGCTGTCACGGATGAGGAAGGAGCCAGGATCCTTTTCCTTCAGCACGGCAATTGCTACCCAGACAGGAGTGAATGAAATTACTGTTCACTTCCGGTGCAAGACAATACCTGAAATTCAACAGGTAATATAATAGACAGCAAATAAAAAGAAAAGCTGAAAAACTTAACAGTTCAGAAGAACACCAGGGAGAGAGATGATGTAGGTCTCTAAAACTCTAATATTCTTTACTCTTTAATACTTTTATTTTTGTGGGGACTCTTCATGCATTTCTATAGGGAAAACCCTAACCCTAACAATGACAACCATAACCCCTACCCAGCCCTAACCTTAAACATAAGTAACCAAAGAAATTACAAGACATTTTTTATTTTTTTGATTTCAGTCACAGATTTTTCTAAAATTGAGTTTCCCCTTGTGGGGACTGAAAAATGTCCTCACAATGTCAAAATAATATGTTTTTATCACATTGTGGGGATATTTGCCCCCCACGATATAATACATATATATAATCCACACACACACACACACACACATGATCTGCCTTGGCCCTGTCTTTCTGCTGCTTTGCATGTGTTACCTTGGTCCCTGGAGATGCCGGGCTTATACCAGAATCGGGAGCTGTCCTGGACAAACTTGACGCTCACACGATTCTCTGCTTCACTGGTGGACACGGGCAGCCCGTCAGCTGCTCCTGCAGGGGGCGCCACCTCCCCAACTGATGGAGAGAAGGTGACATGATGTGGGGCCCCCGAAGTGGGAGGCTGGGTCCCAGAGGTACTGCAGGAGGTCCTCAGGGTAGAGAACCTGCTGTCGGATGAGGCCGGCAGGGCAGAGAGCCGGCGCTTCTCGGGTAGCGGGGGCTGGGCCGGGCCGGGGGCTGGGGGAATAGTGACGGCCGTGTAGCCCGTGTATGGCACGGCCGGGATGCAGGCTGGGTAATAGCTGTTAGACAGGGGGAAGGTGGGCGTGCACTGGCCTTCTGGAGGTGGTGAAGAAGAACAGGGTTGCAGGTGCCCAGTGGTGTCGGCTCCCAGCATCAGTTTCCGGCTCATGGTGGCAAAGCCAGGCACAGGAGGCTCGCTGGAGGGGGGGCGCTGAGGGGACGAGGGAGCCGAGCTTTGGCTGGAACCGGGCCTGGGGGAGCCAGAGGGAGGACTGGGGCCCAATGGGCTGGGCTGGGCTGCCTGGCAGTGCAGTGTCGGTGAACTTGGTGGATGGATGGAACCTGGAGAGCTCTGGGGAGTAGCCTGGACCGCGGGGGGAGGCCCAGTGGTCTGGCTGGGGGAGCTGCAGGGAGGAGCGACGCAGGGCTCAGCAGGCGGCTGGGGCTCCACGGGAGGGGCAGGGGTGGGCCGCTGCTCCAGGCTCGTGTTGCTGGGTGGTGGGCTTTGCTGTGGCCCCTCAGGGGGGCCGGAGGGCACTTGGGGGGGAGCCACTGTCCCATGTTGGCGAGGGGATGGCACAGGGGCGGCACTGTTGCCTGTCACACACAGGTCTGTCTCCCTGAGGCTGGGGCTGCAACAGTCAAAGCAGAGAGGAGAAGCACTGAGGAAGACAGACTCCTTACCTCTGCACACTATGAATGGGGGCTTAACCACCCATAATTTACATACTAGTTACATACACTATGATTTCATTTTGTCAGAAATATTGATACCAGACAAAAAAGGCATATGTACCTCTGCTGTATGCACAAAGGACTGCTTGTGTGGACAGGGGTAGGTGTCTCAGAGAGGTCAGAGGTCATGGAGCAAACGGTTGGCGGCTCTCGGTGCGGTCGCCTCAGGGAACTCTGGGAAATGTGGTCTCGCCAGACCAGGCCATCCACCATGCCTCCCGGGGCCTCCACTGCAGAGAAACGAGAGGTGGAGCTTGAGAAGCTGGGCTTCTCCAGTGCTATTTCTACATACAAGCACATTCCTATGGTGAAGATCCATCCATGGATAAGGGCAAACACAGTGAGCGGGTGCCAAATAAAAACATGTATGTGTGAATGTCCTCCCATCTCAGATACAATTAAGGTTGCATGCTGGTGAACTGACCCATCTGCCTTTCTGGGGGGCCGTTGGGGCAGGTGGTGCTGTGGGAGCAGGAGGAGATGCTCGCTGTGGGCGGGGGCAACGGCGAGGTGGACTCTGACTGGTAGCCGGAAGCGTAGCCCCGGCTCTCGGAGGGGGACGGCTGGTAGGGAGAGCAGGGGCAGGCCTGGTGGGGGGTCTGGTAGCCACTGCTGCTGCTGCTGTACTTCAGCTCTGGGTGGGCATGGCTATGGCTGTGGGGGTGGCCATGGGAACGAGAGGGCTCGGGGTAGGCGGGGTGGCCTGAAGGTAGCGGGTCGAAGGTGAAAGCTTGCAAGTCGTGGCCTTGGGGCGAGTGCCGAGGGCCGTAAGGGGGCATGGCAGACCTGCGGTGCCAGTATTCGGCCTCTCTGTCACGCTCCCACTGGATCTCTGCCTCCCGGTCCCAGTGCAGTGGCACCTCCCGGGTCCGCCTCAACCCCGCCTCCCTGTGCAGCCCCGCCTCCCTGTGCAGCTCCGCCTCCCGCCCCCAGGGCAGTGTGTGGAAGGTGCCGACGGCAGCCGCAGACTCGTCCCTGCGGCAGCAGCAGTCCCGGCATGGGCATCCCGGGGAAGGCACGGGGTCCAGCATGAGCAGCTCACGGTAGGGGCTGGCAGTCCCCGAGGGGTATGGCCCGAAGTCATCACTCCGGCATAGCAGCCGGCCAGGAGGAGGGAGAGTGTGGCTATGGGGGGGCAGGTCCTGCACCGGGTAGGGGCACAGGTGCCGGGCAAGGCCCTCGGGGAATGGCCGGTGCAGATAGTGCAGGGGACCCGGCGGGCGCTCCCACAGCACGTCAGGAGGGGGCAGCACTTGATGAGAATGGCTGTTGTGGTGCTGGCACACCTCCACCAGGGGCGGGGCCATTCCGGCCAGGGAAGAGGAGCCAGGGTGGGACGGGTGCCCATTGGATACGCTGGTGCGCTCCAGGCAGCAGCCATTGGCTAAGGGCAGGGGCCTCTGACAGCCGGGTTCTGGGCAGCGCTGGGAGCGGTAGCCCACGCGGCAGGAGCAGGAGCGGCCCAGCCGCACGGGCGCCACTGTTGCTGGGGGGGTGTCCCCATCGTCCAAGATGGCGGTCTCCCGCTCCCGCTCCCGACCACCCTCAATGCCCCCCAGCAGGCGGTCGAGCTCCTCGCGCTCCTGCCGTGTGGGGGGAGGGGCCCGCGCCGGCTCGTCCGGGTGCTCCGTAGGGCCGGTTGAGCGGCAGGAGTCAGAGCTGAGGGACAGCAACTGGCTGTGCTTCTCTTCGCTAACGCTCAGGGGGCTCCCGTTGGTGGAGGTCAGCGAGCCTGAGCCTGGGCCCCTGCGCTTCTTCACCTGGGCATACAGGCTGCCATCCAAGGGTCCACGAGTGTGCCCGATGTCTGAAAGGCAGGGGGGGATTCGGGGGTCACTGGCTGGAAGGACCCTGAGGCTATGGCTATGGAGCTGAGCCCCTGAAGTAGCCCGGCTTGGCTGCGCGGAGCCGCGTACCTGCCAGGCTGTCCTGGTGGTGCTGGTTCAGGTTCTCGTAGGAGTCCCAGCGGACCACAGGGTCATTCGTGTTGTAGTCCACAGTGACCACAGGGTCATTCCGCTGGTATTCTCGACCTGCCAGGCACACAGACACAGACATGCAGAATGAGTTCTACTGGTCCTCGGGGGACTGGGGAGGGACCAACTACCATCAAAAAACTGACTATGAAAAGATGCTGTGGGAACAGCAACTAGGAATTCCCTGGACAGCAAAAAAATGTTATATTCACATTTTAACTTTAGAAACAAATGGACATTTTATTATAACGGTAGACTACTTAAGATGAGCATGCATGCAAATGCAAAGAAGCTGACAAAAAAAGACAGCGATGTACTCTCAGGACGGCCCCATCACTGCTCCCACACCTGCAACCTCTATCTCTAAAATCTCTCCCCGGCTCTCCAAAAAAATCAATATTAATGGCCCAACCGTAAACTCCCCAATGATAAATTTCCCCAAGTTCCCATAATATATTTCACCGACCAGATACTGGCTGCTACTGAGAGGCGAAGGCTAGCAATGAAAAGAATATAAACTTTATTATAGAATATTCAGAAAATCATTGTGCGCCATAGACTGAGAATAACTGAACTCTACAGTGTTTTTGGCAAGACTGAAAAACAGTCAGTTTGATGACAGACAGCTGTGTTATCAAGATGGCTTCTGCAGCTTCCCTTTACATTCTCCTACAGATGCTGCTTCAGTTTTGGAGTGATTTGTCTCAGGTATATCGGCTATAGATTTACATCTATATAAAGTTTTTGTGAAGTGGTAATAAGATTTAAATAGAGTAAATAGAGTAATGAGATCAAACAGAATTATCCTGTTCACTGGGTCAAGCATCAGTCACCCTGCATAGTTTGAAAAAGATCTGACTAATCATTTGAGTTATCATGTTATCATGATCCAGTGTCTGAAGCTGCCCTTCTCTCTGCTGTCACTATGTGATGCTGTTTCAGTCATGGTGCGTTTTGTCTAAAAATTTGATCAGCATCAATTGGTCATGCATACAAAGCTGCTGCACAGTGTGAAAAAGATCCATCACATACTTTATGAGTTAACGAGCTAAAGGGGTTAAGTGTCAGAAACAGTGCTTTTCTTTGCTATCACTAAACGACACTGCTTCAATTTTGGGGCGATCTGTTTCAAAATTTGATCAGTTCCATTTTGTCCTCCACACAATGTGTCTGCAAAATTTGAAAAAGATCTATCAAATTACTTTTTCAGCCCAAAACCATATGTATTACCCGTCTGGGGACTACAATGAAGTAGCAGAACCGCACCTTTGATCTTCTCAGGTCCAGAGGAGAACACAAACTCCACAGTAGCATCAGGGGGAAATCTGTCATCTTTAGAGAGAAGATGCAAGTAAGCTTTTCCAGAATGGAGATGCAACTAGAACAACTTCATTGCATTGGGAATGTCTTTGTTTTTATTGTCCCTTCCCCCCCACTGGGGTACCAGTGCAGGCTTTGTCCAGTTCCCCCTTGCCAAACCACAGCTGAGCTCCATGGATGGTGCAGGTGTGGAACTGCAGCCGGAAAACAGTTTCCCTCTCTGCACCGTGGGAATGACGGTGGTAGCACTTCACCTGGAGGAGGGGGGCAGATAAGGAGCAGGATGAGGGGGGTTCACAAGGGCCTGGTGGTGACGTTCAAGATGGGCATTCCCGCTCACCATGATGTCGCCTTTCAGCAGCAGTGCCGGCTCGATGGTCACGCACAGCCTCCGGCCTCCAGAACCCTGTAGGTCGCTGCGGACAGTGAGCAAACGCATGCTATTACACCTCGATTCAGCCAGTGTGGGCCGGTTTGGCAGGGAGGAATCGATAAGAGCCACGGGGGCGGGGCATCGTTTGCACTGTGCTTACTAGATCCCTGAGGTGTAGACCAGCTGCATGGACTGATAGATCTTGAGGAAGGGGAAGTAACCTAAATGGGTGAGCAAAAAAGAGAGAGAGAGAGAGAGAGAGAGAGAGAGGGGAGATGGAGTGAGACGGAGATAGAGGCATGGGGAGGCGGAGCTGTGAAGGACAGGAATGTGCTGACGGTTCCTCTCCTCCTCACTTGGTTCTGATTAAAGATAACGAAGGGGAGGCTGTGACACGAAGTCCAACTATTCATGGAGGCAGCATGTGTCAGGCACAAACAGAGGGTGTTTCTCAATATGCATACTTGACCGTCCATCTTCCATTAGCGAAGCCCAGTTCCAATTCTCAAGTACAGAACTACAGAGGACGGTAAAAATGCCAGGATGTTGTTCTTGCCCCATCCCAAATATCAAGGATACATCGGTTGCACCCTCACCGAATGAGACCAATCCCATGATTCACTGCGTACCCAAGTTTGTTCTTGGAAAGCAAGCTAGCAAGACCAGTCTTGCCAAGACCACAAGTATGACTTTTGCGTTCTTGGTATTGAGAAACACCCAGAGACTCATAGAGACACACATGCAGCATGCAGAGATGCCATGAGGCTGTACCTCCTCCAGCCTGGAAGTTGGGCAGGGTGGGGATAAGGACCTGGTGCAAGAACAGAGGGCTGCTGTTCATCTTAATGGCCCCAGACAGAAGTCCCCCAAAGTAGTAGATATACCTAGAGACAGTAGACAGAAGGAGAAACAGTGAGGTGAGAGAACGAGACCAGGGGCCTGTCTGCAGGTTCAGCTACACTGAATATACTCAAGAATCTGGAAGGGTTTTGTTGATGTGGTACCTGTTCTGGGATGGCTGAAGCGAGGGTGACACCTTGTCCTCACAGAACTTCCTCATGGCCAGCGTGCTTAATGCCTGGTCAGCTCTGAGCAGATGACAAACACACAGCGAGGCATGAGCAGTGAGCAGTGTGCCTGCAGAGGACACCCAACAGCATTGGCAGAGCGGGGGGGGTTACCCAGCAGAGATCTTGCTGTAGTGCATGTAAGCCGCGATGATCACACCAGTCTTGCCCTTGTTCCCCTGAGAAAGAGGAGATGGATTTACGTCTCCATCGGTCACAGTGAAAGCTGGAGATGCCGATCGTGTATTTACAGCTACACTTGTCTGACAGCAGCTTAAAAAACACCTGCGGAGCCTGACGCTGACACAAATGCAGCAGAACAGTCTGACACAAAAGGGGGCCAACGGACATTCCCGTGAGACCTGCCGGGCCCTGACCTTGCAGTGCAGGACAACCACATGCTGGGGGTCGGAGGTCAGCCAGGTCTCCATGGCTTTGCACATGGCACAGATTTTGTCCAAGGGAGGGGCATGAAGGTCAGGCCAGCCAAAATCATGGACCTGGATTATCAGAGGGGAAGATTAGCCCAATATCACTTTAGATATTTGTATATTCTCTGATGTATTCCACCATGTGACACTGAGCAGTACAAGTGGTGAGAAGATGACTGAGAATGAGACACACACAGACAGGTGACATACAGATGATGAATGCGTATGGCAAACTACAAAAAGATGGCGGGACACATGCAAGGGGGAAGGCGAGCCGGCGGGAAGGAATGCGCACCTTCGGATTGAGCCGCGTGATATCATGCCGTAGCTCAGACAAATTGAGGAGCTGGTGGGGGAAGGGGGGAACAGTAAAAATCACTGGATCACTGGACAGCTCAGGTGATCAAGGCAACAAAGACATTCCACCTTCACAGCTCTTAGATCCAGACTCCTCATAGAACTTAACTACTCAGAACTGCTTTGTGTCACTGCAGCCCAAAATCGGCTTTCTACTTGTGGAGATATCAAACAAACACTGACCAGAAACTTGTCCTGATGCTTGGACTTCAGCATGGCAGCCACCTCCTTCAGGTTGGCCCGGTAGCGCTGTTCCTCCAGCAGAGGGGGAAAGAAGACAGAGATGATCCTCTCGGTGATGTAGGTCAAGTCGAAGTCGTAGTGTCTCTCCATGACGCGATCCATCACACGGTCCACGCTGAAGCTCCTACACCGCAGGCCAAGGGAGATAAGGCTGTCAGGGTCCACGGCCCACCAGCAAGGAATGGGCCCCCACTTCTCCTGTCCCACCATGCCTTTATCCAGCTAAGGTGAATCATGTGGCCAAGGCACCGGGGTTAAGTGGTGTCAGATGGGTAAACTTCTGAAGGAAGCGATGCAATAACATGCTTCGTTATCTAGACCCTGGGTCTTAAGGAATCTGGAACCCTTAGATCTGACACAGAGCTAAGCCTGAGATAACAAACTCCTGCTACAGAGGATGGTTTAGGAGGAATCAGAATCAGAGAGAAGATCAGGCCCATCAGAGAGAGGGGTTTCCTCACCACTCCACCCAGGGGCAGACAGAAAACACGGAATGATGTCAACAGACCGCGAGGCACTCAGAACCGTGACCTAAATTAAAGTTAGCTTTTGAGAATGAGGGGGAGTAACCAGTAGAGGGTGATGCTGAGACAGAAGAGTAGAACGTCGCTACCTGGGAAGGGTACTCCGCTGTTTGGTGTAGGTCAGAGACTTTGTAGAGCCCTATGGGCAAAGGCAGGAGTAATGTTTAATTAGCTTAGACACCTGATCACACAATTATATGCAGGCACACAGTGATTATTTACTCAAAGTTTATGAACATTGTTACATTTAGGACTCTGGGACAATGGGCATTTGGCCAGCTAGTCTTGTAATAAAAAAGAGAGAACAGAGATGGGGGGGGGGCAACTCACCAGGTGCTGGATGTGCCTGGAAGGAGCAGTCCCTCTCCTCTGCTGCAGGTGACAAAGGGGGACAAACTGTTTGCCAGGGTGACTCTAACACAGCAGAAAACCAACATGGAGGCAACAAGGATGCGAGTGATACTCACCAGGTCAGAGGTTGGAGCAGGGATGCAGGAGGAAGTCACCTAGAGCAGAAACAAAACACGCCTTCAGATTTTCAAGAGTGTGAAATCCTCCATTTGCCCCCCCCCCCACCAACCGTCAGTACCTTCCGAAAGCACGAGACTCTGATGTCACCTGCACCTTGCACATTATGCGGCTTGGAGCCCATCGCTGCCTCACATTGTGGAGCTTGAAGCTCATCGCTGCCTTACATTATGCGGCTTGGAGGCCATCGCTGCCTCACATTGTGGAGCTTGAAGCTCATCGCTGCCTCACATTACGTGGCTTGGAACCCATCGCTGCCTCACATTATGTGGCTTGGAGCCCATCGCTGCCTCACATTCTGCGGCTTGGAGCCCATCGCTGCCTCACATTGCTTGCATTGCCCTACATGCCTGTCTCACTGAAAGCAGATGCAGATTAGCCAAAACCCTACTTTCACCCCCTGTCCCAAAATTTCGAGCTATGACACTCAGCTGTGCGCAGACACGGGCCAAGCCAAGCCAGCAATGCACCCAGGCATGTGACTTCTGACCTCTGACCCCTTCTCATGAAGGAGCGAGGCGGCATGGCATCCCCCCATCCCCCCCATACAATCTGTTGCAGTGAGCTTGCCTGCCTTACAGTAGTATACAGATTTTTTTTGACTTGCTGTCAGCATTCTAATGCCTGTTTGGAGTGTTTAGCCAGAGGAAAGGGCAGTGATTTGTATGTCTTATTGTATGAAGGAGGAAAGTTGCTGTAGTTAGTGGGTGTGGGGTTTAGGTGGGTCCCCTCTTACTCATACACAAAGTGCCAAAACACAAGAAAAGTCCAGTTTCTCACATTCCTGACCTCACAGGACCAGGACAGGCAGGACTGCGATACAGGGCCATACAGCTCAGCAGCAGGACTCAGTGATGTTTTGTTTATTGAATAGTAGACATATGGGATAAGGATAAGGGAGACAGATTTCAAAGACGCAGAGGAGCACTGCACCCCGCGCAGCACCTCATCACCCCTCCCACTGTGAATCTGGCTTACAGAGGCACGGCTCGCTTGTTTCCATTTACATGAAATTTTCGCAGCTGCCAAAGCTTATAATGTTGCACAAACCAGGAGATGGGGAAAAAAAAGTTTGAATGCACCATTCAGTAAAAGTCAACCCCAGAGCTGGAGGGGTCAGACCAGGAGCAGAGGAGAAGCGGCGCCCGGCTCCGAAGAGGCGAGCGCATTCGCTCCTTTTCTCCGCTGCTGTCCTGCTCTCCCTCACAGACTCCCTCCTCTCTAAATGGACGTCTGTTCCTCCATCCCCCCTCCAGCAAGGGGGCCTGCGGTGGGAAAGCACAATGCCAGAACAAACACACCAAATTCCATCTCCTGGACTTCCTGCCAGCAACCCCCCAACCCATTTCCCCCTCACCAGTCCACCATGACACCCTCCCCCCATTTCCACAACACAGAAACTGAACCCAAAGCTCTGTTACCACGGTCCCCCACGTTAACTCGGAGGCTAACCTCTGCAGCCCAGCGTCAGACTGTGGGCTGCATACCACCGGGTCGGGGGATGGCATACCTTCCTTGATGTGCAGACGCTGAAACATTACATGCATGTGGGGATTACAGTACCCCCCCTCCCCCAATATGAAACCACCAGCCATGACTGTCAAAATCTGATCTCACTGGCAGAGTCATGGGAAACGCGCTTCTCCAACCACATCAAAAGCCCAGAGGCAGAAGGAAGGGAGCCAGACAAGCAGAACGGTGAACATGGAGAACTGTACGCCGTCATGTGACCGTGATATGATTAGGGTGATACTGCAAGGCCTGGCTATGGAAGAAATAGTGTTTTGTGTGTGTGTGTGTGTGTGTGGGGGGGGGGGGGGGGGGGGGGCAAAAACCCGCCGGAGGGGAAACGGGGGGGGGGGGTGGGGTAGAGGTCGGGCCAGGCGCAC
>JAODKC010000107.1:27918704-27935492 GCA_026777985.1 Mormyrops attenuatus
CCCTCCCCCGCCCCCCTAAGGCATGATGCAATCTCAAGCTGGGAAAGGTCCAGGTTCAGTTCAACAGCCTCTCGCTCAATGATCTGTGGCTTCAATACAGCAAGAAACCAAGGATAACAAATAACAATGAGACTGAGAGAAATGGGGTCCTGCTGACGGAGCTGGAGCCACGTGTCACACAGCAATGAGAAACGCTCCTGGGTATGATGATGAGAAATGCTCCCGGGTATGGTGATGAGAAGCGCTCCGGGGTACGGTGATGGGAAACGCTCCCGGGTACAGCGATGAGAAATGCTCCAGTGTATAGCGATGAGAAACACTCCCAGGTATGGTAATGAGAAACGCTCCGGGGTACGGTGATAAGAAATGCTCCCGGGTACAGCAAAGAGAAATGCTCCGGTGTATAGCGGTGAGAAATGCTCCCGGGTACGGTGATGAGAAACACTCCTGGGTACGGCGATGAGAAACGCTCTCGGGTACAGCGATGAGAAATGCTCCGGCTACGGCGATGAGAAATGCTCCGGTGTATGGTAGTGAGAAACGCTCCCGAGTATGGTGATGAGAAACGCTCCCGGGTACAGCGATGAGAAACGCTCCGGGGTACGGTGATGAGAAATGCTCCTGGGTACAGCGATGAGAAATGCTCTCGGGTACGGCGTTCAGAAACGCTCTCGGGTACGGCGATGAGAAACGCTCCGGTGTATGGTAGTGAGAAACGCTCCTGGGTACGGCGATGAGAAACGCTCCTGGGTACGGCAAGGAGAAACGGTCTGGTGTATGGTAGTGAGAAATGCTCCTGGGTACGCCAGTGAGAAATGCTCTGGTGTATAGCAGTGAGAGACGCTCCTGGGTACGGTGATGAGAAACGCTCCTGGGTATGGCAGTGAGAAATGCTCCGGTGTATCGTAGTGAGAAATGCTCTGGTGCATAGCAGTGAGAAACGCTCCGGTGTATAGCGGTGATAAACGCTCCCAGATACGGTGATGAGAAACGCTCCTGGGTACGGCAGTGAGAAATGTTCCGGTGGATAGCGGTGAGAAACACTCTGGTGTATAGTAGTGAGAAACGCTCCGGTGTATGCTAGTGAGAAACACTTCTGCATACACTGGCAAGAAACACTGCAGGTACAGCATCATCTCTGGTATGACACTTCTGCAGCCTCTTCTCCTGCCTCCTAGCCACCCCATATGGAAACCCTCTGTCAACATACTACACAAAAAAAATATTGCCCATGACTCATCCATGTTTGCATTTTTTCCTGGAGGCCGGGCTGCGGGATGTTGCCCCGGCAGAGACACTGCAGAGAGACATTCTGCCCCCCCCCCAACCCCAGTACATGTGTGGTGCAATAAGCCTTACCTTAACTTCACATTTCTTGTGAGTGGCTGTTTTGCACACTGTGGGGAGACAATGGGAGAGACGGACAGGCTATTAATGACTGATTGTCAGCCAGACCCAGATATGCAGGCAGGGGCTGAGCCGCTAAGGCCAAGAGCTCAAAGTAGCATGGGGGAGTTTGTGTGGTGCCTGGTGTTTACAGTGATGCTCAATTTAGACAGGGATCAATTAAGAGGTTAGCTATGCAGAGTGGGCTGTGAGCTACAGCAATACTAGGCTGGGTATGAGATCGGAAGTGAGGTGTCGAGCCTGATGGGGGCACTCACCTCTGCAGAAGGAGCCCAGGCTGTCGATGGTCTGCCTGCATACCCCGCACTGGCGTTTCTTCTTGAAAGTCTTCTCTTTGAAGACGTGCGCCTCCCCCTTTCCCACCTGGAGACACAGGAAGGAGCAGACATGCTGAGAAATCTCCGCCGACCACAAACACACACACACACACACACACACACACACACACACACACACACAGGTTTGTAATTATATCTTTGTGGGGACTCTCCATTCACTTCTATGGGGAAAACTCTAATTCCAATATGACGACCTTAACCTCTAATCAACCCTAACCTTAACCATAAGTAACGAAACTAAATACGAGACTTCTCACTACCACAGAAACCGAGCTGTACCCGATCCGTTCCGCAAACTGACGGTCTTCCATTATAATGTATACGAGCTGTACCCGCCCCGTTCCGCAAGCTGACGGTTTTCTATTATAATGTATACGAGCTGTACCAACCCGTTCCGCAAACTGATGGTTTTCCATTATAATGTATACGAGCTGTACCCGACCCATTCCGCAAACTGACGGTTTTCCATTATAATGTATACAAGCTGTACCCGACCCGTTTCGCAAACTGACGGTTTTCCATTATAATGTATACGAGCTGTACCCGACCCGTTCCGCAAATTGACGGTTTTCCAGTATAATGTATACGAGCTGTACCAATCCTGTACCTGTGCTAACACGGCCCTGCTAAAGTGTGTGTAAACTGAGCTGGTTGCATCACCGCCATCTGGTTCATCGAAATGCATGGAGATTCCAGTCATCCTTATGCATGAATTATCTCAAGGAAAAAAGGGCATATTCTGTATATTACTCATTATTTGTATTAAGACACGTCGTGATGTATTGATGCATTCCAATAACTCAAAACGTCTTACTTAAAAAAGCATTATAGCAGGGTTTCCAACTCTCACGCATCTGGCGTGACTCTCACGCTCACGCAAGAAATGTCATGGCAAATTTGTATTATTCCATTATAAACCTAAATTTAGCTACATTAAAAGCATTGGAGTAGTTTGCAAGCTCTACAGACTAATAACAAGGTAATAAAACTGTTATATGCATGTAAATGCATGTGCATATGTGTGGAGAAAAGCTTACTCCATCCAGCTTATCAAAGCTGGCAACCCTGCTACAGAACAGCTGAATGGAATGGATTCGTAACGCGAATTAATGGTAACATAATATGGCGATTCACACAGATATGCTAGCAGAACAGAGCACACAGTAAATCGTGATGTACACCGTGTAAACAGTAAATAGGCATCTCTTCAGGTACTTATTCGCGCCTTTACCAAACCGACCCTTCCGCACTGGAAAACCAAACCGAGCTGGAATTAGTTTGTGGTACAGCTCGGTTCCTGTATGCCAAGTGGAAAAGCACCATATGTTCACCATAACCCCTACCCAGCCCTAACCGTAACCATAAGTATCCACACAAAATACAAGACTTTTGGCATATTTCGTTTTTTGACTGCATTTACACATACAGATGCTCCTCTACTTATGAACGAGACACGTTCCAAACAGCCGTTCGCAACCTGAAATGTTCGTAAGTCGTTATTCAACATCATTTTAAGGGTATAAGCAAGTACAAAGAACTAGGATGCTGGGAGTACGCACACTACGTTGCTGCACGGTGGGAGTAGTGGCCAGAAGTCGTACTAGGCGGAACAAAAAAATTGATGTTGCGGACTGGAAACAGGAGCCCAGTGAACACAATTTGGACTTACAGTCCTATTCGTTCGTATGTTTGAAAGTTCGTAAGCTGAGCGTTCGTAAATAGAGGAGCCACCCCTTGTGGAGACCTAAAAAAATTGCATTTTGTAATATATACATACCCCCCCAGACACACACAGACACACACACACACAGACACACACACAGAGTTTTGTAACTATATCTTTATGGGGACTCTCCATTCATTTCTATGGGCAAAACCCTAATCCCAACAATTACAACCTTAACCCCTAACCTTAACAATAAGTTAACCAAACAAAATACAAGACTTTTGGCATTTTCAGTTTTTATAAAACTGGATTTCCCCTTGTGGGGACCAAGAAATGAAAAACATCAAAATAACAGGTTTATTTATGTATACCTGGACCACACACACACAAACACACACACACACACACACACACACACACACACACATACAAATACACACAGATACACACACAAACACAGACACACACACAGCCTGGATTCCAGGCTAATTAAGCAGCTGGCCGCCCTCTGTCTCCCACGTCTTGAGTGAGTCATGGGAAATGGCCAACAGGCTCACAGACACAGATGAGCTGCCATAACACTGGGGACCCCTCAGCCACCTTGTGACATAGTCAGCGAAGGATCCTAAACGGCTGCAGATCAGCGACAGACTCAGCGGAGACACAGCTGCCTCTCTCAGCCATTAAAAGGGCATAACAGAGAAGCTGTAGTGAAGGCATCGTAATCTGTTACAGTTCCATGGACACCAGAGCCCCAAAATGACAATGCCGGTCTCTCTGTACTCTGTTAGGTATCTGCACAGCTCTCTGAGTGTGCATGTATCTGTGTG
The DNA here is from genome assembly GCA_026777985.1 of Mormyrops attenuatus. Classification (NCBI taxonomy): domain Eukaryota; kingdom Metazoa; phylum Chordata; class Actinopteri; order Osteoglossiformes; family Mormyridae; genus Mormyrops; species Mormyrops attenuatus. Next base: position 27,922,946 of record JAODKC010000107.1, read on the forward strand.
CCACAGGACACCACACACAGTACACAGCACACACCATGCCGCACACAGCACATACAGCAGATACCACACTGCACAACACACACCGCACAGCACATACTGCACACCAAACAGCAGATACAGCACACTCCACACTGCAAACCACACACCGCACAGCACATACAGCACACACCACACTGCACACCAAACAGCAGATACAGCACACTCCACACTGCAAACCACACACCGCAGAGCACATACAGCACACACCACACCGCACGTCACAAAGCACATACCATACCACACACCACACCTCTGTGGCAGCTGTTCCCCAGAGATGGCCACCTCTTCCACTCTCTGGCACCAGCACTGGGAGGTATTTTCACAGCTGGCATCCGGGTGCCCACCCCCCTCAGAAAATCTCTTGGCTGGCATCGCCCCTACCCCTAAGGGAAAGCAGCGATGAGCCAGCGCCATCGTTGTGCTATGGGGACACCCAGGTTGTCCAACGCAGCCGCCTCACCAAAGCCTGTGACCCACGCTGCCTTTTCACGCTCCTCTTATTCCTACTCACAATCAGACACACTAAGGGGCCAGAGGGCACGTCTCTGAAGAATCCAGGAGTAAATCTGAATGAGTAAGCAGATCTGAAGACAGTATGTTTTGCACAAAGTCAGGCGCATAAAATGGAGCAAATTTGCATTTTTCCATGGCTATGGTGAGTGATCGTCAGCATACAGCACTACTTAGAAGGCACCAGTGCCAGGACAACAGCTTCCAAGGTGAGGAACAGAAAAAGCCCAAAACATGTGTGCACACACACACACACACACACACACACAAACTCGGGCAGAAACAACCCCCTGCACAATCCAATCAGGGCATGACAGTTGGCAGCAGCGTCTCCGGAAGACCCCCCGCCCCCCATACACACAGGCCTAAGCAAATTTGCTCAGAGTAATTAAGTGCCAGCCTAGACACACACTACCTGCCAGCCAGTGTTGAGGGATAGGGAGGGGCAGCTAGCACACCTCATGGGACACTCACCATCTCCTTTTAAAAAGGTCAAGAAAGGAATGAGGCACCCCTGAGAGAGCTGAGCACTCCTCCTTTGAGGTAAGCTGTCAACATGTCAGCTAAATTATCCTGGCATGTGGCACCAAGCAGGGGGTGGGAGGGGGTGCCGGGGGCCACAGGCAGGTGTGTGTGGGGAGGGGCTGCTGGGGGGACAGAGAGATATGGCTGCCAATGAACAGAGTGAAAGTACAAAGGAAATATAGCACCCTGACAACAGTGACAAGTAAGTCCCCTGCGGTGCTGGCTCCCAGAATCCTCCACTGTGCATCATTCTGATTGGCTGAGCAGAAACAGCAGCTCGCATGGCATCCACTTTGGCAGAGCCCCTTTGGCAGGCGGAGACCATCATGCCTTTCTTTCCTTCATCTGTTTTCCCCTCCCTTCAGCGTTCTGTCCTTCGCTCATTCTACCTCAACAACAGCCGACAATGTGGTGTGTGCTGTGTGCGCTGTGGTGTGTGATGTGTGTGCTGTGTGGCATCGTGTGTGCTGTGCGACATGGCGTGTGATGTGTGTGCCTTGCCTGTCTCACAAGCACAGCAGCATGGCCCCAAACTCGGGGACCTGTCTCACTAGCATGGCAGCACAGCCATGACCTCGGGGACCTGTCTCACAGCATAATCGCACGACCACAACCTCGTGGACCTGTCTCACTAGCACGAAGGTACAGCCATGACCTTGGGGACCCGTCTTACTAGCACAACGGCACAGCCATGACCACGGGGACCCATCTCACTGCACGGCCAGGACCTCGGGGACCCATCTCATGAGCATGACGGCACGGCCACTACCATAGGGACCTGTGTCACAGCACGACAGCACAGCCACAACCTCAGGGACCCATCTCATGGCACGACGGTACAGCCAAGTCTCTCGAGCATGATGGCATGGTGACGACCTCGGGGACCTGTCTCACGGCACTACAGCACAGCCATTACCTTGGAGACCTGTCTCACGAGCACGACGGCACAGCTATGACTTTGGAAGCAAACCGCAGCCTCACCTGACACAGGCTGGACAGAGCTGAACCAGAAGGCAGAGAAGTCATGGTGGTCTGGTGTGTTCCAACAGCTCCACACACCACCCCAAAAAGAGCACACGCGGACACGTGCGGGTGACGTGCCACGACGCCACGTCGATCCGCCCCGCAGCCTGCTGGCGTGGTCTCTCTCCACGCGTGTCCACCAGACACAAGAGCTGCCTGTTCTCTTAGTTTAGCTGCCGACGCCCCAGTGCTCAATGGGCTGTTTTGAATGAGGGTGCTGCTCCCGTTTTCTGTGCCCCCAAGGTAGAGCACAAGAGAGGTATTGAAGGGTGGAGCCACTCGAGTGGAACTCCCTGCAGCCCCGTGCCACTATCCACGCCTCCCCCCCAGCACCAACCAGACACAGCCAATCTGGAAAAAAATACCCACCCTGTGCTGGAATGAAACAGAGCTCTGTGACTCTGAAGGTGCACTGCTGATAAGTGATGGAACCCTCCCCCACCTGGAACAGCACTGGAGGATAACCTCGGGAGGTTAGGGTTAGGATTAGGATCTGTGGGTCTGCCTGCAGGGCCAGCTGAGGAGCGGACTGACACAAACCACACTGGGCCCTTTAAGGGTCCATGGCAGTGGCTGAGAGGAAAGCCTGACTGTGTCAGCATGCCTTCCTGTGTGTGAGTGTAAGTGTGTGTGTGAGGCTCTGTATCTGAGGGAACTCCCAGCTCCCACAGTAACCCAGTCTGTCCCAAACGGGTGGGACAGCCCAGCAGAGAACAGAGCCGCCCTGTTCCCGCGGTGAGGTCAGCGCTGCAGCACTCTGTCACGGCCCCTTCCTGTTAACCCCCACGGCTCCACGCTTCCCCGCTGCCCGCCCTTACCCTGCCATCGCCTGCAGCCCGGCCGGGTGTATTTTCCTTCGATATGGATGCCAGTTCCCTGTCAATGAACAAGGGCTCCTTTGGCTGGCAGTGCAGGCCTGGTGAGGTGCCCAGAGCACAGCACTGCGTACAAGCGGAGGGTGGGGGGGTGAGCGCACACCCCAGAGAACAGCCCCCACCCAAAACTACACAGCAAAAAGCTATCAGAGGCGAGCCCTGTTACCACATTAAAATAGGAAGGAAGCTGACAATGCTAACACACTGCCAATTACAATGGCGCTTCCTACCAAACTGCCTGCAGGGACACTTTTTAGTCAGTCCTGAAATAGAACTCTGATGTAGAGATTCCCATAAAATACATGCGGATATCTTTAGCATTTCCTCAAGATACATTACTAGATCATCTGAGTATCACAGTAATAGCAGAAGTATTATACTACCAATGATATTACAGTAGTGCCAGTAGTATGATACTAACAGTGATATCACAGTAGCAGCAGTAATATGATACTAACAGTGATATCACAGTAATAGCAGGAGTATGACACTAACAGTGCTATCACAGTAATAGCAGTAGTATGATACTAACAGTGGTAATAGCAATAATATGATACTAACAGTGATATCACCATAATAGCAGTACTATGACACTAACAGTGATATCACCGTAATAGCAGTAGTATGACACTAACAGTGATATCACAGTAATTGCAGTAGTATGACACTAACAGTGATAACACAGTAAAGGATCATGTGTAATACAGTGGAGACCCAGTGTGACAGCTCCTCCACACTATGGTGTATATGCCCTCCTAGGCCCTCCGCCATTCCCTCTCTTTTTCCCTCGCTCTTTTCCTCTTTCACACCATTTCCCAGGCAATTGCTCTTATATCCTGTTGCTTTCCTGAAGCTCCCTTCTGGCCAAAACTGCACTGGGACCCGAACTGCTTTGTATCCAGAGAAGCCCCATGGAGAGGGGTGTATTTTGTGCTGAGACACACGCACGCACACACAGGCACACACACACAGGCACACACACACGTCACATATGCTATTATGTGAATGTTTACATCTATGCATACCTGGACTTTTTACACACATATTGCATTCTTGCACAACTTACCATATAACTTGCTCACTTCATTACTGTCTTAATTAGTTGATACTTAACGTATTCTCCATGCACTGTCTACATACTTAACGTATAAGCTCCATGTCATTGCATCTTTATATTCAGTCCTAGTCTACTGTCTTCTCTGTTCTATGCTCATTTAGATACATATATGTATATAGGTGTAGTGTAAATTACTCTCACCCTCATTGTCTTGTGGCTGTTGTTTTATGTTGCACATATGGTCATGGAGAACGATTTTTCGTCTCACTGTATACTACTGTGTACTGTTGGGATGGCAATAAAGCTCTACTTACCTATGTCCCAAGGGACAGTCAGCAGTGGCCAAGACTGCAATAGCCTTGTGTTAAAATGCCCATGTCACACAGTTTGGACCACCATTAAGGAGCTCTTAAACATAAACAGCTCACTTAAACGCATTTCCCAAGATGACAAATGTATCGTACTAAATTATATTATGTAATATTCAAACCCACAGTATCCAGCACAGCAAAGCACAGAGGACGTTTGGCAGAGCATCGCTAAGCTGCGAAAACCAACACTACACACCACCTCTAACCTATACCCCTACTAACATGTACCACTGCTAACCAATGCTGTCTTCAGATTGAAACACATAGTGAAATGATGGATCAGCGGTGCAGGGCGCATCTGAGAAACGGCATCTCCGTTTCAGTCCTGGGGGGCCCAACGGGAGCTGAGAAACAACAAAAAATCTGCCCCCACCACGCTCCCTACCCCCAGAACCAGCAGCCAACTTTCAAACACTGCTACAGCGATTCTTGGGGCCCCATTATTAAATTTAACAATTGTATAAAAAATCTCAATATATCCACTTTCTTGGAAGGCTGTGGATAACCGGAACCCTCCAAATCCTTATCGTTTGCCGCAGACCTTTTCCCTCGACTTGCAGTTTTCCCTTGACGCACCCCTCTTAGATAGCGGCTTCCTGGAGTTGGCCACCAGGACTTACTGGCTGAATCGGGCACCTCTCCTTCTCCGTCAGTGCCCCCCACACTCATTCTTAATCTGCCAGCATGTTTAAGGGCTAATGGATGATGGGAAGTGCATCCACAAAAGAGGCTGCTGGCGAGGTTCTGTGTGGCACAGTGATAGTCAAGGAGGACAGGCAAAAGGCTCCTTAAAGTCATAGGTGCACAGGCTTTAGAGTGAGGAATTTTCAAAGCTCACTATTTACCCATTAGGAGAATAGATATTCCCCCACAGTCAAAAGATCCCCATAAAAAGAAAGGTGTGTAAAATGTCAGAGAATCAAGGTGATGGGAAATACCTTTCCTGAGGAGGGAAAGAGGGTGACCTCAGACACCATAATCATGACGTCATCACCTCACCAACAGTCACCCTGCGTCTTAATCAAACACCACCCAATGAAAAGCATACAGCACTACAAGTGTTTGCTCTGAAAACACACGAAACATCCAAAGTCTGCTTTTCCAGCTGATAATTTTATGTCTCTGGCCAAATGCATCGATTCTCCAGATGCTAGGATAAGTAAAAATAAATACAGAAGCGAGCTGATAATAGCGGGAACCTCTGGGACACAGGTCATTGAAAGTTTATGTTTTATTTTTCCACGCGAGCTCTGTATTTGGCTTACTTGGGAAATTGGCAGCGTATAACGCTAAACTCTTTAACTCTTATTTTTTTCCAAATTCTTAAATGTGTTTTGGGTGTATCTTGTAAAGCACGTGCAATTATTTGAATTGGATATATGAAGGGACCACGAAGCACGCCGTCTAACAGTTACCTTTTAATTTTGGGCTGCTACTTTTTAAAGGTAAAAATAAAGAAAGATGAATGGCACGGTATATTAAGCGGAGAGGTGTTGGTTAGTACTAAATGGGCGTGGATCGAGAAATCAGAAATGTCCACATTACATTACCCAAAAGACGTGGAGTGAACAATAAATATATTACATATAAAGATCACAGCAGTGTTTACCCGCGAAGAGTAAGGTGGGGACATATTAAAACAGAAAAGTTTGGGATGGGAGACGGATGAGGGGAAAGGATGTGTGTGTGTGTGTGTGTGTGTGTGTGTGGGGGGGGGGGGGGGTTAAATGACTCATTCTGTCCTCATTCACTGTGTGCTGTAGTGTACGCATGTTCTAGACAGTTTCATTCTGATATCGGTTTGCAATGCCAGCCTTTTTAACTTAAAAGCCATGGGCGTTTTGACAAAATTAAAGAAATGTTTACTCAGGTTTCTCGCCCTTGAAATTTAAGCTTGCACAAATCTATAATTAAATATTTATTACTGGTGGATAAAACATCGAAACAAAGTTGCAATAATACGTGATGATCTGAAATGCAAACAAAACCAGGAGTGTGGACGCGCTGGTATAGTGCTGACAAGATAAATCGGCTACCAACAAACAGGAGAAGAGTGTAAATCGCACTTTTTCACTATCAGACTTGATAACCTTTTTCGGTGATGGGATATGTCGTTAAGTGAGTTTGGTTAAAACTTCACCACGATGACTTTAGGGAAATTGGAAAACCCTACTGAGACAATGTACATGCAATCATAACACATCAAAATGAAGCGTACGAGTCCACATAAATACGAACTCCAGAAAATGCAGATCGGAAATAATGATGAATGTGGCATACAGCGTTACATGACGCAGATCAACTGGTCCCTAATGTCCCCTGCGGGCAGCGTGGCGCAGTAAAAAGAGCCCGTAAATTACTCAAAGGATGCTTGTCCCAGCTAATTCACTGGCTGCGGAAAATCCATCAAGCCAGGTGAAACGCACCTTCAAAAATTGAGATCGAAGAAAACACAACTCGTTGTCATGGAACCAAAACATTTTTCCTTATAGAATAATACCGCATGTTAATCATTGTTAGACCCTTTAAATACACACGACATTCAGAAATCTAGATATTTAGCAACAATATATTCTTACCTTACTCATGTCTTCGCTGTGAATAATCCACTTAATTCGGCCGCCTCGTTAAAAACTTTTTTTTACATTCCCGAAATCTACAAGAATGAGTTGCGATGATGCGCATTACCCAAACGACTTGTTTTGCAAAGCCTCCCTCGGCTTCGCAGGCGGGGCCAAGCAAGGGGTAAGAAGCAGTAGGAATTGTTTTACTGGAAATTAACCCAATAATCGGCCAGATTCGGGAAAAGCAGGCGGGCCAAAACGCAGAATTCCATGGACGGGAGCGGTCTTCCTTACAACATTTGCTTTCTATTGGAGTAAAGTGGAAAGTGGGCCGTGACTTTCTTGACACCGAGATTAGTTCTTAACAGAAAATGCAGTTTCTCTCAGGTTAGATTGTCGAAGACGTAAGGCGCTCTAGAAAGGACTTAGACGTCCAATGTGCAACTTGCCGGCATGTTCGGCGGAGTAGAGAAACTAATTTAAAAAAAAAAATTTTAATATACATATTTTATTTTAAATGGTATGTTCAATTAGTCCGATAATATACGTATATTTCTTTACGTGTTTCCTGATGCGAAATGTAGCCTATGTCCTTGCAAGTTTTCATCCTTGCCGTGTAGCATGGAAAAAGAAGGCTCGGGCTAGGCTATAATTGTATTTTTGTATTTCTATTCCCCATTTTTGAAGATTTTGATGCCGTGATTCATAAAAAGAATACAAAGTCACACTATTACACACATCAGTCTTGATGAGCGCCGCTTTATCTTCCCAGATGAAGTCTAATGGCGACGCCTATTGCTTAAAACGAGAAGCGCAATCGAGTTGAATTTCAGGATCACGCGTTTTGCGCCCTCCAACATACAAAGTAATATTTCAGTACTTCATCTCAATGTCATTTTAATGTTAATGAATCGTAGTTAGAGACCCTGGGGCGGGGGATTCTATGGTATTACTCTTTGGAGGGCTCAGCCACCAAGAAATACTGGACTAAATCACGAAATGGATTTAGAATATTTTTAGGGGGGGGGGGCTGAGACAAAAAAATAGAGTGGAATAAGCCTGAATACGGCCTATAACCGCTTATCATAGGAATGTAATACTAAAATAGCCCTTAAATACCATTATTAAAGGGTACGAACTATTAAAAACACATTTTATTGTTAATTTCAAATATATAACCCGCTATCAGGACTGGTCGAATGGGGCACCTTAGGTGAACTTCACCGCAGATGCCAAAATAAATTCACTAAGAATAGGAGTAAAGGGTATTATAATGCAACAAATAACATGAGCAACAAATATATAACGAAAGAAATAAGTATTTTATTATTATTATTATTATTATTATTATTATTATATTAATATAAATCTGAAATAGCAGGTCGATATTTCTTATATTCCCATTAACAAGTGCATTAATTTTGATGCACCAAAGGGAGAATAGCATGATTAAAGATTATTAATAGAGTTTAATTATTTTACTGAATATACAGATTCTAAAATCCTTTACATGGTATTGCAACCTGTTTGCATATGTAATTAATTTCCAATGCATGTGATTAATCACAATTAAAAAATTAATGCTTTAACGGCCCTATTAACAATCTTTGGTGACACCAATTTCATGTATTACTGTATAAGTAACTGTTAAACTGTTCCAGAGCTTGTCTGGGAAATACGCCTGATACCAATCATCTGTGATTAATTTATTAGCAAATGGTTTATAGAGTATTTGTCCTGCAATAAGCAGCTTCTTGATATTACAAAATCAGAACAGCAAAAAAAAAAAAAAATGAGCAAAAACAACAACAACAACAAAATTAAATTCATGAAGTGTCATACAGCAAAATTAAAAAGTAGATCTAATTGAACTGGATATCAAGAACTTCAGAAAGAGTCATTTGTATTGACATTGATCACTTGGGAGTGCGGTACTTGGACAATGATGAATCTGAATAGAGCAATTCTCAGAAAGTGACTACTACTTCCAAATACCTACAGAACATAACACTGAAGCAAAGCTGCTCTACAAAGTGGGGACCTGGAAAAACATTACAGCTTTTAAATGAAGCTTTACAGGTGCTTAGTCCCTTCACAAACATCAGAATAACGTTCTGGAGGCCTATTTTAGAAAACAAGCCCTCAAAAAGAGGGCAAAATGTCATGAGAGAGAGTCCTACCAAATAAACACACCAACATTACCCGCAAACTGTTACGTCACTATCATGTGCTCTTGACGCCAAAACATTTAGAATAATTTTAACTTTTTGTAGAAGGATTCATTCTTGGAAAAAGTAAAGTTGCAAAATGTGGAATTGCTGAAGAAATTCTTTTTGAAGTTATGGTTGTTCACTGTGCTTGGAAATCAAGACAAAAAGGTATGTGCTTTTGTTCAGGGCTCCAGCAAGGCGGAGTGAAGCAATTCAAACCACAAAGATACAATAAGTACTGGCCATTCATGATCACTTGTAGACGCATTCACAAACAAAAAAAGCATTCTTTTCACGAATTCTGCGAGTACCTCATGTACATGTGAAGACGCAGAAATAGAAGAAAATTCCAAAACAACACAGAATCACATAATTCAGTCCAGCCGTAAAAACCTAAACACATTGGAATTTCCGGCTCATATTAAAACGTAGGGATCTGGGACGTTTATTTGTCTGTGCATTTTTCTTTTTTTAAAGTTGGACTATGGCATTTGGAGGGGGGGACAAGGGCCTTGGGAAAGGTTAAGAAAATATAGGGGTGCAGGGAGGATGGGATGAGTGTGTATATGTGTGGGGGGGGATATTGTAAAGCTGTCAATCACACAAGAAGCTCTGAAAGCCTGTGAGCCTACTGAGGTTATGAGAAAGAGGGCGGAAACATATGGGAGGACAGAACAAACGGAAAGGGAGAGACTTTTTGTTGGGGGGGGACGCAGTTCATAGAGCTGCTTTGTGCTCGGCCATGGAGACGCGTTATCCTGCAGCTGGGAGACGAGAAGATGGAAAGATCTAAGGAGAGAGAGAAGATGCTGCTGGGGAAGTGAGCAAACCTGTGTGATAGCAATGCGAGGAAGAGGGGAGGCCAAAGAAAATGGAAGAGAAGAACGACACTGGAAAAGAAGTAACGAAAGATGGAGGAGGGGTGTTGACTTAGGAATGATGGAGAGTGAGCAAAGAGCCAAAGTTTGATAAGGTACAGCTGTAGAGAGAGGAAGCAGAGCAAGGAAGAGGGAGAGGAAAGAATATGGAAGCATATGGTGGGTAAGGGGTATGGGGGGCCATTCAGGGGAGCTTTCTGCACCCTGGGTATCGTGACATGCATATTACATGAGCAGTTAATAAAATGCTGAATCATATCCCTTCCAAAGTCCAGTTCATTTCCTATCCACAGAATGCATTAACCATGGAGCAGTGTGAAAACATCGTACCAAAGCGGGGAAAAGTAGTACGAGTCAAGGGATAAAATTCCTCAGCCCATTTTTGGTAAGTTTGCTTGTTGGACGAGACTCTGTCCTGGGATGCAGAGGGAATGGGCTTATTACACTGCTGCTGGGATGCCATTCGAACCCAAAGAAAATCTGGGACTGATGGATGAGTAACTGGCAATTGTTAAGTTAACATGTGATAGCACCTTTATGGATAGAAAGAACAGGGCACAGGAAACATGGGTTGATCTTTTCCCTTTTTTCTGAAACACTAATGAGTGTTTTACAGACTAGGGTAGTCTAAAGTAGGGCTGACATGCAAGTTCACATTAAATAGTTCGGGCAAAACGGGCAGGTGCTCAGACGCCCCCAGCCATGTCCCCGGTACGTGCCTGCTCCACCACACCCCCATTTTCCATCCAAACAGCACATCTGAGCGTGCGAAGGTGTCCACAGCAGGTGTCATGCCGTCTTCGGCACACCGGGAGTGCTGCTTGCGTAACGGCCCGGCAGGTCACGGTTACAGGAAGCCAGGAAGTGCGTCAACCCATAGAAACCACTGCATGCTCTCAGGAAGTAGTATGCAAGCTGGAAGCAGGCATGCGTCGGGAAGAACTCGCTGCCTGTCCAGGCAGTGTGGGATGGCGACTCAGCCGTCTACACTGAGATGAAGAGCGCAATGCTGGTCACAGATCTACGGCACACTTAAACACTAGATCTGATGGTCTCAGCCACATGCCACCCGCCCCTCCCCCCACCACCACAGGCCATCGACAAAAAACAGCATCAGCTGACAAGCATCAAAAACTATTTTTGACATCATTAGCCTACGTAAGACTTTTCCAGACCTTAGTATTCATAAATAACGTTAATATTTATGTTAATTATAAGTCATTAACAAGTGTCACATGAAGTTTTGCACGTGTATCCTTTATTCTGACCGTGACCGTTTTTGTCAGTTTCGTTTAATCACTTGGGGAAAGTTTAAGGAGCATGGGCCAATTATTTTCTCAAATGGCGTTTGTCTCACTATCCCTGAAACTCATGTATTTCACAGCATGAACAACAGAGGGAGTTCGGTGCAGAAGCCGATACAACCTGTTTTGCTGCGATAATGTTATGACAGGGCTCTTGGCAAAATACCCTTCTGCGCTTTTGGATGTGGAACAGAGTACTAAAACAATTACAAAGCAACAAAGGGTCACATTACAGTGCTTACAAAAGATCACATGTTGGCAAGACTCACCACACCACACTCCTGTTTATGCCTCTTAAAGGTTATTACTAAAGTGCTGGCTGCACTATTTCATACTAAGTGCTAAAGTGATGCAGTCATCACTTTTGCTGCTTTTTGATACTATTTGCTGTCTCTCTCAGTTCATACGGGAGACATAAAGTGTGAGGCAGAGACTATCTGAGCTCAGCCCCAGGCGCTTGAATGTCAACAATGCAGCTGCCGCATGTGGTCCACCATTCCCACACTTCCCATCATGCGAGGAAGCGCTGCGCCCGCAATCCCAAACACACGGATACTGATACGCACGGACACATGCACGCACGCACACAATCACAACTGTTTTCAGTTGGCTAACAGTGGCGGCAGGCATCAAATAAAGAGAGTAAGTTAAGTTTTGTTTGTGGGGCTGATTCCCTACCTTGGTCAGCCGCATCTTGCTGTCCGTCTGCTCCAGTCCGCCCCGCTTTGGCGGCCTCTCGGGTGTCACGGCAACCGCCTCGTCCTCGCAGCAGTCCGTGCTCAGGGCACAACCCATAGAGGACGGGAGGCTGTGTGCCCTGGCTGGCTGGCTGGCTGGCTGGGGCTGATTGGGGCTCACTGGGCTCCCTCTCCCTCGCGGTCCCCCCGCTTTCTGCTCCCCAGCGCTCTCTCAGGCAGCTGTTTTTGTCAGCAAGGCCCTTCCCCTTTTCCTGGCTCCTGGTCAGACTCACAGGCAGCTCACGCGCACTCACACGCACTCACAGAGACATTCACAGCCTCCGTAGGAACCCTGTGCTTGTCTTGCTCGGGCGTCCCCCCAGCATTGGGATATTCACCCCTCCAAACACTCTATTGCACCACTGCGGCAGACAAATCTAAATAAATAAATCCAATGTTTTAAATAAACAAAGCAACTTTTATATTTACAGCCAGCCCCCCCCCCCCCCCGCTT
>JAODKC010000107.1:27940037-27981913 GCA_026777985.1 Mormyrops attenuatus
CAGTGGGCCCCCCCCCCCCCCCGGCGGGGCTGTGTTTCCCCCCCCCCCCCCATCCTTCCCAACAAACCCCCCCCCCCCCCCCTTAAAAAAAAAAAAAAAAAAAAAAAAAAAAAAAAAAAACACTACTCTGAAACCACAACGGCTGATTCTGCCCAGGAACTTACCACGTTTGCTAAAACCCGACGCAGATCAGTTACAGTTCGCCAAGCAGTAACTATGAAAAGATAAAATTTAACTCACAAGTGAAATAGCTCATGTACTGCTGAAACCCAGTGGCTGAGGTGGGGGGGCACCCCATACAAAGCATGGACTGAGCAAACCTGCCACCCCCGTTTCACACTAACAAATGCTAAAAAGTGGATCTGAAGCCATGATTTAATCTTTTTTCCCCACTTTTTATTTATTATAATTATTTATTCAATTTCCATTTCCTCATTCCCATTTTAAAACAAGTCCAGTATTGTACTATGTTTAGGTCCAGTCCGGCTGAGCTGGGTCTGGTGCTGCTCCCGGTGTGAAGGTCGGATCTGTTTCTCGGACTTCTTTAATTCATTCTTCTCTCATCTTCCTCCTCTTCCTACTCCACGCCATCCTCTGCCTCGTCGCCTTGGTCGCCGTCCATTAGCAGCGCTGCATACTTACTGGCGGAGCTGAATTTCTGTGGACCAGAATTAGCGAGACTGAAGCCAGGGAGCGACAAGGGGGATTTCGAAGGCCCGACAGCCGCAACCAGCATGGGGGCAGGCGGTCAGATCTGCAAAAGCCTGGCGGCGCAGCCCATCACCAAACATATGGCTGAAAATGGTCATCGGTAGACATGAAAAATGTAGATAACACCATGTGTCTGCATGTACTCTGACATGATATAATCACAGTCAGCCTGTATGGGACTGCATGAAAGTAATAGCCTGGATGGCACCAAAAGAACTTGTCCCAGCCTTATAAAATTTACCAAACAGAAAATTTCCCAGAAATTCCATAAAGATCTACTACAATTTATAACAAGTCATCTTCGACTTGACTTCACAGTGGTGCTTATTGTTTCAAACGGACCAAGAGACTCCCTAAAAGGATCGAAAGTTCCCCGTTTGCTGATGAACCGGCAATAAACGGCATCATTTCAGCCCCGTTCCTTTTGTGACGGGCATCAAGTTAACCTTGAGGTTGATGATCTGACTGAATTGTAAATATTTACAGAAGTAACGACGCTAATTACGCATCAGCCCTTCCAGCGGTGTCACAATGCTTAACGACCACAGCAAGCGAGTGTGCCGAGCGTGAGCAGCCTGAGGGAGGCATTGTGCTGAGACACTCACAGGGCTGGGGGATTCCTCGTATCTCTTTGGCTCTGGCACAGGTCTGCAGTCTCGCTCTCTTCTACCATCCTTTCTGTAATCAATGCAACAAGGAAGTCAAACGTGCTTCATTGGGTATAACACCCACCACTCAAGCCACTGGAAATAGATAGGGCTATCTAGGACGGACAAACCAGCACTTAGGCTGACCCAGGAGCATGAGAAACAAGCTGCAATGTTAATACTTAAACAGGAAGCCCTGATTTACAAGTGAACACAGGACACCAGAGAATCAAGAGGACTTATGCAGGGTCCCTAAACTCTGCCAGTCTTCTGAATGGAGCTGAAACTCTCTCATGTGTCACCTGAGACCAAATACAGAGCTTCTGACCAACACTCCCCGGCGACTGCCAATGTCTTCCACATGGCACCGATTAATACTAAAGGGAGTGATTTCAGACGTCCAAAAGTACAAGGAACCAAGGAGGACACGACTATCTGCAGCTCAAGGACGGCTACTGAGCTCAGAGCCTAGAGGCTGGTGGAGCTGAGGGACCCTGCACTGTCACCCGTGAAGGCTGACCTGTCTGGCTCCTTTCTCCGGTCTCTGCTGGCAGCATCTCCTCTGCCCCGGCCCGCCCCAGGGACAGAGGCGCCCCCCCGGCCCCGTGCAGGGCCCCGGTCCCGGCGCATACCGTCCACCTTGTTCTCATCTGCAAGAAGAGCACTGTGCTAAGGAAGGGTGGCGTGGTGCAACCAACCGCACAGGCCTCTGGGTCTTAACCCTAAATACCAGCCATAATTAAAGTCCTCAGGGCTATCCATCAGCTGAACAGTAAACGAACAGCCACATGGGATATTCAACACTCAGGAAGCAGACCTAGCTTTAAAGGTACCTGAGCAAGAAAGAAAGCGTGTTGACGGCGAAAGGAAGTGTCTCTAAACATACGATTCCCTCAACATCGAGGGATGCCCTTTTCTTGCCCACTAAGGGCCATCCAGAACTGGCCATCCTGCACTCTGCACTGACCCAGACGCACTGTTCCAAATGTGTCTGCGCTTCACATGAGGCAATGCCAGGACAATTCCACACAAGTGAGACGTCACATGCTGGGCAAACACTGGCGCGGCAATTCGACATGGGCAAAGGAGGCGGGAAAAAGGAGAACGCCAAGGAACACCAGGGGCCCAGCGGCCAAACAGGCTTAGAACGGAGGTCTATCAGCGGCTACACTACTCCCCCGCATCCTCATCCCTTACATCCGAGAGCTAACAACCAGCCCACCAAACAGAATGGTGACCATCTCAACAGGTTCCAATATCCCACAGTGGTCATTCATCAAGCATCAAATATCCATCATCACCTTGAGATTCACAAATGCCCTGCCTTCCTATACTACAGATGAAGCCTCCGTAGCTAATCAGTTGAGTCAGTCACATGTACTGGTTTCTCTGACTGCTCTGCACTTCCACACATGTGGCGACACCTCAGATTCCTCTAATACCCTGTCCGGTAATTCAAGGCCATACCCACAGCTCTGTATAAGTGATGCTGCTCAAATTCAAGCTATGTAAAGCCCATCCATTTACAAGAGTGCTGCAGGGAATGGCCTACAGTCTTAGGCAAGAAGAACCCAAAGCCCCTGGGAGGGAAGGGGGGGCTCCGAGACACAACTGCCTATACTGGCAATGCCGGGCACCAGTACACTCATTTCAACCATTGAGGGGGTTGAAGATGGCCCAGGAAGTCCCTCCTTACCTTTACTGCGCTGAGAGGGCTTCTCGTCCACTGAGCCTGAGGAGCTGAAACAGAGAGACACATCAGACAAAGAAGCAGGAAGAACCATCAAAGAAAACTCAGGTTTTAGCAGTGAGCAGCTCATTTTTCAGATTAATTTATTCATGTTATGTTTTCTAGAAAAGTAGTCAACTAGAGTGCAGAGAGAGACATACACACACCCTCCCCGAGGAATAAAGAAGCCTCCACACGGAGGAGCCCTGACCTGGGCAGCTTCGGGGGCCCCAGGCTGCTAGGGGAGGTGGGGGAGCGGCCCTCCTGCTCGCTGGAACTGCCACCTCCCACGGCACTGCGCTTCGCCCAGGCGTTCTCCTTGGGGGGCGGGGCCGGCACCACCTTCAGGGGCAGGGCTTCGTGCCTGGGGGGAGCTCTGCTCCCTGGAGAGGGGGGGTCCTCCTCGCGGCCTCCGAACACCTCATTCTCCACGGCTCGTTCACTCTCCCTGCGCCGGGAGTCTGCAGCAAAGAGGTTCCATCAGCAGGTTAGCTGGTCTAAAGCCACCTTAGAGAAACCAAGGACCTACCAGCCAGACTCTGGCCTGGGAGCAGCAGAACAAGGCAGCCCTTACCTCTACCAGAGGTGCTGCCTGGCTGCGAGGACTCGCTGCCAGTGCGCGATCGCTCCGCAGGCTGCTCCTCGTTCCGCCAGCTCGGGTGCCTGGGGTGGGGGGGGGGGGCAAAGGGAGAGGGTGAGCTCAGCTGCAGTCGCAGGAGGAGCAGTGAAGGCAGCCACTAGGTTTCAACTCGGGCCCCATCAGCAGGGGCTTCACTGCTGCCAAGACAGCTGGTAAGTATGCAGGGACAAAAATGGTTCCTTGGCCCGTGCAAAATCTCTGCCTGTTTTGGTCGAGGCCTGGTCTCATCACACCAGTCAGAGGAAGGAAGCACGCGCAGGCCAGCCTAACACAGCCTAACATTCTCTCTAGAGTGGGGGCCCTCCTGGCTCCGTCGCCCGCTGCTGCTCACCTCTCCCGGGGCTTGCGCTCTGGTGCCCTGCCTTTATCCTCCTCCAGTTGCCTCTGCAGCTTCTCCTGCTCCTTCTTCAGTCTCTCCTCCACCTCCCGCTCCTTGGCGGCTGTGTCCACTGGCTTGGCCCCACCGAAGATGGAGGCGGTGCGACCCGTCGGGGCAGAGGGAGCCCCACCCTGGTCCTCTTCCTTGGGCACACTGCGGGGTTTCAGGTTCAGCTTGGGCCTCTGGGGGGGACCTGGGTTAGAAGGGTGGGGTGGGTCAAAGGCATTAGCCACACAAAGCTGGCTCCTGCCTTTTAGTTCAGTGTGTGCAGGTTCACTTGTCTACTCAAAAGCATGATGTAAGCAGTCTGTCTTAGAGGCCACAAAAGCTACTATCCAGTGGCAGTCTGGAGAGGCAGCGGCCCAGCACCCCCTTACTTCCACCGGATACCCACCTCTCTCCTCGCGCCTATCATCCCGCCTTTCGTACCGGTCTTCACGGTCACCATATCGATCGCCATAACGATCGCCGCTGCCCCGGTACTCATCGCGCCGGTCGTCATAGTCGCGTCGGAAACCGCTGCCAAAGGGTCGACGCCCACCACTGCGGGAGTCGTAACCTGCATATGAGGTTGGGGGAGAGATTCAAACTGAAAGGCGTTGCTGTGATTTTTCTGCTGTTAACGTGTCATCAGGATGGAATTTTTGAAGAAACGGCATCCTGCTGGACAGAGATCCCGGATCCTGTAAGTCATCCCCATAAAGGCTCTAATTTGACTTTAACTAACCTCTGTCATAGTCTCTGCGGTCGCGGTCATCGTAGCGGTCACGGTACCGGTCCCTGCCGCCATCATAGCGATCTCCATCTCTCCGGGGGCCGTCGCGGAAGCGGTCCGACTCGTAACGGTCGCGTGACCCTGGAAGGAGACGTAGCCAATCAGAAGAGCCTGAACCTTCATCAGATGGCATTTTAGCTGAATGAGAGTGAATGCTCACGTTCGCCGAAGGCATCGTCCCGCCGCGGACCATCGTCGCTATCGCTGGCAGGCCGCGCTCGCCAGTCGGAGTCTGTCTTGTCAGGGCCACCATCCCCCCGGTTTCTGTCGCGCCCAGACATGGAGCGGTCATCTCTCTCTGTGGGAACAGCAGTCGTGGGTCAGCAGCCCAAGAGGATATGAAATACCGTCCCAGAATGAGCACGATTATTGGCAAACCAACTGATCACACCAACTGCACACAGCAAGGTGAGTATGTCAGAACTACTGGGCGGCCAAATACAAATTACGTTTTTTTTTTTATTTTCCAATGTTTGCTTTCAGACTTCATTTAGGGGTCTAATTATATTTAAAAACCTTAATTGAGAGTGTACTGGACTATACCAGGTTATTAGGTAACTGCTTATAAATTAGTCTAATTGTGTGTGTTTTATAGCAGCTTACAACAATACGAAACCAAGTTGAGACTTGCAGTCCTAATATCATCACTTTTATTTCTGGCATTTAAATCTGCAAGAGAGAGTCTGACCTAATCGGCAGAGATTCCCTCTGACACACTTCATCTGAACTGTGGGTGGGCAATAAGAGATTTAAAAGTACTCAAAGGGGAGGGTCCAAAGTACGCAAATTAACGGAAACATGCGGGGCTTGCTGCAGCCATACCTTTCTCGTTAGACTGGTCTGCAATGTCCACACGGATCCTTCTGTTACCCAGGTTCTATAATGTGACCAGACAAGAGCTTATAAATTCCCCTTACAGCATGAAGACCTGACGATTCTTTAAATCGATCAACAAAGAATGACTAAAGGCTGCCATCTAGTGGTTGCTAATAAATGGTGTTTCTCATACAAGCTCCAATCAACTATCATGTGGCTCCAGTAATGCTTCACGAGAGGAGTTGAAGCAAAGTCAAAAATAACCCACACATGGAAGTAACTGCAGACAAGTATACATCAGCAAAACATAGATTTTGCCCTCCTGGTTCTGGGCTTTACTTGCTCTACCACAGGAGGGTAAGATACGTGAAAAACAACCTAAACCCCTCAGGTGGTATGGAGGAGGGCACAGCATCCGGGTTTTTCCACAATCAGCCCCTAAAGCCGGGACCCTTAGCGGCTCACCTCCTCGTTGAGGCTCAGGGCCCGCAGGAGCGACTCCACATCGTCAAACTCAGCGTAGCCGAAGCCCTTAAGTCTCTCAGGGTTGTTAGGCTCCCTGGGGAGACGCACAGCACTGATCTGTAGGGGGGGGGGGGGGGGGCAGCCAAAGACCAATGTTACAAACAGGCGTCCCATCCAGGCTGAGGATTTTCCCCATCTCACAACAGAGGTGGAAAGTTCAGGCTCAAAAAGTACAAATTCAGACCAAAATTTTGTTTCAACCAACTAGTTGAGTATAAAGAGTCTCAGTCACACAGTATTCAACTGGTTGGCTGGAACAAATAAAAATATCTCCACCTCCGTTTTACACACACAATCAGAGCAGTTAAAAAAAATGCATCTCTGATGTACATATGTATCATTTTTTTTTTGTGTATATATGTATGGGATACAACAGTACACATACTTGTGTACAGTTCGGCACATCATTTTGAGTCTGATATGCACAATGAAACAAATGAGTACACTGAAACGGGCGGAATCTAAATTTGCAAGCCGACGTTCAGCATTGAAAACATTATACTAATCGTGGCTGTGAGTCTTATGGCAAATGCTGACTTGGTGTCACTGTTGACCCAAGGGGTTCGGGATCATTTTGGTTTAGTGGTTTTTGGAGTAGTGGATAAGACCAAGACTGTCAGCTCTGTTATACCAAAATGTAATATGTTGCTGGAAATGTGCTAACTCATGTGAGACATCATCATCATCATCATCATCCACACGTGTGTGTGACCGGAGTAAAGCAGAAACAGCCACTGCAAGTTAGTTTCCCTGTGGCATCTAAGGTGCTTTTGCCAGGAAATTCAGACCAGGTTAAAAAATAACTTAGGCTATAGGGGTGTACATCACTACAGACATGTGACCATACTCAGTAGTAGAGAAAATTGGATTTAGTTCATTATCATTGTTGTTATATCTTTGATTTTTTTTAAATGTACATTTCTTTTTCAATGTGCAAAAAAGCATTTCTTAGGTATTGCTATTCAGACACACTAACTTTGGGGTACAATTGTTAAAAAAAAAATTGAGTGTCTTTGCACTTTTAATAAAAAATTTCAAAACAAGTCCTTGTTTCTCTCCGCTGTATCGTATCCAAGGTTTGTATCAAAGTATTAGTTTTATGTGCCGTTTCAGCCCTTTATATATACATACAATATAAAATTTGTAAATATATTATAGTCACAGGTCTTCTCTTCATGTTGATCTTTGAGCAGCATGAGGTTAAATGCCAACCTTCTCAGAGTTAAATTCAGTTCAGCCATAAAGACCATGAGAAAACCCTGTCTGCTCCACACACCAGAAACGATAGGTAAGGCTGCACAGCAAGCGCTCAGACGTTTAACACAAAGATTAACTAGACGGCTGCCTCTCCTAAACCCAGCAGCCATTCACACTTTGTGACTCGTCCACCGCCTTCAACCACTGCCATACAACTCTGTAAACAAGCCATTTCAGTTCAAATTTATTTATGGTGATGGATGTTAAGCAACAAGCAATTACAGACTTGTTAACGGAGGGCTCATAGGAGTTTTACCCAAAAATTTTCTGAGGGCAGAAGGAAAAATGATTGGTTCAGAAAGATAGCTAACCAGATTGTAGAGGAAGCGGGTCTAAGCAACAAGAGCAGGCTTAGAATTAGAATTTAGTGATTAATTGCCATTGACACACCACAGCAGACAAAAATGAAATGTGTCCTCTGCATTTAACCCATATGTGACAATGTGACATAGCAGGGGGTAGCTAATTTGGCGCCCGGGGAGCAGTGCTTGGGGGTGGTACCTTGCTCAGGGTACCTCAGTGGTGCCTTGCTGGTCGGGGATTCGAACCTGCAATGGTTCAATTACAAGTGTGCATCCCTAACCATTATGCCACCACTGCCCAAGACATCTGAATGGTTGGTCCAGCCCCTTATAGTTGCTTGGACTCATCTCCTCTACAATCTGATTGGTCCCAATAGATAACCAATCATTTTTATTTTTGCCCTCAGAACATTTTTGGGCAAGTAAAACTCCCATGAGCTAACTGAGGTCCTTTCTAAAATCCTGGGGGCTACTAGCCAGTGGACGCCAGCATGGCATCATCTGACCTGCAACGTGCAAAGATTCCCCTGCAGAGGGACAGTGGGTCCTTTGGGTCAAAGGAGGCTTGCAGGAAGTGGAGTTCAGCATATTTAACAAAATTTAAAAAGGAGAAGAAAAGGCTTCCTTTATGGGAGAGAAAGAAGTGGTCAAAGAAATGCAATTTAGGGTGACACTCACACTGAGACCTCGGAAAAAGTCCTTGATCGAGTCCTCTGTAACATCATATGGGAGGTTCCCTAAAAAGGCTGTGTAGGGGGGGCTGCGGGGGAGCCGCGTGCGATCCACATTGGGTTCGCGGGCAGCCCGGGGGGCCGTGGGCAAGAGGGAGCGGTCGATGGGGGGGGCCCGGTACACATCATCCTCTGTGTGCCAGGAGGTGGAGACTGGGAAAGATGAACAACTTCAAATGCAGCACTTTGACAGCAGTCTCACAGAGCAGAGGACATGGAAAGGGCTCTTTAGAGTCTTATCGAAACAGACCATTTAATTAGAGGCTCTGAACATCTTCAGCCTGTCAGATCGCATTTTTCTAGGGTACAGAGGATGTCTGACAAAGCAGCATTATTCAAATCACTTAAGTTGTATGCGCTCTCAATTAATACCAGAATAATACAAATTAAAGAACAGGAGGAACAATTCAATGAACTACATGCACAAGAATGTGTTTGCTGAAGTTACTGAAAACACATGGGCGATCTGCTGGATTTCAGTACAAGGTATCATGCTGGTTATGCTCAGCAGTATTTACTAAAACACATATTTCATACTTAACATACTCCGGGTATTTTGGCCTTAGTAGGCTTAATGGATCAACTGGATTAAAAACCAGGATGCACAGCAGACCTCTATGAAAGCACCATGACACAGAGATAAAGCAGAGTGGTACACATGATGAGCTGAGCAATACAGCTGGCTGCTCTCACCATCTCCTTCCAGGTCGTCAGTCTCATCTGCCCAGCTGGTGGGTTTGGTGGGGTAGCTCAGGGGTGCATTACCACCACTGTCCTCGGCAAGGAAGTCAGTCAGGGTCAGGGTCTTCCCTTTCTTATTCTTCTTCTTAGCTACACACCAAAAATAATTTTAAAAAGTTACAACTTAAGGCCATGCCTTAGAAAAGAATTCAGTTTAAAATACTGGCACATAAGGGCAAACCCCATGAAAACGGCAGCCGCAGTTTAGAATGAAATCCTCAGACTGAGTGTGAATGATCGGTTTTAGGAAAGCTCAGACTAAACGCTACAGTAAATTTTTACAATGCTTCACTCATTTACAAGGGAACTCCAACCATTCCGAATCAAGCTAGAAACATGACGACTCTCTCGCGCATTTAATGCTGAAACAATGAACATAACATTAAATAGCAATAAAGTATAAGGCTGCTGGGAGGGGAGACAAAAGCTTGTATAACTTCATGAACGTAGTAAACAGGCCAAAAAGTGCTGTGGTCAATATAAGCACAAGCCTTCCTTTCTGATTTTGTGGATGTAACATTTCAGCTCACACCTCCCAAACACCATACAGCCAAATTCACCAAAACTGCTGAAATCTCATGTATGAATTTAATATCTTACTGGCTCAGGAAGAACTTGAACAGAAGCAGGTATTGAACTACTCTGCAGTGCTTTCTTTTCAGGTGGATATGGATTGTTGATCCCCCATTTCATTTTTACATGTAGAAGAATTTTTTTAATCAAGGTTAAATAATCTAATCATGAACATTTTGATCAAACTTACTTTGCGCATCATTCCTTTTTAGCTGAGTATGCAAAGGATTTAATCCATCTGCAGATGCAACCCGAAAGGCACTCAAGGATCGTTCAAACCGCTAAGAGAAGCTATAGATCCTCAGAGAGTGGACACAGTAAACGGACTGCCCCAGTAACTAAAACATGTACCTTAATCACACGTGTTTCAGAATGATATTGCCCTGACAGATCAGAACAAAGGCAGCCCTGGAACCACCGCGGGAAAACCCTGATGTCAGGACATTTTTCTGAAGGGGGCATCGCTTGTTTGTGTTTATAGATCTGTGTTAAAACCGAAAACGATCGATTTAACGTACACTGGCAACACAAATACATTAAACTGAACACTAACAATGGAAAAAAACACAAATCAGTACACACACCTGCACGCGCAGTGAACTGCATATCGGAGAAATAAAAATTTAAGACCTTGTAACAAAACCACACCAGTCTTCTTAAAAGTTTATGAGCAATGACTACACGATATTACATATCGAGAGCTGGACTGAGAACCCTTGAACAAGAGTAAGCAACCAGACATGTTACATAGCTCGTTTCAAACGAGTCCAGCTAGCATTCTGTGCAACACTGAATCACCGAAAAATACGTCCGCGCCGTGCCAGCACACACCCCCAGCCCCAAAGCGATCCCGCCCGCACCACGTTTTACCATCATCTCCACCAAACGCACCATCTTGGTGAACAGGGCACTTCGGCGCTGTTTCACAAGAAGCCAGTAGAGCAACTTGGCGCGTTTAACAAACATGTCAGCGACCAGGGTAACCGAGTTAGCCAGTTAAGAGACATCTAAAATGAGCACGTGCAATACGTACAAGCGGGAAGTGTATCCGAACTAAAGTCGGCCGTATCCGTTGGTGGGTTAGCGCACACGATTTCTCTATGGGATTTGCACAATTCGTCCCCTGGCCTCATAATAAGCCAGGCGGAACTTCACAGCAGTTTCATTTTCGTTATTTCGGGAGTCGGATATTCAGCGCACCAAGCCGGTTCACTGACAGCACTGCACCACAAGCCGTCTTGCCGCACACCCAAAGGCCTGGCCCAGCCCAGATATCCCCGAAGTGCTAGTATACCAACGTCGGGTTGGATGACCACCGACGGGCCGCACGGACTCGGCGTACGCCGCGCTCCCCCCAGACGGCTCGCCTCACGCTGTCCGGCCCTCCCTTTAAACTTTCGCGTCCCCAGACTTACGGGGGAGCACGTGGGGAGCTCGAGAACAGCCGCGCGGCCCCTCCCTCCGTTCCCCGCCGCGCCTGCGCTTCGCAGTGCCGCCGAGCGGCTGATAATCGCTGGACAAAACGTGGCAGAGTCTACGCGCTCCCGACGCGGCGGCTGGCTGCGCCGCCGCCTCGGCCACACGCGCTCTGAAAGCGACATCCTATCCCGCAAAGGGCCACCGGCGCCATGATATTTCAGTGCTGCATACAACCCGTACGACATGTCGCAGGTCCGCGAACAGTATCTGGCATAGTACTGTAGATTCAACCCCTCGCCTGCCCCTCGTCTCCTCTGCGTCAATTCTCGGACACCAAGCGGGTTTTCAACCCCACTCCGTGCACAAAAAATACGAACAATGCTGTCACGCCAGCACTAAGACGCTAATATTAAATTGTCGCCCCCCGATAAATCATGTCGCGACAACAACCGCATATTCTTCTCATATTATCCACACCGGCCCAGCCCGCCTCCCCACATAAACCTCACCTGACGCCGCCATGATGGAGAGTGAGTCTGCGTCGAAGTGTCCCGGATGCAGGCGTCACATGCTTAATCGTCGGGACCGCGCATCAGTGCTCCCGAGTACGTATATCAGCAGGTCTTGGCGTTTAAAATGTTGGAAGCTTTGTTTTCGGTTTTTCTTGAATATTTGGTCTAGCATTAGAAATTAACTTTGTATTTTAATGATAATAAAAAACTTATTCGCTATATTATTATTATTTAGTATATTATTATTATTTAATATATTGTTATATTGTTATTATAGTGGGGTGTTGGTGGTTAGGACGCTTGCCTCTGGACCAAGAGATTGCGGGTTCGAGTCCCACCTCTGGCACTACTATCGTTGGGTCCCTGAGCAAGACCCTTAACCCCACCTTGCTCCAAGTGGACTGTCCCTGATTGGAGAAAAATGTAAGCTGCTCTGGATAAGAGTGTCCACTAAATGCTGTAAGTTGTTATTATTATTAGCTATGTAATAATAATGATGATGATAATAATAATAATAATAATAATAACAGCTACACTCAGAAATAGTGTCCCAGTTGTACGTTGGCCTGTCGCTGGGGCTGTACCCTCAAGGGCCTGCCAATAGTTCCTGTAGCTGTAGGAAGGGGTGCTGTAATGTGGGGGGGGCGGGGGAGTTAGGACTCCTGAGTGACAGGGAGAAATATGCCAAATAACTGGATTGATCTGGACTAGAGGCCACAGTATGATATGCTTTCATGGGGCCCATGATCTCTAACAATGCCCCTGGCTGTAGGTAATTGGACCTTTTAAGGTACAAACATGGACTCTGAGGAGCATCCCTAACGTACAAACAACATTAATGTACTCCCAATGGTACAAAAATGTTCTTCAGAGTCCATTTCTGTACCCTAAATGGTACAATTACCTCCAGCTAAGGGTACATTTGACAGACTATTGAGGGTACAGCCCCAGTGACAGGCAAAGGTACAAACTGGTACCCTTTTTTTTGAGAGTGTAAAAAAGGGGGTTGTCGGAACGATATCTTTGCATTCCCCGGACAGCCCCGTCACCTGCCCCGCTCATCTAATTCCTACTCCTCCCACACTCACCAACCTGTACAATTTCTGGAAGTACTGGATGGATCAACTGGAGATGTGAAAGCCAATAAATGTGCTTTTACCCAAATGCAGTGATTGCTAACTGTGGCACTTAACTCTGACAGTGCATCTATTCATTTATTAGACATTCATCTATTATGCTAATTTACACTTTATCTTTCCCACCAGTTACCAGTGGTTAGGTCTATTTGTATTTCTTTATGTATGTCTTAATGTTCATATCTTAGTGTCATTTATATAATTCATATTTTTGCATTCTGTTTATTTCCCATTTGCACCATGACCAAAATTTTCCATGACATACCGGTAAGAACTATAACAGATACACTAATGGTATATACCCAGTCATGGAGGGACCACAAACTATTTATTTGTTTGATTGTTTGTTTTTGTGGGCACGGTGTATTAAATCGTGTACACAATTTAGTTCCTACAAAATACAATATTGGGTTCTTATATTACCTACAATGTACACATGATTTATTTTTTATTTGCTCCCAGTTTGTTATTTCAAGCTCTAGAATTAATTTTCGACTAAATGAAACGTAATGTTGTGGTTGTTTGTTTTTTGCCTAAAAATATGTGTCTGCAAAGCCAGAAGCTGAAGTGAAGCCCACAAATACAAATACTTTTTCGGTAGTAAATGTATTCACTTAAATCTTTGTAATAATGCACAATACATCTTGGTATCCAATTTGGACTTTTTAAGCTATATCTGGCACTTGTCCGAAGCAAAGCTTCAACTAATTCTATGGCGGAAATTAGGTGTTATGGTCATCTAATTCTGAATACTGCCCATGATAAAAAACCACTGTATACACAGGCCCACATCTCTGTGCTCATATCTTTATAAAAATTCATAATATGTAGGGATGCGCATCTTCATCACTGCGGCGATGCAATACACATCTCATTGCATTGCCAACGATCCGATACATTGAAGAAATGTATGAAGCGACTACTATTGCAATACGATACGCAATGCATCCCAGACACTCTTTCAACTCACATAAGACTTGGCCGAGAGACTTGCAGAGTCTTGGCCACTGACAGCAGTGGAGAACTGGAGATGAGAGAGTGCACTTGAGAAACAGTTTAGAGAGGGGGAATCAGTCTGAATATAAAATTATTGGTCAAAAAATATTGGTCAGATTTCTAAATAATAAAGGCATAGGATCTCTGCTAATAATTATATATGAATGTAACCCTGGCAGTGTGTCAAGTGAACAGGGCAGGCCAGGTACAAAAATGTTCCTCGGAAAGGGGTTGTCGGAATGACAGCTTTGCATTCCCCAGACAGCCCCATCACCTGACCTGCCCTCCTAATCCATACTCCTCCCACACTGACTCACTCACCAAAATAGCTGTCATTGTGACACTCTGTGCTGTGTGTGTTGGTATGTTGATGATGTGACGTGGGGTGGTGAGGGGGGTGCAGCTTCCGCAGTGACAGTCTGACTGGCTTATGTGCTCCAAACGAATGTGCTGCTAAATTTCCCATAGCAGGTACCTCATCTTCTCGAGATGTGTGTGTGTGTGTGTGTGTGTGTGTGAGCGGTCCCCAGAAAGATACGTATGTTTACCTGGCATGCGTGTGTGTGTGTGCGTGTGTGCGTGTACATGCAGACCAAGGCATGGCAGCGGCAGCAAACAAATGACAGGAGACGGTTTTAACCGAATGTACTCTTTAATGTAGTCCGGAGAAGGACCACACTCAAGTAATAGTAACAGGGAAGGCTGACACACGGTAGGATAATTACACAATGGCATGTCAGGATCACACATACAACACAGGTAAAGGTACATGCGACGCTAGGGAAACACAACACAAGTATTAACACTTACAACAACAATTACACAAAGGGGTTATTTAGAACTTATGAGCATGCTGGGATATTCAAAGCCTGCCGGCACTATGATGCGCCTCCCCCCAAAGGTCAGCTGTCCTGGCAACCAGCACTCCAATTCCCCACCTCTACTCTGGGACAAAGCTCCTCGGTCCCATGGCAGCCACCAGTTCACCATCTCCAAAGGGGGGCAGGGGAGACGGGCAGCCACTCACGAGTGCTGGTGAGCCTAGCGGACGCTGGGCAGCTGGCAGGCCCTGGCATCGCAGGTTCCCCCTGGCCTCCGACTCTTCCCTTTACTTGGCTTGGTGGGAGCCTGCTGCCCCTCCGGCTCCCTGGATCGGGAGGCCTCGCGCTGCCACTCCTTGCCGGCCCTCTCGTCCAGCAGCCACAGCACTTCTCTGCCAGCCAAGCCTCCAGAGCCTGCTGGCATTCCTCCACTTTCATGCACTCCTGCGCAAGCTTGACCTAGCAGTTGCGAAACACCTCCAAGCGGTCATGCAGCATGGCCTCCACCTCCTGCTTCTGGAGGTTTTCCACAGTGCGCTGCCCTTCCACTATGTTCTGCCACATCCGCTCCCTGTCTTGCTCGATCTGCATCTGCTGCGCGTCCAGATCACTGTGCTCCTGAGCTAGATGGGTGTCCAGGGCACGACATGCCTCCATCCGTCCAAGCAGCGCTTCCTCGACCAGATAGTACTGACGGTCTCGCCCATACTCCCAGCTGACCCATTCCTCACACAGCTGCTCTTGGCCCTGCTGACCCTGTGCTCCTGAGCCAGCGTGGGACATGTCTCCTCATCACTGAGGAGATTAGGGTTCAGTAGAATCAGATTAGTAGTTCACTTTGCTGTCAGAGTGTTCACCCTCATCATATCCGCTAAGTGCCAGCCCCTGATGACCCGAGAATTAAATCGCATGAATCAGCCTTTTCAGAATCTCATGGTTTTCCTTATCGTATTGTTGTGGCTGGCTAACGCACGTGTGACCTGATACTATGAGGCAAATCGTGTCCTATATTGGTTCAAAATTGACATGTTCTTTTTGCACAATAAAAAAGCTGAACAAAAAACATTTTTAGTTACAGTATATACACAGGATTAGCTAAAATCAACAAAATGAATCAAAGTATTTTTAACTCTTGGCTATTTCACTTAGAGGATATCAATTCCTTTCCCACAAAACAACAAGGAATATTGGAAAACAAGTTTAGCTTGCCTGATGGCTGAACTGACAATATAAATGGTAAAAATAGTTAATGACACTCCTTTTCTGACAAAGGCAGACACACATATGCACGAATTAGATATCTATATCTTTGTGGGGACTCGCCATTTATTTCTACAGGCAAAACCCTAATCCCAACTATGAAAACCTTAACCTCTATGCAGCCCTAACCTTAGCCATAAGTAACCAAACAAAATACAAGAGTTACAACTAAAATACATTTTAGTTTTATGATTGCAGTCACAGATTTTTATAGAACTGAATTTCCCCTTATGGAAATGGACATATTTAAGGATCTGAGCAACTTTGACAAGGGCCAAATTGTGATGGCTTGATGGCCTGGTCAGAGCATTTCCCAAAGGGCAGATCTTGTGGGGTGTTCCCACTATGCAGTACCTATCAAAAGTGGTTCAAGGAAGGTCAACTGGTGAACTGGCGCCCAAGGCTCATTGATGCACATGGGTAGCGAAGGCTAGTCCATCGGGTCCGATCCCACAGGAGAAGTACTGTGGCACAAATTGCTGAAAAAGTTAATGCTGGCTATGACGGAAAGGTGTCAGAACATGCAGTATATCGCAGCTTGCTGCATATGGAGTTGCATAGCTGCAGAATGGTCAGAGTGCCCATGCTGACCCCTGTCTACCGCCAAAAGGGCCTACAAAGGGCACATGAGTGTCAGAACTGGATCATGCAACGATGAACCTAGGTGGCCTGCTCTGATGAGTCACATTTCCTGTTACATCATGTGGATGGCTGGGTGTTTGTGTGTCATTTACCTGGGGAAAAAATGGCCCCAGGATGCACTATAGGAAGAAGACAAGCCGGTGGAGGCAGTGTGATACTCTGGGCAATGTTCTGCTGGGAAACCTTGGGTCCTGGCATTCATGTGGATGTACGCACGTGTACAGTACCACCGACGTAAACACTGTTGCAGACCAAGTACACCCCTTCGTGGCCTATTTCAGCAAGATAATGCACACTGCCACACTGCAAAAAATGCTCAGGAATGGTTTGAGGAACATGAAAAGTGAAAGTGATTATTTGTCTTTGTTGACACACCACAGCAAAACATGTCCTTTACATTTTACCCATATGTGACACAGCAGGGGGCAGCTAATTCAGCACCCAGGAAGCATTATCATGCTCAGGGTACCTCAGTGGTACCTTGCTGGTTAGGCATTCAAACCAGTAACCTTTCAATCACAAGCATGCTTCCTTATCCATTGAGCTACCATTGCCCCAAAAGAGTTAAAAAAGTTGACTTGGCCTCCAAATTCCCCAGATCTCAATCTATGAGTTGTGCTGGATAAACAAGTCCGGTCCATGGAGGCCCCATGTCGCAGCTGAAGTCAAAGGATCTGCTGCTAGCTATACATAAATATGTGTGTATATATATACACACACACATACATACACACAGGGTGAAACTGAAACTTGAGGTGCTGGGTCAGGCTGTTAATTCGGCAGCCCCGGAGCACTTCCTCTGACTTAACTTAATGCTATTCGGTTCACCAGATCTGCGCCCGTGCTTCGGCTACGTGGAACTACGGCTAAGTGTTATGTTTAAATCTCCCACAATAAATGATTAATATTGTTGGCTAAAAGTTGTTTTTAAATTACTTTTGGCGGGGCACCTGAATGGGTTAAGTGACAGTAGTGCTGGTGACCGTCTTGCTGCTTTTCATAGTTCAGGTATGTTTCTTTTAAATGTGGCATTTTGCTGACTGGTGTGTTGTAGGACGTCAGCGTTGATATTGCCTAATTGAATTTGAATGTGAGCTTTTAGTGGCGAATGCTGCCGTTTGAACGAGACCTCAACTATGGGATTATCACAGCTCTGATGTTGGTGTGGGTTCATCTTCTGCTCCGGACGCCTCTTCAGTTGGAGATTTTGTCATTCATCTTGAAGAATTACTGTGCTCTCCTACAGTCTTCATTTCATTGTTAGATCCACCCAGTAGTTACGGGTACCAGACCATCTAACTCAAATCTGATTCAGGAGCAATACCTTGAAGGACAGAGTCCAAGTAAAGGCCAAGACTTTAGGAGTGTTAAGACTGAGTCAAGACAGAGACTTTGGGGGGTCGAAACCAAGTCATGACTGAGACCAGAAAAAATTGATTTACTTACTATCACCATTACCCCAATAACCAGGGTCCCAATAACCAAAGTCCATCTAGCCGGCGGTTCCTGAGATCTGAGAAGTTATGCAACTAAGCGAGAAATCCAGCTTTGTGATACCGGCCCCAGTTCTCATCTTAGTGCAGGCAGAGCTGCCAGCTCTGATGTACTGTATCTGGCATGACACATGTTCAACCTTAATCTCATGTAAACGCTAATCAGCTAACAAAAACGTTAGCATCGATAATTAGCGGATATGTAGAACCCTGCCTGCCACTGATATGACCATGCAGAGCAATCATTGGACCTATTGATTTCCTGCTGGCTCCCTCTATCAATAAGACTCATGGATATCTCCAGGGCTCCTTATACCAGACCATGCTTCTTTGCAACTGTGTCTTGGATACCAGCGGTGTTCGACTGGCCATCCAGCCGTAACTTCTACCTTTGTGTTGGCATTTGTTCTTGTTTTTCTTCTTGTGACCAGGACATGCAAAGTTTCAAAGATGCATCAATGGACCTTCACTGTGCTCCTGTAGAGACCATGAAGCTCCTGTAAGACTGAGAGCCAGTTTGTTCTGAGCCTAAGTGTGATACTTGCTGCCACATAAGTGAAGCACAATGTACAGTTTCTATTGAGATGGCCTCACAAAGGTCCCACCTCACATAGGCTAATAGGGTTTGTGGTTGTAATCTGGGGCTGCTTAGCAACCATCCTGCTACATATCCGTCTGTCCATGTCAGCTTTGACTTGCGACCACAGGACCTCCTTGCTAATGCAGGTTGTCTGTGTTTGGATAATGCTGTCATGGTTATTGAGACTATTCTCCTTCACACGGTTAATAATTTAGCGGTCTTTGTGACCTGCAATTGGGGCACCAAGTGCTTGACTTCCTTGCAATTCTGTTACTTGCTTCATGTTGCTTTGAAAATTCACATATGAAGTTTTAATTGGCAGCAGACAATAATACAGCGACAGTGATATAGCATACTGATAGCATGACCCACCCACTCTCCTTGTGTTCTCTGCTGCCCTCTTGTTTCCCTGGGATACTCTGTCACTGCCACAGGAGGCTTTTTTTTATCAAATCCCCCCCCCCCCACCATGAAGTTCAGTATCACTTTGTCCCAGAAGTCCCTTCCTCTCTCCCTTAAGCCAAATTAGGATGCACTTTCTGTGTGTGTAAGCATATCTAAGTGCATGCACATGTTTGAGCTGACAGCGTAGGGTGTTTATGTCTATCTTTTGTGAGCACTGTGTTGAGAGAGTATGCAGAGCTCAGTGTAGCTGAGCATGAGATGTTTTGCGTGGTTTTGCATGTGACCTGGTGACCGTTTCTGTATTCCCTCAGCATGGAGCACTGGATTTAAAGATCTGACCATGTGAGCAACAGGCCCTATCATTCCTTTATGTCAAGGGAGCTACAATTGGTGGAGGACTTTCAACCACTGTTTTTGTAAAGATTATGTTTGCTTGTTCCTGTAAATTTTCAGCAAAATGATTCAGAGCAGCAGCAAACTAATTTTGTCAGTTCATTTATATTAAAAATATTTCAGTAGCACAGGGTCCAGTTAGTGTAAATAACTGTACTGTCACGGAATGCAACCAGAATTATTTCTTCTGATGTTTTCCACTTGCTCTTTTGCACCCCCTAATTTAATGGCACCCTACGTGATTGCCTGTGTCGCCTATAGGGCGGGCCAGCCGGCCCTTGTGCCTACAACTACCTAAGGTACATTTCTTTGCTCTGCGTACTGAGGCTATTTTTCATCTGTCCACTAGAAGGCAGTATGGGCTTTAGGGTGGAAGGAATGAGGAAAAAACTGCTGTCAAGCCTTCAAACATTTTTCTTTTTGTGTTCACTAATAAGCAGATTGTTGATTGATGTATCAAAGGTATTACAGCAGTACATTACAGGTGTCTTTTATTTTACTGACCTCTGACAGACGGGGAAATATGTTGCAGCTGTCCTGATGAAAGATGGTTTTATAAAGAGGTGAGCACTGCTGAATGTTTAAACTTGGAATTCAACCAAGTTTAAAAAATTTATTTGGCTTTAAAATAAATAAGGTTATTTGTCGATATATAATTTTTTTGTTTATTCACTCTGAAGCTTTTTATTTTTAATGTATCTGATTTGTCATAATTTACAGCTAAATCAATTTTAAGTAGTTCTCAGTTCTGTGCTGGGACTTGCGTTATGCTTTTTAATTCAAAAGTAGAAAAGCGATCCTTTTATTTTTTATTTTAGTTTTGAAATTTAAGGTCACCCATTTCCTGCTGGAGTGCCCTATTGAAAGTGAAGTTAATGGGCGCTGGAAAGAATTGGAGTGGAAACAGCTTCTAAGACAGACGGGCCCAGTTACAAGTAGTGCTACTGTCCACACAGAGAGCTCTTGTGTTGTCTGTTTTCCCAAAAATTTGAAATCCATTTCCATGGCAACGCCCTCCATATGTCTGGTTAGCCTCATGGGCAAGGCCACACCAGTGAGATTTGGGGAAAGTGCTCGTCCCACAAGTCATTGGCAATAGGCTGTGGAATCACACTCCCTGGCGTTGCTATAGAAACCAAGGTCTGAGAAAATCACCACTGCCAAACATCTCAATCACTGTTTTGAAAACACAGAAGGTCTCTAACTTTCCATCCTGGAGTCACAGGACTCCTCATGGGAATTTTTGCAGTGAGATTTTCATGATCAAGATTGCAGAGATTATCATAAACTGGGGATTTCCTGTGTCAAAGTATGATTTGTCGAGTTTATTGCCAACTTTCAGTTTATCTTCTATAAGAAGATTAAACACTAAGGTAGTCCAGAATTTGATGTTATTTTTTCATGTGTTTAGACTTCCCCATTGCACATATATTATATCTGATCATAAATAAAGATTTGCACGCATACTAAAGAAACTATAAAATTCTTTGAATTTGATTTGAAGTCTCACTCCAGTTGGGCAGCATTATTGTGGTAAATGGAATCTTCAGCGCTTAAACAATAACCAGGCATTATATCTAATACAAACAAAGCCAGCTAATGAAGAATTAAACTGAACGTTCTCGGAATGCACAAGGACGGGCATTTCTCTAAGTGCTATAGAAAGGAAAGACGACTTGAGTAGCCGGGCGAATAATGGGATTTCTTACGAGAGAGAGAGAGAGGTCATGTCAGTGGAGAAAAATGAGGGAGGAGGGAAACTACACTCAAGGCCATTGAACTTTTAAGGTTAAAAGTTAGCAGAGGGCAGTAAAAAGTCCTGGCTGAGAAGATAATGTGCTGTAATGTGGATAGCCAGAGAAAATATATTGTCCCCCGAATACTATGTCATGCTTGTGTTACTTTGAATTTATTGTGTTCCCATTTTCTAAGCACTTTGAATGTTTACTATGTTGATTTATACCCTGTGTGTAGTATTTAGCTCATTATAATCTTGTAGCAACTCAAAGTGCTTATGCTGTTTACTAAAGGATCATCATCTCCCCCTTTATGTACTTTTGCTGGCCAGGTAGCACCTTAGTAACAACAACCTAAACCTGAGGAATCGGCTCATTGCAGCCTCAGTCAGGTAATGATTTTTCCCAAGAGCTGTGACTCAGCCTTGCCGTTCACCAACTTGGGTCTTGTAATTTAGTTTTACTCTGTTTTCCGGCCTGGGTTATTTCTGTGCTCAGCTTGGTGAAAGTAGTTAGAGGAGAATTTTTTTTTCTCCGCAATTACTGTGCAGAGAGCCGGACAAAGGCTTTGAGGCAGTGTGCACTGGAGAGCTGCCACACCCAGCCAGGGTTCCGCCTACGCCGATGGAAAGAGAGATGTTTTATTGCTCTGAAACACTGAAGACAGCTTTTCAGAGGAATGTGCCCCTTTTCCAAAACCCCTTTGCCTATTGAGGTAGCATCCTGGGGGACCCTACGCTTATTTGTAAAACAGTCTGGTGCAATTCTGGAGCCGTGAGGAATCAACCACATGATTCGGGCATTCACCGCTGCAGAAACAGCCTTATTAATAAAAACGGGTGGTAAATTATTATAAGTAGTGCAATTTTATGCCCTCAAGAGAATGTTTCATGCTGTGTATTTAGTTACTGGGGCAAGGTAGGGAATTCCAACGTCAGCATTCGTTCTAGTTTTTCTGCTTGCATGCGACCAGGACATGCAAAGTTTCAAAGATTCGTCAATAGAAATTCATTGTCCTCATGTGGCCACTGCGAAGGTCCTTTAGAGACCCAGAGCCAGTTTGTTCCGAGCCCAAGTGTGATGCTTGCTGACGCTCATCCGTCTATACATTAGTTCAGAGATTTCAGCAGACTTTAGTGAATGATGCTACGGACATATTATGGCCGTTAGCCAAAGTCACCAAAGAAGACAATGCATGACAGTACTGTAATTAACAATGTGTTACTTACTCGCTGTAGCATATTGTGTGTAAGGGATTTTTCTTAAGTAGTTCAAATCTCCTGGCTGCCAAGATCACTTAGATTTAGAGACTACCCCAGCGGGGAAAAAAGTGGGGTAATATTGTGTTTCAGATGTTTACGCCTGTCTGTAGCTGTCACTCTCACCTGAAAGGCTCATAGGCTTTTAGGAACCGGAGCGATCTGATGTGAAAAGCGTGTTAAAATGACATCACTGGGCCTAAGGGGGAGGGACCTGTGCCCTGCCCAAGGTGTCAGGTACTCATTAAGGATTGTGGTGCCAGTAGGATTAGCCAAGATGCCTTCCCGGTTGTTGAAATGACACCCTTCTTTGGTGAACTTTGTGTTTGTGCATTACGTCAGCTTTCATAATCATTTAATGGAGTAAGGTTTTGTATCAGTGTCTAGCAGGACTGTTACTGCATGTCTGCAGTGATACACATTAACACGCCTCATTTGAGTTTTTTCGCCTATCATGTGAATAGACATGACTTTATCAAAGCAGAACGTTACCGGTCTAGGCGCATATGAATGGTTTACCTGGCGACAGGCACGGTTTAGGTGATGGCATCACTGGGAAGATAAAGGGGTGTTCCACTGAGACTCAGACATTGTTTTTCTTGGAGAGATGTAACAAGCATTACACCAGTTTTACTTGTGGGTTCTGCAGTTTGAACGTTGAAGGATAAATGTGACTCGCCCATCTCATCCTTGATGTACGCGATTCATCCCCCCTCTTGCTGTCTTCTCGCTTGAGAAGGGAGATTATCTTGTCACAGAACTCTGTTTGCTCGCACACCGGATGTTTGCTGTGACGAGCCCTGTTTGTCACAGGTGTGTGCAGCTTGTTTGCCGGGGGGGCATTCGGTACACTGGAACACTACTGGAGGGAGGGTGAGAGACTGGTTTTCAGTGGCAGACTTTCAAAAATGCTCCTTATATTTTTGTTTTTTTGTCAGGCAATTTTGTGAACAGGCTTCAGATAGGGGGCTTTCCCAAATACGTAATGCTGGTTTTTCATCCTTGAGCCAAGTATTCTTTTTAATCATTGGCAGGAACCGAAACTGACTAAAGGGCAATGATGGGTCTATAAATATGCATGAACAGATTTCTTTTTTAAAGTATTCTATTGATGAATGGCAAGAAATGTCTACAAATATGATCCATTTGATTGAGATTGTCATCGTTATGTGTTCAGCAGAGAAAGGAGAGTCCTATTAGGATATTTCATGCCCGTTAAATGAGTCTTTCCCGCCCCTCTCACATGACTGGGTCATTTACCTCTGACGACGGCTTATTATATTCATTTCAGTTTTGCTTGTGATACATCAGCTTTAAAGCATTCCATCCTGGTTTAATATCGGGTTTCAGACAACCAACACCAGAGGTGTCATGTCGCTGGTATTTCCCGCTCTGCTGTCTGTTGTTAGGTTTTTTGATTCAGTTTGTGCTTTCTCAGCGCGTGCCATGATTACAGGCACCATGGAACAGAAAGCCCATTTTCACAGCTGGGAGGGTGTGGCCGTCTACGGGTTCGCAGAGACGAGGGAGTGTGGCCGCTTTTGGCGTCGGCAGCCATCTTTCTGTCTCTTCCTGATAGCTATCTCTTGTGTGCCATGCTCTGCTCTCCACTAGGACAACAGCGTCGCCTGCGCCAGTGGGACAGTGAGTCACAGTGGCAGGCTGCCTGACTGGTGGGCTGGCCTGGGTTTGCTGTGCCCCAAGATGAACTGGCAGTGACACAAAAACTGCAGGGTCTGTCACAGCATTTGTGAAACCAGTCATAGGTTTTACTGAAAACTTGGTAGCAGGGACAGGTAAAAAATGGAGGAAACCCTTATAGGCACCCTTGGGCTGCTCCAACGCCACCTGGAAGTGTTGGCCATCAATTCATGGTGGAGCAGTGTCTGGGCTGCACGAATGAACAGCTGGTCAAGGCCATCATAAACAGTAACGCCCCCCCCTCCTTTACCAGCACTCCTATCCTTATCAGCACCACAGTATCCGAAGCTTTACGACATTCCTCTTCTTGCTCCCACAATTCCCTGCTCCCCCGGGGGCATCTGTGGGAGCTTGTTTCGCTAGTATAGCAGACTACGCAGGGAGTCCCTTTTTCGGTAATATTAGAAGGAAGGGAGGGCAAAGGGCAGATCAGGGGGTGGGGGCACAGACGGGAAAGAGGGATTACAGCAACAAGTCTGTCTTCTAACAGGCTGCCTCTCAGGAATTTAACTTTTTCAACAAGCAATGAACCAGATGAGGTCCATGGGCATTGTTATATCTCAATGCGGGCCCTTGTTTAATCTTTTTAAAATTTGCTTTAAGAGTCTTTGTGCCTTCAGGGACTGAAGAACAGGACTGGGATTGAACTCTTAGTTATGCCTTCTTAGCTGAGCTTTTGTCCAAAGCGATTTGCGCTGTTTCACAATGATCTGCAGCTGGATGTCGTAATTTACGCGACCCTGTACTGCCTCAGCATGGATGGGAAGATGTATGTTGTAAGTAAGTGTCTTTCTGAAGGGCACAAACACCCCAAAGTGCTACATCACCTCCTATCGTTTACTTGTTCATCATAATAGGTCATTCTCTTTGTGTACTGTAAGGTGCATGGTGGGGGGGGGGGGGGTTATTTATATGTTGTGTCTTACATCTCCAGGTTTTCTGTTGCATAAACAAGCCAGGAAGGCACAAATAGTTAAGGGTGCAAGTAAATGGAGAGAAAGGTTAGTGAATCGCAATTAGATTAGCTATTTTCTGCACCCCCCACCAGCTCGAACGACATGTGAAACACCAATTTAACAGTGAGTGCATTCATTGAATTTTGATAAAATAGGATGCAGGTTAAATTACTGAAACAGGAAAATTCTAAGTCTGCGTCAGAGACCTTACTGTTCGTGCTACAGCAGAAACTCGTTGAGCCGGCCTGCGGTTTGTGTGCTAGCTGTGTAGCCTCCGTGACCCAAATGTGGATATTCTCATGACCGGGAGGTCCCTGTAGAGGTGGGGCCATGCTGACAGCAGTCCAAGGCTGGAGGCCCTCACTCTGCACCTTGTGCCTTTTTGGCATGACCCTCATTCATCACCTGAGCAGCAGCAAGGGTCAATAAGTGATCTCTCTTATTAACTCTTTCTTGGGGAGGCCAGTCTCGTTCAGTAACAGGGTGTTGTCTGAAGGACATTAATGTATATAAATACAATTCCATAATACCCTCCCCCCCCCCTACCTGACCACACCCCATCAGTTCAGTCCTTTGAATGGTTGTCAGTGTTGTGTCTGACTCTGTGAGTCATTTGTAATCAGGCACACAAATGAGTAAACAAGATTTATGCCAAGCGAACAAAGCCTGCATTGTAGGGTCAGGTGGGATAGGGGGAAGATCAGGAGACACGGTATTGTGAGCAGACATTTGTGATGATGTGCGGGCAGATGGTACATGAGATCTGCCAGGGCTCGTCCATGCAGGTCGGTAAACATTGTTTGGAGGGGTTTGGTAATTTTGGTACCTGGGTGGGATTGCCGTAAAAAACAAATAAAGTGAACTCACCCCCACCCCCCACCACTGCCCTCTGTGCATTCCTCTGCTCAGATAAGGCAAGGTTTTCCGTTTCTGGCACCGAATGCTGGGAAATGGGACTTTTTTTTTTAAGCATAGCAATTTAGTTTGGTTTCGTCTTGGCTTCAAATTCCATCCACAGTGGCAACAGGAAACTGCAGTGGAGAGAGTTTTCAAAATGCTGTCTTCAGGACTGTTCTGTGTGCTAAAGCTTGAGCTGACAAATTCTGCTCCTTCCAAGAGCAGATACACCATGACTCACAACTGCATTTGCATTTACACAAATTAAAGAGCTGCTGCAATTTGCATGTCCTGCACCATGGGGGTGCTATTCCTGTATCAGGCCTGAATATGTTTGAAATGTTGGGAACACTTTACTTAAAGAAGTCATCATAATGGTCAGTATAAGCCATTATAATGCATTGTGAAGGTATCTATAATGCATTATACATGAATGCTTTAAGTAAAGTGTAACCAAAATGTTTTCTCTGGACTTCCTTTTGCCATGGCAGTAAGAGATTTTGTTTGGTTTGATTCCAATTACAGAAACGGAAAAAAAACAAATGTAGCATTATTCAGGAAAAAAAAATGCAACAATGGCATTTTACTTATTTTGTAGATGCTTTCATTCAAAGCTGCATATGAGTGAGAATGCTGGGACCAGACTGGGATTCAAACCCCTAACCAACCCAGCACAGGCACCCAACCATTTGAACTACACACCATCCCATTTTTACATAAGTATTCTATGATATAACGTGCCAATCGAGTGTTTTTTTCTTTAATATAATACTATAACCAACACAGGAAAAGGGTTTGCAAAATGTCTTTTCAGAAGCAATTCTTGCATAACGGTCCCTTGTGAAGCACATTTGCTTTTGGCTATATCTTTTGCTTCAAGGCCGTCAGACAGGCAATGAGCGGGACATGCAATTAACATAGATTTATGTGCGCATGACAGGACATTATAGCAACAGAGTGAAAGCAGGAGCCTATAAAGAGAGTGCTGCATGCTCCCTAATGCGCTGTTGCCCTGTGGTTTAAATATGTGTGCTCTGCCAATCCGTGGGAGTGAGTACAAAGGTGAAGGAGCATGTGTGTGCCAGAGTCTTCAAAAGAACAAGCCCAGGTCGGGGCTGAAACCAAATGCTCCTGCTTCACTTTTATGTTTCAGACAAAGACTTCGACAGGCAGGGTGGCTCATAGTAAACCCTCTGGTCTGTGGAACAAAAATCCACACACCCATCCTGCCATTGAATAGGCACTATGCTTTGTGCACACCTTACATTGCCAATCCCCTGGAGGACCCCGAGGCTATGCCCTACAACCCAGGAGCAGAATCTCTGACTCCAGGGACAGCATGCTTCGGTCGTTATTCATCCCGCCGGCTCAGCTCAAAGGCTCTGCTCATGCGTTTGTTTTCACTGGCTTTTATGGTCCCAGCTCGTTAAGATGGTGTGCTGGTGGGTGCTCTGCTTTTTAAGCACCGCCCATAACGTGTGGAATTTGACAGCACCTGTCATTTGCAGGAGAGCCAGACTCGCCCATCGGAAAAAGAAAAGTCCAGAAAGTCAGTGATATTTCCTTCCGCGCCTGGGGCCGTGCCTCCAGCTTTATGAGAAGGCAGGTCTGTGACTTATTTTCTGGGCAGAAACGGGGGGTGAAAATGCGAGAATGACTCAGGGGCCGTGTGTATTCCCTATGCTCAACTTATCTCGGGGATGGGCTGTAGTGAAAGAGAAGGCTGAACATGGTCATATTATTATTAAACAAAAGGCTGAACATGGTCACATTATTATTAAACAAAAGGCTGAACATAGTCACATTATTATTAACAAAAGGCTGAACATGGTCACATTATTAGTAAACAAAAGGCTGAACATGGTCACATTATTAGTAAACAAAAGGCTGAACATGGTCACATTATGAAACAGCAGCCTGAACATGGTCACATTATGAAACAGCAACCTGAACATGGTCACATTTTGAAACAGAGAACTGAACATGGTTGCATTATGAATCAAGACTGAACATGGTCACGTTATTAAACAGAAAGCTGATCATGGTCACGTTACGAAACAGAGCTGAACATGGTCGCATTATTAAACAGAAGGCTGAACATGTTTGCATTGTTAAACGGGAGCCTGAACATGGTTGAATTATTAAACAGAAGGCTGAACATGTTTGCATGGCTAAACAGGAGCCTGAACATGGTTGCATTATTAAACAGAAGGCTGAATATGTTCGCATTGTTAAACAGCACCCTGAACATGGTCTCATTATTAAACAGAGGGCTGAACATGTTTGCATTACTGCCAGAACAGTAAGTTCCTCTGGACCCGACCGGCTCCCACCTCTCCTGTCTCTGCCAAGGGGAATTCCATAAAAAGCAGGATGGCCGCATGACAGCCACGTCAGCGTAGCTCAACCCTTCACCGCTTGCCTCCGAATCGGAGTGGCCCAGTAAGCTTGCGAAAGCCATTTTCTCAAAACTGTCCACCCCTGGCATGGGACACTACACTGTGCAACTAGTTTCCGAGTTGGTGTTCATTAGTGTGCGCCATTCGATCACCAGAAAGAGCCGCATGCAAAATGGCAAAACAGAAATACATAATTTCCCTTGTTTCTCTAGGTCATGTCTAAGCTACATCAGCAATTCTTTGCATAAAAGCCAATAAACTTTTGGTTGTAAAAAAAAACCTTAAAGTGCAAAGGAGCACCGTGAATCCTGTGCCGGGGTTTTGGAAACGTATGAGGTGGCAATGGATACCAAAAGACACCATAACATGGTTTTGGAGAACAGCATTAGTTACAGCTCTGAGCTTTTGTCACTAAGGTGCAGCGCTCCACATTCCATCCATGGGTATCTGGTTGTAATTACCATGACTGAGCCTCTAGGGCTGAGGAATGTGGGGGGGGGGCTCGTGGTGCACATCATGAAAGGTTGCTGTAGCTCAAGTTGTGCATGGCACAGTGCACAGTGACCACAGCTGGGTATGATGTATATTTCTTACACATGCTGCTCGATTCCCAGCCTCAGGCCCCCTCCTGCGACCTGCAGATTAGAACTTTGTGTCCTTACAGACCAGGCCACCACCTGCCACAAGGCATTCGGTGTAGTTAAGATGAACCCAAGCTCAGTGACTTTGTGGCTGTTCTACTCCACCCATCCATCCATCCATCCAGTCTCTTATCTGATGCAGGGTTGCAGAGGGAGAGCAGAAGACAGAGGAACACCCGGGATGGGTTCTCATCCCCTCAGAGGGCACACACACCCACACACTGTGGCTGATTTAACGACGAGAATTCTACTAACAGATTTTTGGAAGAACATACAAACTCTTTGCACACTGGGGTGGGATTCAGACCCTCAGCCCTGAAGGTGAGAGGTAACAGCAAACTGAGTTGTCATGCAGTCCATCTGCAGCAATAACACATTTAATATGTAAGTACATTACACACCCCAGAAATAAACAAACATGCAGTAAGTACATAAAGAATGCAAATGAGAAGTGGAAAAATCGTGAAAAGGATGTATGAACATTATGAACATTATGAACTAAATGGTAATTCTGAAATAAATGGCAAGTGACCAAAAATGGTCATTTTATGAACAAAGTACACAACTGGGACAGGGGAAAAAAACAAGCAGACTGAGTCAGTTGTTCAAGTTACGAGCAGCAGGGGAGCATTTTATAAAGCAAGGCTTTTTTCCAGAACAGAAAAAACAAATAATCCCTGAGAAAAGTATGTTTAAATAGGAAAAAGCAGCATGTTAGCCGGATCTGAGGTGGGGCTGGTGTTTAACAGGAGTATTGTGGTTCATTTCCATTTTTATCAGCTGAACGATAATCAGGTCTGAACTGGCATGGCTCATGGTGCAAAACAAAGAAGGCAATGGCCATCCAAGTTTGGAGCCGATAATTGTTCATCTGATTGTGTTTGTATTGTCCATGAACCAATAGTGTATAATCATCTGAAATGGTACACGTGATGTTCTTCAGCATTTTATGGATTCAAATCAGCTGAAAAATCGAGACAGTATTTATTGATTTATTGATTGATTTCCAGGGTTTATAAAAATATACTGAAGGAGCGTGCATAAAACTGCCTTTATCAACTTCTGCAACTTGCAACAGTCTGTGTATTGCCTGGCTGAGGTGGGTAGCATGGATTATGGATGGGTATCAGCAATCATGGCAGCATTGTGGGATTTATTTAAGCTATGTTCCAATTACATTTATATGTGGGTTGTTGCTGTGTAATGTAACATTGTTAATAGCAAACACAGATCTTATGGTGATGTCTGTGTTTGGTTGGAATAGCTGTGCTGGTTCTCTATGAACAAACCAGCTGTTTGTCTGCAATGTAGAATTAGGCGCAGTCCCATGAGCACTGCCCCCCGTCTGCTCACCTATGCTCTTTTGCTGGGTCTCCATTCGCTGGTGTGTGTCAGAGGCGCCGTAATGTCAGCCCGACCGGCCAAAACGCCCAGCAATTTAGGTTTAACAGCTGCCAAAAAATGTGAGGTGATAAAAGGTCAGAAAACTATCCCGTTAATACCCCTGGATGTCAGTGTTTACGCTGTCGTTTACCATTGTGCCGGAATTTTTCCTGTAGGCTGTGAAACATCCCATAACAAAAACATCCAGAAAAAAAGCAATTTTTGTATAAAATTCCCATGCAATCCCGGACAAGTAGTTGGAAGCTGGATGGATTCTTATAAATAAACACATGTCTGTGTGATGTTCACCACCTTTTCTGACATTTCACAGATTGTTCAACAGCATCCTCTACTCTAAATTTAGTGGTTATGGTTTTTCTCAGATTTCATACAGTGTGAACATACTATTATTATAGGTACATGAGATATGCTGGTGCCGTGACTTATGGAGTATGGAGTACTCCTCTGATAAGTGGATCTCCGGGTACGATGAGCAGCTCTGGGCCTTGTTGATGTCAAATTGTCTTCCATGTCAGCTCCGTTACTGAATTTCATGTCCACAAATTTTCTATTGATTAGGGCAAGTCTAACAATTACGAAACATTTGGTTTTTACCAAGTGAACCAACAACCAGTGTCTTGAAACATTCTTCACGGATGTAATCGAGCTGTTCCTCAAGCGCCAGCAAGTGATTAATCCTTCTGGACACATCTCTACCAGAGGTCATATATGTCAAAAAACATGTATATTGGCCACACCTCTTTTTACGTAATTAAATTCTACACCCTCCAACAGCCTCCTGTAGGTGGCAATCTCAGCTTCCAGCTCTATCACGACATTCTGCAGATCCTCAAATTTGCACTTCTGTTGCTGGATGTTGGCACACAGCCACTCCGATTCGTCTCCAGGCGCATAATGATGTCATTGTCTTTCTTCTGTTCCGTGTTGAAGTACACGTGCTTGCTAGCCATGTTTTTTCTTTATGCTGTCATTTTGCATGTGGCGAGGATAGTGCAGCCAGAATATCATTACCGAGGGCTGGCAATGCCAACTGTGTCAATCCTGTGTCTACAAAGAACTCTTACGCAATGCAGGTGGAATACATAGGGCTCATCCCAATTCACGGGCAGTGGGTTACGGAGCATTTTCTGTGGCTGCTGCTGAAAGGGGTGCATAAAATACATCTATATACGAGTTTAATAAGTAGCAGCGTATTTGCCTGCTAGGAATGCTGCAGTATTTAATTTCATTTCCTACTGACATCGAGGAGGTAGAGATGTCATCACAGTCAAACACGCAAACAGAAATATCTTCTGAATACTGGACTGAAAAGTTATGAAACTGAACTGAATTATCTT
This sequence comes from Mormyrops attenuatus, assembly GCA_026777985.1. NCBI lineage: Eukaryota > Metazoa > Chordata > Actinopteri > Osteoglossiformes > Mormyridae > Mormyrops > Mormyrops attenuatus. The sequence goes on from JAODKC010000107.1 coordinate 27,971,851, forward strand.
CATATTAAAAGACAACAGATTTGTGTCATCTTGTAGTAGACGTAGTTAGGTGAAAAGTGGAATTTTTGAAGTAGAGGTAGTATCCTGCTTTTTTAGCAGGCTTTGACTACTTCCTGGTTCTTGCACTTCTAGAAGCTTCTTCTCATATTCGACCCTTATGTCCCCCGGTCTTTTAGCCAGATCCCGTCCCATGTCAATATCCCAATGCACTGCTATGACAGATTGGGCCATCCAAACTTCCTGTCATATTGGAAATACTGTTTTTTTTAACCATAATCACAATTATTGGTAAAACATTCAGAAAATATCAAGGTAGTTTTCACAATATGCACAGAAGGTATCTTTTAGCACCGACGTGTGGTGAGTGTTTCAGCGCTCTGAGCCTCTGTCCCTGCGATCAGAAGAGTCACGCATCCGTGGGCCCTTGAGAAAGGCCCTAACCCCCAGCTCTGGGGGGGCTGCACGCTGACTGACCCTGTGCTGTGACCCCCAAGTTTGCTCTCGCTGCAGTTGTGTCAGTGTGTTTCATGGTGAGTAAGATGGGGTAGTTGAAAAGGACCATTACAATGTACCTGTACTCATACTTGTGCAAATGGTAAATAAACGGATCATTTCATCAATTAATTTAATGTAAAATCGCATCCAGGATTTTCTCCTGTCTTGTGCCTTATGATTCCTGGGACTGACTGCTGCAGTCCTGTACTCCACAAACAGTTATGGAAGATGGATGTATTCCTCAGATATGAGGAAAACTTGCCCTCGCACTATTATTTTTAAATACAATTGAGCTTTTTATCTTTGATGCTGATAGAATGGCTACGCCTTCTCCTCCTGGTGTCTCTTGTTCAGTAATATCAAGTCTTCATTTAGGTCCTCAGTGTTAGTCTCCAGTTACTGATATAGCATGTTGGTTTTATCAGAAGCATAGGGACAGGACAGGCAGGGTAGGCAATGGCCCGGGAGCCGCGAGCTGGAAGGGGGCCCCCAAGGGCGGCGGATTACATAGAACGCTGCAACGACAAATCTGCTTTATTTGTGTATTCTGAAAATAAAAGAATTGTGTTTATTAAGTTCTCTTTGTTGGTATTGCTAATTGACACATTATACAAAAATGAAGGTAATAAATTTCACCCTGCCAGGGGAGGGGGAGCTGGAGGGCCCCATGGAGTTTTTTGCCTAGGGCCCCCATTGTCCTTAGAATCACATCTGCGTATTCATACCTGATGTCACAGATGGCGGAGTATGATAGACATGCACATATGCTGTAACCATGACTGTTCTTTCTTATTTTCTATAGCTTTAGAAGAACATTTTATTTGTTCACTAGTCAACACATTGTAACTGCTTATGGAGAATGGATTAAGAAGAGCCCAAAACTCCTTGTCCCACTCCCTCTGGTACCCACATGGATGCCCCATCCGCCTCAGTACCACATGGCACGCCACAGACCCGTGGGGCTCTGTGAGGGAGTGTGGGACTCTGTGAGGCAGTGTGGGGCTCTGTGAAGCAGTGTGGGGCTCTGTGAAGCAGTGCGGGGCTTTGTGAGGCAGTGTGAGGCAGTATGGGGCTCTGTGGATTAGGGCTCTGGCCCCTGATTGGAAGTTGCAGGTTTAAAGCCTGCTCCTGGTAGAGTGATGTCACTGCTGGGTCCTTAGCCAAGACTCCCAACCCCCATTATTCCAGGAACACAGGCTGACCCTGCTCTCTCATGCTCACTAGTGCATCGCTTTCTGTAAATGTGTCCGCTAAAGGAATGCATGTAGATTTCTCTTTTGCAGAGAGGGAGAGGTCCCCTGCCCTGGTGGAGCGAGGCCACTGCTGCCCTCTGACGTTCCGTGCCCCTGTACAGATTCGCTTTCCATTAGCTTAACCAGTGGCACTTGATTGCGTACGAAATTTTTTAAAAGATCACATCTCAGAGGTATGTGTCATAAGTTTTTTGCCCCCCACTTATGGTCATAGCCCCTCCCTGGTAAATATGCCCTGTATCATAATGCAATAACATGGATCTTAAATACAACCTACTTTGACTAATAAGTTTAAAGTTCAGTGTAGCTAAACTTAGATAAGAAAGTTTAATTACACTGCCACAGTCCATGCTGTATTCGCAGTGACACCTTAGCTAAATGGCTCTAAAAACATATATGAATATAATTTAAAATCATTTTCAATTAAATCGCATTTTCAGCAAACTTTTGCGAGCTTTGCCATTAAAATGTCCTCTTTTTTAAGACATATTACTTATTGACAGTCTGGAAAACTTTATGAATTTTTTAGCTTTCACTTTTAACAAAAAAAAGTGGGATCCATGTATTTTAGCTTATGCTTCCATTACTTTCATTAGAGAGGATTTCATTTTCAGCCAGTCCTGTGGGTAAAGCTTTATTCCCAGTCTGGTTGGTGCCACAAATCCAGTTTTAATATTAAGAGCTTACATCCAGAATATCAGATCTCATGACCGTTTCTTCACCCATTCAGGTAATCAAAAACGCATAAGAATCCATTCATCAATCTTAGTGTCAAACAAAACACAGAACCCAATGTAAAAATGTATTCAAGCACCTTTATTGAGACGAAAACACCCCATGAAAGTGATTAACAGTTGACAGTCTTGGTTGATGATTATAAAATCTGTAACAGTGGTTGGAAGTGGTCAAATGACCAAATGCAGGAAATGTCCATCATTTATATTGTAACTACTGATCCATATTTTTTCACCACATTTTTTAATTTGATGTATCTAGGGGAGGGGTCTCAAACTCCAGTCCTGGGGGGCGGAGCCCTGTGTATCTTACTTCCTTCCCTGTTACACCACAAATGATTCAGCTCAAGAGCTGTGTGGTAATCAGCACAAGGAGTTGAATCAAGCGTGTTAAATGAATGTGCAGGGCTCCGGCCTCCAGGACTGGAGCCTGACACCCCTATATGATATGGCAATAAATACTTATAAGACATGGTGTGTCATTGGTTGCTGAAAAAGTGTAGTACTATGCTGCACTTTTGGGCAGGGGGTTGGGGTGTGAGTGGCTTTGGATGTTTATGTTGACCTCTCTTTCGTCTCTGTGGACACCACCTTCCCATCCACTAGGGTCTGTGTCACAGTCATCACTTTGGTCTTGATGGTCTTCTGGTCCTCCAGGGCATCCTGTAGCCTGGGAGAGGACAGAAAACAACACAGCAATGAGCACTATGGAGAGATCTTAATATGTCTATTCCTCTGTCTTTCCTGGTCTAAGTTGCCTCTCTTTTGGTGTTAATTGTCACATTGTGCTTGTGCGCTCTCCTCCCTATCCACCTTGCTGGGACTCACTTGAAGTCGCCGCCATCCAGCAGCCTCCTGTAGGTGGCGATCTCAGCCTCGAGCTTCATCTTGATGTTCAACAGGGTCTCATATTCCTGAGACTGCTGCTGGATGCTGTTGCGCAGCTGCATCAGCTCGGCCTCCAGCTGCACGAGGATGTTGTTGTACTTCTCTATCTCCATGTTGTAGCGCAGCTCTGTGTCATGCAGTGTGCCTTCCAGGGAGCCTTTCTGCAGAGGACGCAGGGAGGAAAAGTGAGCAGGAACACGTTACGTCAGTGATGCGATTAGCACACCATTTGCCTAAAGTCAGAGCATAACTGTCGTAGGTTATAACACTGCAGCAAGCACGGAGGCAGCAAGCATGGAGTGACCCTTACCAGATTCTTCTGAGACTCCAGCTCAATCTCCAGCGTCTGCACTTGTCTACGGAGGTCGTTGACCTCTGTGAGCGCACCCTGGAGGGCCTCTGTGTTCTGCGTCACCTGCACTTGGACCTCTGATAACTTTTGCGTGGCAGATGAAAGAAAAACGAGCCGTAAGAAATCACGCTGTATCTACATGGATTTTATGCGGCCTGTTCTGATAGATATATGAAATGATAATAAGTAATAAAATCACATCCAAAAAACAAAGTGATCACATACTTGCGTTTCATGCCAGGCTTTCAGCTCTTCCTGGTTCTTCTGTGCCATTTTCTCGTATTTGCCTCTGATCTCTGCCAAGACCTGAGACAGGTCCTGTCCCTTGGGGGCGTCCACATCCACTTGCACTCCTGACTGAGCTATCTGGTTGTGCAGCTCCTGAACATCCTGTTTGATTGATCAAGAGATAAAAAAGCTTAAATTTGTATCTCTGGGAACATTCCCAGTTATTCGCTATTATTAATGATAAGAAGGATGAGGAAAAATTATTTTACCCTTGGACATGAAAGAGTTTGTGCCTATAGAACTTATCTCAACAATTTTCTTACACTATCATGGTTCTTCTTGAGGAAGATCAGCTCCTCCTTCAGAGCCTCGATCTCGCTCTCAAGGTTCAAGCGGCCGATGTTGGTGTCATCGATCACCTTCCGGAGACCTACAATATCGGCCTCGACTGACTGCCGGATGGAAAGCTCAGATTCATACCTGCATGTAAAGAAGGAGGTCAGCAAAGGGATGTGGGCAGATCAGGTGTGATCTGTCACTACACTCTTCGGCTCTCATGTCACTCACTTGACTCTGAAATCATCGGCAGCCAAGCGTGCGTTGTCAATCTGGAGCACGAGACGAGCATTGTCCACCGTCGCATCGAACACCTGTGCGTCCAAGAGAAAGAGAGCAAGTTCTGAGTTTATTTGCCATTAAGCACACACTCAGAGAGTGATTACATTGTAGTTACCCTACTCTATTGTGCGTTAATGCTGATATTGTAATTGTCAATAAATTAGATAATTTCCATGGAAAGTTCGAAACATACTACAAACAGGGAGAAGCACCAAAGCAGAGTTAAAAGCTGTGCTCAGTGTAAGAGATAAGGGTACAGAGTCACGTCACAAAATCCTGAGGGAGAATTATTAACAAAGAGAAGTCAGCAAGAAAAACGGGCTGACGTGTCCATGGAGTAACTGAAAATGAGCGGGGGAGGGGAGGGGNNNGATGGGGGGGTGGGGTTTCCTGTTTCTGAGCGCGTGAGAGAGCTTGTTTTCTATGGGGCCGCATTTAGCTGCTAACATCCTGGTTTAAAACAAAGGGGAATAAACATGGCAGGTGAAGTGGCTGCAGGGCTTTTGTGCAGCTTGTCTGCTCCAGCTGCGACGTGACCGGACCACGTTTGACCTCCACGGCCAGCTGGCAATCACACCATATGTGTTTTAGATTAGGGCTTCTGTGGTGGAAAAGGAGACCTGGACAGGAAATGTCTGGGAATGTTCTGTGTGTCAATTATATATATATATATATATATATATATATATGCAGAATGTTTGCTTGTGCTACTGTGTGTATGTGTGTTTGTATATAAACTACTGTCCTATATTTCTAGTCTGAATTTCGGCCTTTACATTGTTTAAAAAAAACTTTAAATAACACTTTTGGAATTTACATTTCTTGATAACTTGCAAAACTCTCAGAATCCAAGGCTTCCTCATCCAAATCTTTCTTTAGATTTGAGCATTTCTTTAAAGAAGCTAATTTCATGTTAACAAAACACAGTGAATAGTAAGTGTCATGGCCTTCTGTTCGCCTTGATGTATTATACACGAATGAGACATGCCCCACCCAAAGGTAAAATTAATGCCAAACAAATAGTAGGAAGGCATGGATACCATCCAGCTCTGTCCTGAAATTATTAGTGATAAATTTAGGCCAGTTCAGTTACATCTAATACTATGAAAATACCCTGTTATGATAACCATAGTGTCAGTAGGCATTAGTCTACTTAATTGTCATTTCAAAATTTGCAGGCATATAGTGAAACAAAGTAGCATTTGTCCGGGATGTTAAAATGCCTTTACATAGAACATGACAAATTAGACAAACAAGACAATAATAAATAAATATGCTGTACATAGAGCAACAATTATCTAATATGTACTCAGGCAGTCCTGTATTTTTTTAATTTACACATTCACTATTTTTCTTTATTCCTGTCATTTTTAACTGTAGTCTATCACACTTATTATATAGATAGAAGATGTAAGCTGTTCAGCACTGTTTAGCATGTCAGTATAATCAATCAAACACAGAGGAAGGTAAAGGCAGACGGTAAGCCAACATTTTTTTTCAAGATAGATAGTGCAGAACTTTGCTTGTATCCAAGGACACCAAAGGGAACCAATCAGCGCCCCCTGCCCTTATCTCTTCCTCTTTCTGTAGCGGCCTTGGATATTATCCATCTGCAACCTTCCCCTTATTAGTTTACTTTCTGTTAACAATGGCAGCTACTGTCAGAGTGCCTGATCTTTCACACCATCCCAGTCCACAGTTACTGAGTCTCACTCTGTCGGCTATCGGTTGCCTTTTTGCTTTTCCCTTAAACCCACCAGCCAAAATCTGCCCCCACCCCCCGCCCCAGTCTCAGTCTGTTCCTACATAGTGCCGCTCACCTTCTTGCGCAGGTCATCCAGGATGGCGTTGTACCGGCTGTAGTCGCGAACTTCCGGGCCACGCTTCTCCAGGGCCTCCCGGATCTTGATCTCCAGCTGGCTGTTAGCTTGCTCCAGGTTTCGCACCATCTCCAGGTAACTGGCCAGCCGATCGTTAAGGTTCTGCATGGCCACCTTCTCATTGCCCATGATGGCGCCCGCATCGCCGCTGGCACTCACCTGGATGCTGGAAGAAAGGGTACCCGCGGGGGCGGAGGAGACACGAGCCCCCCTGCCCCCAGCGCCCGCGAAAATGCTGGCAGCTCGGTAGATGGCGGTGGGAGCCGAGCGGTTCTGGGAGACGTACGCCGAGGGCACGTGGCTGGAGGAGCGGACGCTGTAGGATGAGGAGAAACTCATTTTGCTGGAGACGAAGGAGTAGGAGAAACTCTGGAGGTGAACAGAAGACTGTGCTAACTTCAGCTCAGAGAGACACAGGGCAGTGTCTGTGCAGGCCGGCTCATTTATATACCCCAGGCACTGCCCCGCCCACAAGGCCCGCCCCCATTTCCTAATCCTCTCCCCTTCCCACACAGGCTCAGACTACTTTGTCCAGTTTAACCTCCCTGTCTGTGCTAACGAGGCAGATGGGCAGTGCCCATTAAAGTCAACTAAGTAAGTAGTATAAAGTCCAAACCTTGACTCAAACAAGAGTTTTCATGAGAAATAAATACACACACACATGTATTCATATCTTTGTGGGGACACTCCGTTCATTTCTATGGGTATAACCCTAATCCCAACAATGATGACCTTAACCCCAACCCAGGCCTAACCTTAACCATAAGTAACCATACTTTTGGCAATTTTAGTTTTTTTATTGCATTCACAGATTTTATTAAAATGAGGTTATCCAAATGGGAAAGAAAAAATAAAAAGTGACAGGTTTGTATCACATTGTGGGGACATGGGGTCTCCACAAAGCAATAATTATAAGTTCACACACACACACACACACACACACATGGCTGAAGCTCTGATCGTCTGCACCGAATCTAAACCTTCCATGCAAAGAAGACCACTCACTTCAGTGTTATTCTTCTCAAAGGATTAATACGTCAAATTATTCAGAAATACTTGGTTATTGGGACCATTGCATCACAGGTCTATGACTTAATCTCCTTTCATCTCAAGCAACTTAGCATACCTGGGTGCAAACCACGGATGACAATTTCATGTCCGGACAGAGCTGCCACTGAAGGACTTCTTCATAACTAACAACTGCATAATTTCTCAATAAAAATACTTAGTAGTACTGAGCAGTATTTATGGGGGCCTTAGTAAAACTTTACCAGCTGCAAGGCATAATTTCAATTTCCTACATATATTTAAATCTATAAACAGACTGTTGAGGATATTAGCCTAAATTCCATAAATTCATTCCCAAATCCCACAAAGGCAGCAATTACTCTGAGTATCAACAAACATTTATCTATTTTGCTTATATTTTAATTACTCAAGAATTACCTGAAACTACCTTCTGCATTCCTGAGATAAAGTAAATGATAAGAACCAGGGCGTGGGGTCTCCATTATGAGCCCGGGGCTTGTTGATGGGTTTTACAATCCTGCTGATCAGGGGTCTCAATTGTTAAAGATTTCTGTCAAAAAGCATTAAAGAGATAATGACCTAACCGGTTTTCCCTGATTTTTATCACCTGCTGTTGCCTAGTTAAATCTGCTGGTTATCAAAAATAGAAAATACTTTTAGGCATGATGATTCAGCAGATATTTAGGCAAGTTGGTGGGAAACATTTGCTAAACAAATGACCTTTATTTTCTCAAAAGACACTGAGTGTGACTTACCTGCCAAGATTTTGGGGATCTCAGGTCATTGATAGGATGCAGTTTCGGACAACAAGTTGAATCTGTTCAAGGTTGATGTACCATCAGTATTACTGTGGTAGATGTTGATACATGTTTTATTGCAACGTGAAGGTTACTGAAACATTTCATTGGTAATTCTGCCTTCAGAGAGAGCCCTAGTTGTTGAGGACATACAGGCTCTTGCCCAGCCTTCGTAGGGTATGTAAATTCTCCAGAGACAAGTGGGGTGTTGTTGCTTATCTGTGCTCCCTTATCTCGAATTGCATGTCAGAAGATCAGTATCTCACGCTGAGATGCCTGCACTAACAAGAAACGCAACCAGTGTTTCCACCATTCTGGTAATAACTACATGCATGGGTTGCCTGCAACTATGAAAATCCCTCTACTGATACCCTAAGTAAAACAAAAACAACTTAACATGAGTATTTTGTTTGATTATGAATGTTATACTATTGAATCTTAACATGACTACAGATTAATTCTTTTTGGGGAGCAGATAATGTAAGCTGTGAGTTAATAGAAGCAGAGTTTCACTGTCCTACCATCCACAGAGATTGATTTCACTGTTGGATCCTTGAACCAGGGGTGCCGCTAGAGATTTTGGGCCTCCAAAAGCATATCATATTGGGCCCCCAACTAAGACCAATACAATTACCTTCCAGATTTTTTAGGGCCTCTGGAATTGACCTAACTGCCCCCTTGTCTTGAATGAGTCCCTTAACCACAATTGCTCCAGGGACACAGTCTAATTCTGCTCTCTGATCCTCCCTTGTGTGTTGTTTCAGACAAAAGCACCTCCTAAATAAATGTATATATGTAATGTAAAACTCATGACCCAGATGAGAGCCAGACAGAATGAAATGCTACCTGTTGACTCTGTTAGATGGTTGCCAGGGTCTGCTTGTGTCAGATAAGTGTAGATATTCACATGCTGGTTTTGGATGGTTTGTTTACCCCACAAGACATATTTACCCGTGTAACGTAATCAGCTATGATAAGGCCGACAGAGGCGAGTAATGACTTGGTTTTCCTGTGACTTGCTCAAGAGATACTTATGCTATACTCAGACTAGAGTCTAACATGATTAGAATCGTCTGTATTTTTCTCCTCATTGCAAACACATCCCACGCCCTTCCCGTCACACCCCTCCCCCCCACTCGGGCAGTCCATGTGAACTCTGACCTCAGCATATTAGTACGTCTTCCTGCCATTGAGGAAGGGTCTTTCTCACTGGAATGTGGAGCTTCAGAAATGCCGTTTTCCACGGAAGTCCACTCAGGTCTCTATTCTCTCCTTGTGGACACACACAGTGAGTAAACATCAAACAGAGGGTGGAGGTTCTGCTTCTAGTCTGATCCTGCAGCCAGAGGTTTCTGGGGGGGGGTCACCGAGTCACCTTTTGATTTTGTCAAAAACCATTCATTCCTAAAACCTAACTGATTCAATGCCAAGCACAGATGTGTCCACAACAACTGTCCCTTCAAAATCACCTAGTTCTGCTCTCATTCTGGCATAGTATAAAATTAAATAAGAACCAGTATAATTGTAATATTTTTCATTTGTTTTGTATCATGAACACTATATTGCCAACGGTATTGGGACACCTGTCTTTTTGCACACATGGACTTTAATGACATCCCATTCTTAATACATAGGCTTTAACCTTAACCTTAACCTTAATATGGAGTTGGCCCACATTTTGCAGCTACTGTATAACAGCTTCAACTCTCCTAGGAAGCCTGTCCACAAGGTTTAGGAGTGTGTTTATGGGAATTTTTGACCATTCTTCCAGGAGAGCATTTGTGAGGTC
>JAODKC010000107.1:27982467-28005982 GCA_026777985.1 Mormyrops attenuatus
GGCTGAGTTGCTGTTGTTCCCAATTGCTTCCACTTTGTTATAATACCACTAACAGTTGACCGTGGAATATTTAGTCGCAAGGAAATGGACTTATTGCACAGGTGGCATCCTATTACTGTACCACACTTGAATGCACTGAGCTCCTGAGAGAGACCCATTTTTCACAAACATTTGTAGAAGCAGTCTGCATACCTAGGTGCTTGATTGTATACACCTGTGGCTATAGAAGTGATTGGAACACCTGATTTAAATGATTTGGAGGCATGTCCCAATATTTTTGACAATATAGTTTATATGACAAAACTGTGCAGATTCCCATGTGGTTTTTGCTTGAATTTGCCTATCTTCTGCTCCTCTGGACCTAACAGGCAAATCTGGGCATGACTCACACCCCCCGGGAAGTACGAGCCAATCAGGAGCCACAGTGCAGAAGGACTCAGAGTCACACTCATGAGTAACTTTTCTTTACTTGTGCAAGGATAACATGCTTAGGAATTTCAACATAGATGTTTGACCCACAGGTGAGAAACTACATAGACTGGTACCACACCTTAACTTTTTTAACATTTCCATGGAATCTACGTGCTGCTACTGAGATGGCCCCTATTTCCAAATGGGATAAACCTGGCAGGTCACACTGCAGTTTAAACATCAGCAGTGTGTGAAATGTGGACACTTACACTCTGTGAAGACTCGCAAGTTTTCTTCTTTTTTCCCCATCAATAGTGGCGCCCCAAGTCCAAGGCTTAGACACAAGAGTGTTGTTGTTCGGACTCTGGGCATGAAAAGAAGCACTGTATGTTGGGGAAAAAGATGGAAAATTCATTAAAGACCATAAATGGGAAAAGTGTCAAGGGAGATAAGTAATTTGCGTCTTTGCAACATGGCCACGTTGTCTATGGAGCTGTAAGGAGACGACTCACTGGGAGGCAGAGTACTGGGATGGCGTGGAGCCCATGACAGGGTGTCACCCCTCTAGTGCAGCCAGCAGAAGCCTGCGGAGACTGCTGGGACCTGGAGGCCATGGCTACTGCTCCCGCATCTGGCTCTGCCCCCAAAAGGCCGCTGACTCACTGTCTCCATTTGATTTTCAGCGTAATGGTTCAGCCTTACAGGAACCTTCACCCAACCATACGGTGGCTCCCCACCCCACCTCAGCCCAAATCCCAGCTCTTCCATTCCCGTATCCCTCACACACCAGTCTGGTCAGAGAAATGCCTCATATGTTTGTGGAGAGCAGCAGACATATGCAACCCATTCAGAAGTTCCCATTGCTCGGCCAGAATCTTATTTATTTTGGCCTCGTGTGCATAACTACCAGAAACACAGCAACATCCAAAATAAGTCTGCCTTCTACGAGGGCACTGAGACTCAGCACTGCAGAAATATGAGCATTTCTGCTGAAGTACCCTTTTCAAGTGAGAAACTACTCTCCTCTTGGCTATTTTGAAAGCCAAACAGCCTCCAAGTCCCTTTCGTGTCCAGTTCAACAAACAGTGCAACTAGAGAAGTGGCAATTTGCATGGAATCCAGGCCTGACCTTTGACCTGGGAGAGGCAGCTGAAGGCTCAAGCATGTCTCTCCGCCCAGAGCAGGACCTCCATCTGCTAGTGAAACAGCAGAAGGAATGTTAGATTTGTACACAAAAATGACAACAAAAGGATAAGACACAGGATAAGCCTGGAATCACAAACCGTGCAAACCAACAGATAAATGTAAGGAGTTGTGACCATAATAAGAGCTCATCTTGTCTTTAAGTATCTCCTGTGTTGCAATGTTGAAGTAAATAAGCTACACCTTTCTTCATTTTGTTGATACTTTAGGCTCAGCATGGACCGATTGTACCGGTTGTGAATAAAGAAGAGACACTGAATTGAAAGCAGTTGTTTCTACTTGCACGAAAAGTACCTTTTTATCTTTTTTGGTCAAAGAAAACCTACTCAGATTGTTCCCCTTGTAAACTTCAAAGCCTGAACAAAGAGACTGTTGGAGCTGAAATTTCAAATTTCTCCTTTTTAAAACAGTAGAACAGTCAATGGAGCGGAATCAGTGCTGGCAGGCAAAGCAGCCACATTCGCCTATAATGATCCTGCGGGTGGGTGTGTGTGTGGGGGGGTTGGGGTAGTCACGCTACTGTCCCATATAATGAGAAGACGGCCTCCATCTCTGTAAGCTTTCCCTCATGTGTCCCTCATGAAGTAAATAACTCCTGCTTACGACTTGGCCTCCTCCAGACTGAACTGGAACTGGGCCTGAGAAAAAAAAGAAAACAGAACCTTGCACTGGGATTTTCCATTTGTCGAAAAAAAAAACAGCAAGACGTCTCGTAATATGCTTAGAGGATTTAAGGGTGAAACTACTGGACAGAATTTTTCTCCCGTTTTTGAACATGTTTCCAGCAGCTTGAGGAGACTGGCTGACCCAGCCCCCCCACCACCTCTGGGAGTGGCAGTGCCGTATGCTTTTGGGAAGCCTAAAGACTCGGTGGCTATTTTCAGACTGTTTCAAATGTGGTATGAAATGCGATTTTGAGCAAAACTAGATTTGGAAAGGCCTCTTGAGATGGCACGTTTTTCTGAGCCCCCCACAATCGCCTGGCACGCCCTCCTGCTACAGCCGTCACATACAACTCTGCACTGGGGGGCTGTGTTCCCTGACACGGAGAGGAGCTTAGTAACAGGAGAAGAATGCTTTGGGTAGGACGATAAAAAAGCGAGTCTGTTACAGACTGTGCAAACATGGTGTTTTTATTTGTTTTATATGGGCTTGGGAAATCTAGCCGTCTGGATCTTCTGGCCTTGTGGACGTGATATCGCACAGCAGAGCTTGTTTATGAGTTTTTCCCATCAGTTCCAGCCCCACAAACTCTGAAACCAACAATGACTAAAAGACAGCAGCTTCACCTGCAGGAACACATGCTTCAATAGCTGGAAAAGTGGTGAACGTGGGCCTTGAATCTAGATTCATCGTCTGATCTACATTCAATGCATATCTTTCACAGGCACCGTCAAAAAAAAACATAAGCACAGAATCCTGACCCCCCAGGCCCTCCATCAGTCATGGTTACTACATTACCTGGTTATTACATGGCTTATTGTGTTACCATTCATTATTTAGTTGTCTAACCCGCACGCTTTTCCAAAACAGCACGCATAGCTGGCACGTTCAAGCTCAGTCAAACGCTGCTAGGTATTTCACTGGAAGGTCCCAGTTCACAGGGGGACCAAATTTTTGCTCCCACCTGTGGCTTCACAGCTAGTGCCTCTGTAGCCCGGCAGCATGGGAAAGTAGCACCTCTGTAATTTCTCATGTAAGTTTCGATTTCACACAGGCAGTCTCCGTTTGTTATGATCAGCTCTGGCGGGGGAGGGGGTCTCAAATCCATAGGAGTTTTCAAAAATGGTCCCCATTGTCCTGCCCCAGTATTACAACAAAAGTTACAACCTTGGTTGCATACAATGACTTATCGTACATGCAAATTGGGACGGGATGTTGTGTCGCGGTAATTTGCGTTGCGTGTGCAAGGTGTGGTAGGGGGTGTTATCGAGTGCTCATTCCTTCACATGCTCCTAATTACACTGACATGAAAAGGTTTTCTGTTTGCCCCCCCCGACAGGCCCAGATGCTGATACCCACCCATAGCCCTGCCCCAGACCCCAGGCCTGTTTTGCTAACCCACGTGTTTTTCTGGTCCTGAAGCTGAAATCACTGTCTTTTGTTTTTTTGTCCCAGTGTTGGATCCATACCCAGATAAAGTTCCCACTCCACCCTCCCATCCCAACATCACATGGTTCTGTTTACCATCCTGCCAAGAGCAAGTCCTGAACTATATTATTGGGTTATTTATACATATAGCTGCAAAACTATGGCACATATCTAATTCTGTGTGAGATGTGAAAGATACCAAAGAATTCACCAAAGTGTTCTGTGCTGTCGGAGCCAGATTGAGTGCTTTCTGTGTCTGGCACAGAGGAAATGAACACGGGTGCCTCTTCCAGCATCATTTTTATTGTAGGGCTGTTAAAAGTATATTCATGGGAATAAAATGTCACCGACCCTCCACTCTTCAAACACTTTGTGAGGCCATTTGCAATCTGTGGGTGTCAGCCCTCAGGCAATTAGCCTTTCAAATATGTTCCGTAATTAAAATGATCTTATTTTTTATTCTTTTTGGGGTGACATTGAACTCGTTATTCTATCAGCAAACACGCTGAAAGGATTCTTCCTTTGGCTTTCTTTAACGGGATCCATGAATTTTTTTTCAGCACATCTTTCTAAAATGTTCATTTTTATCAGCACCAGGATAGACACTACGGATAAGTGAAGCGAAATGAAGCGAATTCACTCTGACTGTGCTGCCACACCCTAACAAGAACTCCGGTCCAAACTGAAGTGATGTGAAAATCAAATTAATCAAAGGCCATGAAGAGCTGCAGTTACCGTGACATAAAAGCACCGCTTAAGGTTTTCTTTGCTGTCTGAAGCTGACCTTATGCTCTATAGTGCATAAAAAAACACATTCTGCTACCCTCCCAACCTGATAATCTGTCAGGCAAACAGTCACACTCACCTGTGGGTCCATGTCATCCAGCACAAGGACAAACGGCATGAAAGTGGCTTCCCATTTTTTTTACAATAGCACTAAACTATATGTTTAATGTATATTACAGGTAGTGAAAATGTGCTCTCACGCGGCAGCAGGTGGCGTCAGCTGGTTGGCAGGTAGGGCGTGACAGATCCCTGCACCTGAACAGGTGTGCTCGCATCTCTAGCAAAGCCTTTGAACTCACACTGGTGTCAAATTTCACCTGTCTGGCAGCGGCACGGCTGCTCTCAGCAAATGTGCCATGGCCGCTTTGCATGGGTTGGGCTCAACTATTTTCCCCCACTGTGGGAACTCTCAGGCCTGTGGTGACCGTCCTTATTTCATTTGCAAGTCCAAATGAACAAAAAAAGACACACATTTCCAAATAACAAAGCCAAGAAGAAAAATGATGCACGCCAGCATTCAGCAGTATCCAGCTGTGCACACTGCATCATCCCCAGTTTGTGATGCTCCTCTTTCATTTTCTTTCCCTCATTTACAAGCCCACTCATGCCTCATCCAGCTTTGCTGGCCCAGATTCCTCTCGAACCTTGATAACATGCTGTGCTTAGCCTTTGCATCTCTCTCACGGCTAGGAGCTCCCGTTTGGAACCTATACTGAGGCTGTATGTGCTAGGAACAGCGGCAAGATGCCCAAATAGCATCAAGAACATCGATGGACCGTTATTCTCAGGCCAGGCCACAGCTCCGACAGTGTTAGGGAGATCTGCAGTGGAGGTGTATTACCACCGACGAAAACACAACCCAGCCCTCTGCCTTATCACTCATCAGTGAGGCTATGAAGGGGTGACTTGTGGGTAGCTGTGTGATGTCCTGCACGGTCGACTCGTCAGAAGCACCATTAATAATTTAGCTGAGGACTAAAGGTGTGACCAAGTCACCACATGCCGGATCTCCATTCACGAGATGCGGCTGCAAGAGGACACGGATCTGCTAATTTTACTGGTCTGACTGGGCTAAATCATGGCTTTATACGCCCTGTGTGTGCGATCTCTGCCCAGGCTGATACTCGGGGCAGAAATACCCTTCTCCTTCAATCCCTCACTGCGGCGTCCTATGGAGTGAAACCAGTCCCAATGGTAACAAGAGTAACCTCCACCATGATCCATATCTTCTCCTCCCCGTTTGTGTAATGCCCACACAGTGTATTATGCAATCAGAAAAGGAGGTGAATTAAGAAACACAATGCTAGAGTTGATAAGATCCTGATTTTGCGATATAATATGTGACAAAGCCTTGTTCACAGCAAGGGAGAGGCTCTATCTAGGTTTTTTATTACCCACTAAACATGGTGCCCTGTGATCAGTGCCGTCTAAATGTCATTAGAGTTTAAAAACCCACTGGTCTTTAATTCAGTGACAAAAATGAATGGGCGATTGATTTTCTAGCAGTAAGTGAAAATGGACTGATGACATGCTTTACACTGGTGTCCGTCACTGGTGCTGGGAGAGGCCTGCAATCATTTGGGTAAACGCAGACCAAACATATAACGAATGTCAATCATCACACAGTAATTTGTCACCCTAACAGTGACAGAGCTGGAATCTTGCTGCTGTCCTGGGTGTGTCAAATTGCCGCTGCTTAAAGCTACGTCTTCCTGGGCCTCAAGAGGAATTATGCACCTCTGACTACTTCCAGACATCATAAATCTTTGTCTTGAGATCTGGTTCGCATCCACACCAACATACTTCTTCTCCTGCAGTGACCCACACACACCTACACCCTGACCCCCCCGCCCCCCCATGCCCTCTCCTCTCCGCCTACACGCATTCCTTTACCTGCTGTCACACCTGAATGCCTTCCTTAAGAAACCCAACGCCCCACCCACTCCACCCCCAACAGGCCACGGACACTTACGCTCGTGACAGGTCATTCACTGGAAACTCACTTATGTTTGCAATGTGCGACTTGCCTCACTTGCTTTGCTTTGGACAAAATAGTCTGCTAAATGTAACTAATATTCCATAGTAAATGTACTATGGAAAAATTACAAAAGGCAGTATCTACTGTATGGTACACGGAAAAGGCTCTTTTCTTCAATCTTGCACACGCAGTCAAGAGCTAAACACATCCTGCAGAACCAACCTAAAACCATTCTGAGACTATTCTGGGGAGTTAATGATTCACAGATCACAACATTCCAGCCTTTGCTCAGCCCACAATAGCGAGAGACATCTGCAGCTCAGCTACCAAAACACGGACACCTCTCAACTGTGAAAATCCAGCTGATTCAGTCACACTGGAGCATTGTGCAGATCCTGATTACTTAGCAGACCAGGTTTAACAGCCCTTTTAACATCACTCTGGATTTGGCAGTGTGTTTCTGATTATAACATTCGTTAGTAATAGGTAGGTAGCAGATTGTGATTTGTTAGGGCGGTTCGGATTTATTAGTTAGGTTTACATCAGATCCTGCTGTCAGTGAAAGGATTTTGACCGCCAGTCCATTGTACTTATCTCACACGATTTTTACTTGAGAGTAAAATTAAAATATATTCAGAGTTTCCATCACCATTCTCAATAATAGCTCCCTTCGTTCCATGGCGGAAGCCCCCAGTGACTCCATATTCTAAAAATGCCATAGCAGCCCAAGCTAAACTATCTTTGCAGCCATCGTATTTTCCTGCACCGAAAAAAGGAAGCGGCCAGCATCATCTGTAATTTGATGTAAATCACTGGTGATGACTCACTGGCTGCCGCACTAGCCACAACATAAAATGGCCCCAAAACCCAAAATGCGTCATGGACGGATGGACTTTTTCCAGGGTGGGACCCCATTTTGTATTTTTTTCCCAGCACGCGCATCATTGCCCATCCGCCTGGGATTCCCCAGTTCACGACACCCCCTCTGTGTCTGCAGAGGCACCTTGGCTGTCTTTCCGCAGCCAGTGACTGGCACCTTCATGCAAAGAATGTCTCTGATAAAACCACACCCTGTTTTGTCACCCTCCTCATCTACGGCAGACCTGCGACCCCCTCTGAAAGATCTTCGGAAACAAGCGAGGACAGGACAGGACAGGGCTGGGCAGACAGTGAGATGAAATGTGATAAGCACATATGTAATAACCTCTAGTTATGCTCCAAAGACTTCCATCCCATAATTGGACAGAATTAGAGCGAGGGAACCCTTCTTATGAATGAAGGAGCAATGATTTGAATAGAAGCGGCCCCAGTGAGGCGCGAAGCGTGAATGTAGAGATTAGATCAGAGCAGCTGTCTGCTCATATTTATCAAGTGCTCAGTACCATGGAAAAAACGAGCAATTAGTGACTCGCAGCTCATTCTTCTGTCTGAATACTTAATTCCATCATTTTGAGCTACTTATTCCTCCTTGGGTTGCCACCCATAGCACCAGGGGCTTAAATGAAGGAACTAGCACTGACTGCTAGATTTCAGTTCAGATCTTAGATTATATAGCAAGTGGTTATCTATTTATCAGATAGGGTTCTACCAACTTGTACCAATCCATCCATTTTCTGTAACTTCTGTCCTATTCAGGGTTGTGGGGGGTCTGGAGCCTATGGGCACAAGGAAGGAAACAACCCAGGATGGGGCACACACACACACACACACACATGTGCAACTCCAATCAGCCTCAGCATATTTTTAGACTGTGAGGGGAATCCAGAGTACCTGGAGGAAACCCCATGACAACACAATGAGAGCATACAAACTCCACCTCTATGGAACCCTGGCAGAGACTTGAATCCTAGTCCCAGGCATGTGTGGTGAAGGTGCTAACTACGACACCACCATACCGCCCCCCAATTGTGTGGAGATGTGTGGCTGTTTTACTGTTTCTTTTTGTGGGTCCACATTTTTAACCATAATGGCACTTAACGAAATGACCCCTTTCACCATCCAGGTGGTTTCAGGTATTAGACGTTCCAAGGAATGGAAAGATTGCATTAGTATGGATGCAGATGGTGCACATTCCAGCATCTGAATGGAGCACAGCTGTATTTTTAGTAGAGACGGGAGAGTCCTGTGCCCTAGAGGTGGGGTGGAATGAGAAACGCAAAGCGGCAGATGGACAGGGTCTCGCCTCCCACCACCAAGTATCCTGCAGCTTTGAGAGATTTCCTGAGAATCCTGAAATGTCTGTTCTGCGGCCTAACCTCAAGCAGGGGACAAACAGGAGGTCTTTGGATGGCCTAACCGAGTGAATGCTTTCACAATCTGCTGGACCTGTTTTGAGAATGAATCAAATTGCAGGCTGTGTGGACTCATCAAAGGAATGTGGCGTAAATAAGGCGTAGTCACTAACCCCAAAGGTGAGAACGGATATACCTGTCGTCGTACCCCTGTGTGACGTAACAGAAGATTGCAGTGAGAAAAAACTGCATTATTGCTTCACTGCATCTTCCAGCGTACAGTGAGTATTGCAGAGGACATGATGTAATGTCTGAATCTGTCAGCACTAACTTGACAGGACATGAGAGTAAAAGTTATTACTAAATACTTCGTCTATTCATCCCAAAAATTGTAAAGTATTAATCACCCATCATCTGAAGCTGCTTGTCCCATTCAGGGTTGTGGGGGGGGGGGGGGGGGTGTGGGGCACCCGGAGGAAACCCCATGACAACACAGAGAGAACATGCAAACTCCACACACATGGAGACATGAACCCAGGTCTCAAAGGCATGAGGCAATAGTGCTAGTCACCACACCACACCACACCACCATACCAACCCACCCCAAGCAGCAACCAATGCCCTGTTAAGTATAACTATTCAGCTGCCGTACAGCTTTACAAACTGGCACTAACATCTACAGTAAGACTCCTATAATCTGGCAAATGGGAAGTTCGCCCGTCACTCAAGGAGTAAACAGGTTTACCAAAAGAAAAGCCATGTTTACGTCCCTCTGGTCCCTATCTGCATGCCCCCAGACTCTTTATCAGTTTATTTCCTTTCAGCAGGTCGTGTCCCTGAGATACAGCCTGTTACTCAGCTGCTTTGTGACTCACATTGATTTATCTCTGCAGACAAGGCTTATCTTCTCAATAAGTGAAGAATCTTGTGACTACTTCAGGGAGGTTACCGTTAGCTCCCCTTCACCAAGGCATGGCTGCCCCCTCTGCTCAGGAGGCTTCCGCCCCGCCAGATCGGTCGCTATGACGACAAGGAAAACACATTCTGTTCATCATTAGAGCAGAGTCTGGTTCAGCCCTAGCCACAGCCTGAGCAATCCTGGTTTTAGGAGGAGCTAGAAGCATCGGCAACAGAGAGGAAAACAGAAATGGGGAAGCCATCACAGACCAAAGAAAAAGTGGAAGCGACTAGTTGTGAAAAGTATTGTCCCTATTAGTATAATTTTATACTAGAACAAGTTTGAGATAGTAAGACTTATGTCTTGTAAAGCTGAGAGAGTTTGTTTTTTTTTTTTTACGCCCGCTCAGTGGCTAGGCTGTCTGTTTCTCATTACACAGTACTGGCAGGCATAGTGTCTCTTATTACGGTATTTATCGATGGCAGCCAAGACTCATCGACGTGAGATGTCAATGAAGGATGTCTTGTGTGGTACAAACCAACAGAAGGGCTACTGTGGCAAAAAGGGCAGATTATTTTCATGATGATTACGGAAATAATGTGTCATGAAACTGCATGGAGCCCTGCGGCGTATGGGGCTATGCAGCCATGGATCGGACTTGTCTGTCCAATTCATCCCTCAGATAGCTAATACCTACCCTGCCGTCCACATGATGCGACCTAAAACGGGATTCATCAGAACAGGTGACCTTCCACTGCTCCAACATCCAGTTCTGACACTCGCATGCCCATTACAGGTGCTTTCGATGGTGGACAGGGGTCATTGACATATTACTCTCATAATCTTCATCAACATTATCTGCCATTTGAGCCACAGTAGCCCTCCTGTTGGTCTGTACCATGTGACAGCCTTTATTCATATCCCACATTGATGTGTCCTGGCCGCGTAACACTCTGTTGGCGATTCATGGTGTTTCCCTCCTTGGACCATTCTCAGCAGGTACGCACCATGGCCGTCCATGAACACCATTGTCATTTTGGAGATCCTCTAACCCAGTTGTCTGGCTTGTCAAAGTTACTCAGATCTTTATCCCCGTCCATTTTGTCTGCATTCAACATGTCGACTACGAGAACTGAATGTTAGCTTACCGTGTGATATATTCCAGACTTTGACATGCACTGTTTTTATTGGATCATCAATATAATTCACTTCACATAGGGGTGGACATAATATTGTGGCTCACTGGTGTATATTCAACGTACGTGCTGATGTATGCTATTTCTCATATCGTCTTTTCTACAGAGTTGGGTCCTTCTCTGTGTCTGGTTGCACAAAATGGAAGAAAATAGAAGTGGGTAGCCATGAGCGCTTTGTTGGTCAGGAATCTGAAATGTTACAAGAACCAAGGATTATGTGCAGTGCTATTTGTGACGGAGCAAAAAAGTAAAAATCGACTGTACACAGGGCTCCAGCTGTCATGAGGTGTGTGAGGATGCCAACAAAAACCTTCCTCTTTGGAAATATACCATCCCCAGAAGCTGTTCTGCGTGACATCACTCACGTAAAGGCAAATCTACTCACCATATCAACTGGCGGAGTCCAGTCCGCATCAGGACTGAAACAATAATCTGGGCAGCAGGACTGATCCTCAGAAATTTGCTCAGCAAATTTCATCCCCCTTCTGGTAAGTTTTAAATTTCATCATAAAATGATACATTTTTTATCATTTAAAGATTTTATCCCCACCATCGCTCTTAAAATATTTTTACAACTTGACTACTGACTGTACAAATATACTGCCATACATATAAGTACAATGTTACATAATAACAGAAATCACAGGCCACGCCAAATCCAAATACCTTTATTCTGAGGACACATCCATCTTTCTTCATGGACATGAGTTATGCTCGGAGGGTGTATATATTTGATTTGATCGCAAAGCCTCAGCATTTGAGCTTACAGGTTTTGGATTATACTTATATGTGACAGAGTACAGTTAATTAGAAACAGCAGCCTCTCTTTCATAAAACCTGGTCTGAAAATCCCAACGCAGATCCCGCAGTGTTCCTGTAGATTTCACACCAATGTCTTTCATATCCATACAACTTTCCACTTGCGAGTCAGCCGCCTGTATTTATCGCTCGGCCGTCAAATTCAAAACCGCTGCTTAGCAACCACGTTGCCATAGCAATAGCAACAACAGGAGGAGTCATAACACTGAGCTATTTAGATAAAATCTGAATAGGGAGATGACAGCTGACGCATGTTTCCTCTGACCTCTGAATCCTAGCGATCGCCTGAAGTGGTGCATATTCCTCTTGAATAGCTGAAGAGCTTTCGCTGGCAGTATTGCAGAAACTGCAGCAGAAATGCAGGCCCTTGGCATGTTGGTGGCATGAACACCCCCCCTCCCCAACCCCCCCGGGAGATGGCCCATGTTTTTGGCCTGGCCGTCTCGCCTTTCGGCTACAACCAGACCAACGGGTCAGACAGCTTAATGGGAAATACGCAGCTTGAGAGGATGGATCACATTTCAACAGCGACAGTGTGGCACAGTATAACATGAGACAGTGTGCCCTTAAACGTGATCAGGCATGGAACTGTTGCATTATAGACGAACTCAATTAACTATACACAGGCTAAATATTAGATTGGTTTATTATCTGATTGCATTAGATTTGAATAATCATCATGAGTGTATGGGTGCTTTCCAGAGGTGGATAGTTCAGGTCCAGAAAGTAAAAATCCAGACCGAGATTTTGTTTCAACCAACCAGTTTAGTACTCTGTGACTGTGAGATTTCATGTTTAGCTGCTTGGTTGAAATAAAATCCTGGTGTGGATTTTTACTTTCTGGACCTGAACTTTCCACCTGTGGTGCTTTCACCCGAAGTTCCGGAACCGGGTTCCCGGTTCCAAGTTCCTGGGCCATCTCGACTGGGAACCTTTTTAATTTAGAGCCACCTTTGTGTCGTATTCCCACCACACAACATAAGCTACAACCATTATGATAAGTATGCATCCAACATGCAAAAAAACTTCTAGATTAAACTTCACACGTAATTTCAGTAATGCACCGTTACCCCAAAACATCGGAGGATGAGCAAGTCATTTTGTTAGCTATTTGTTAGTTATTGGGGGGGAACAATTGCGATTAAAACAGGTTACAGCCTTTTATTTATGTTTTATTGATACGACCCACAACATGTTTATAATTCATTTAATATCTGGCCAGCAGATTGATCTTTCATTTTCAACGGAATAAAAATGACGTTGTGTTACTCTGCTAATAAGCACTGACAAGTTTCACTGCCAGCACTGGTGATATAGACAAAAGTATACATCGGTTATTGACTGAATCTTCCGATGCAGAAATATGGAGACACAAGCAAAAAAGTATTCATAAATGCATTAAATGTAAGTAAGGTATAAATAAATTCCAAATTCCAACTGCTCATTTTTTGCTCCACTGCTTTTACCTCTTTTCCCTGCATTTCCGCATAACTTCCATGTTATCGCCAGCGCTTGTAGTCAACCAATCAGCAAGCTGTCTCTGTAAGCCCCACCCCAGCAGTTTGTGTTCGAACGAAAGGTAACTACTAGGTAGGTACTAAAAGGCATGGAACTGCCTCCAAGGAACTACAATCAGGCCAAGTTCCTGCATTGGGAACAGGACAAAAGTTCATGGTTCCAGAAAAAAAGGGTCTGATTTCTGAAAAAGTTCCTGCAGTATGAACGTGTTCTACCTAGCAACTTCTTGCTCCGCAAAAGACTGACTACTTCCAGAGGTCAAATAGATGAACAAGACTGCCTGTTCAACTATCAGCTATTTGGTGCATTTATGCTTGATTACCCTGCAGGAACATCGACCATCTCAGAATTGCTCTGATGCTGCCTTTTAGGTATGAATGGCAAGATACTGGTCCTGCAAAACTCAGCTCAACTGGCCGTGCCTTACAGCTCAAAGTTCCAGGGCGGGGTTTTTTATTGGCAAACATTTAGGCCAGCAAAGATCCGATTCATAATCCTCACGGCCCTAACACCATACCTTCAGAACTTCCCTAAGAAGAACCAAACAAATTTTGTTTGAGGGAGGAGAAGTGTGAAAACTGACAAGGCCTCTAGCCTCAAGCTGGGGGAACAGCAGGGAGACCTGCAATGGAGAACAACACCAACATTTGGCATTTACCGTATTATTAGTATTATAAGTATTATTGGTACCAAGGCATAACTATCAATATTTCTGACTACTCTGAGACAATGGAACAAGTGAAACCAGGATTGTCATTGGTAATTATGAATGTCATTTAATAAATATTAATTTTATATTGATTGAATAGTAAAAAAAAAAAAAGACACTCACATTAGTCAAACAAAGAGCAAACCCATTTACAATATATGCTCTGAGCTGTTGATTTGGATCAAAATGTTGAGTCAAATGTTTACTTGCATCCCACTGGAAAAGCTGGTATTTATCGATGGTATTCCTTTGTGTCCGCGGCAAATAAGTTGTTAGTTTTCCTGACATTTTTTCCCAGTACAGAGGTGAGACATGAAGGAAGCATGCTTGTTTCTCACTGTTTCCATCACAAAAACAAAGGCTGGGTGGCTTCCTATTCCTGAGGAGGGGGCCGGGGCTGGGGGCGGGGGCACTTGAATGGCTGGCATTCTACTACAGACCAAGCCAGGCTACAATGCTTGCCCAAAAACTAGCCCGGATGCCACTGCAAAACGCCCAGTCATAGCATCACCATTGCCATTTGGGCAGCAGGGGGCAGAGTGGCTAATGAGTTATGCAGGCGTGAGTGTAAAAATGTGAGGTACCTTTGAACAGCAGAAGCTGCTGTGGTTTTACTTAAACCACAGTAAAATACTTTCAATTATTCTGAACAGTGACTGATGATCCATCTTATAAAAAAATGATGGGTTGGAATTGTTTGAGCACACGCTGGATGGAAGGAAAAACAATGGAGGATATTGTATTATGAGGGACATATGTAGGAAAAACTCATTCTATGACTCTACATATGAAATAAAAATTTGTGCATGGGCAGTAATTTTGTGTAAATGTAGCAAGACGAGTTACTGAGAAATACTGCAGGGAGGTGATCCCTTTGTGAGTGATAGAAACCTCTTATCAGTTACAAGCCCCACCTCTGACTCATACATTCCAAAAGCTGATTTCTGAGAGAAAAAAGCAGGCCCTTGAATTAGTAAAAAAAATCAGGGAGGAGGTTGTTTAAACGACAGGTAATGATTTTATCTTATATTTCAGACTAGGAATGCTGTGGCCTGTTCTGCCTCCCTCTCTCCCTTGTTCTCCCTCAGGCTCCGCCCCCAAAAATGACCCCGGCCAATGAGCCGCCCGCCTGTCTCCTCCCCTGCAGAAAGGTTATATAAAATGGATCAGTGTCCAGCAGTTGTTCTATCTGCTCCAGTGTTTCAGGCGCAGCAGAAAACTTTGCCTCCCTCCTTTTTTTCTTAAATTTGCACCCTCGCAGCAACTGCCGACAGTCAACATGTCGCTCATAACCAAGAAGAAGTACTCAATGGTGTCCTCCAGCAGTGGCCCCCGCAACTTCAGCAGCATGTCCTACTCGGGTCCCGGCCAGAATCTTTCCAGGCAGAGCTACAGCGTCCGCAGCTCCTACGGCACTGGCAGCCGGCCTGGTGTGGGACTCGGCACCGGCTTCGTCTCCAGCACCACAAGCTACAACCTGGGCTCAGCTATACCTCCTGTCACCCCCATTACTGCTGTTCACGTCAACAAGAGCCTGCTGGCCCCCCTCAATCTGGAAATCGATCCCAACATCCAGGTCGTCCGCACTCAGGAAAAGGAGCAGATCAAGTCCCTCAACAACCGCTTTGCGTCCTTCATCGATAAGGTCAGTGCCTGCTCATGTTCAGAATAGTGTATGGGGTCTAGGGAGAATCTGGAAATTTGGCAAGGGGTAAATTTGGCGATCCAGGTTCATTATGCACATTCTAGTGTTTTGGAGTCAAAACAAATTGCATGTGTCTGTGAAAAAAGTCCCTCTAATTTAATTTCCTCCAGGAAAAGCCTGAACTTTCGTAGTGATATGTGAGAGGATGAATGGTGGATGAAGAGAAGTGCTGAAGAAGGAGTGGGTGTGTCTAAGACAATCAGAGCTGCAAATGTACCTTGAGATGTAGAAAGAATGGGGGCGGGAGGGGCTTTATGGAGCGCGGCGCCTTACGTCTCTCCCCACCTCTAATAAAAGCCCACACCTGAAGCGCAAACAAGCTGCACATTGTTTCTTT
Source organism: Mormyrops attenuatus (assembly GCA_026777985.1). Taxonomy (NCBI): domain Eukaryota; kingdom Metazoa; phylum Chordata; class Actinopteri; order Osteoglossiformes; family Mormyridae; genus Mormyrops; species Mormyrops attenuatus. The sequence goes on from JAODKC010000107.1 coordinate 27,998,350, forward strand.
CAGTTCTCCTAACAACCTCGTTTGCAAAAAGTTTGAAATGCAACATAGTGTGCCCTGCTGTTTACTGTCTGATTCTGGGCTGCTGAAACAGGAAGACGCTCATTTTTTTCATTGCATGTATTACAGACAAATGCTAGGCACATGTTTCTCATTACGGATCTGCCTGCCGCTTGCGTTTATGTAAAAAGGCCATGCAGGCAGTTAATATTTAAATACGCGGCCAGGGTATCATGTTTCCAGTTAACACCAGTGTATTGGTTACATAAAGAGTTTCAGCTGTGCAAGAAAACAGTCGAAAAGCTTTTCAAGGCCATGCACTCCTTCGGGACCTCAAAAGCAGCCCTCTCACTTTTAGAAATTTGCTTATTTTAGAGAAATTTAACATTTTTATCTTTTCTTTTGATGAGTAATGAATGAGACATGCCAGGGAAGGCAAACATACAGTAATATACACTATGAGTCATAAAGTCATGGCTTCCTCTTCTGACAAACGTGCTTCAATGCCTACCAGATGGGTTTCTGGAATTTGTTCCACTGCATTTTCTCATTCTTTTCAGTGTCCAGTGCCCCACCTCTGGACAGGAAAGCATAAAAGACTTAACAACGGCAATTTTTGTTAGACTGTACGTCACCCTTTCCTTTGGAAAATAGACCTGGGTTCCTGTGTGGAAACAAATGCCATACTGGCCCCTGCAGGGGGGGGGGGGGTGCTTTTAACCAAAAATGTTTCTCTGGTGGCTTTTGCTGATCTGTAAATCTCAGTAACACCAACCTATAGTCTAGGCCAAACTGAGTCACAGTATGCAGTTAAGCAGCATCTTGGTGCTCTGAGGCAGCCTGTTTGTCCCCTGGTGCTGATCTTCATGGTGAACATTGTCCCCTTCCCCCCAACCACAGGTGCGGTTCCTGGAGCAGCAGAACAAGATGCTGGAGACCAAGTGGAGCCTCCTTCAGGAACAGACCACCACCCGGTCCAACATTGATGCCATGTTTGAGGCCTACATCGCCAACCTGCGTAGACAGCTCGACAGCCTGGGCAACGACAAGATGAAGCTCGAGGCCGACCTGCATAACATGCAGGGGCTAGTGGAGGACTTCAAGAACAAGTGAGTTTTGGGGCTGGAGATGTCCGACCCTTCCCATACAAAGAGGCCTTGAGGACAGAACAAATATGTCTTTGCCTGAGAGATAGTCAAAGAGCACTCAATGGTAACAGCATCACCACTGCTACTGACAAAACATTTGATGTATTGGGGGGGATGAGCAATTGAAATGTGACATCAATTCATTTTAACCAAAGTCTGTACACTTTTCCATGGCAACTATACTCAACAGCAGCAAGACTCCCTTAGTGGCTCACACTTGAGATCGGCTTGTAAATCTGTCTACGCCCTTGAGGGTGAATGTAGTAATTGAGAAAATATGATAAAGAGAAACCCCGAACAAGCTCATTATGGAGAGGAGAATCAACTCCACCAAGGGTGTGGCACTATGAGAAAGTTTCAACATAACTACACTCCCCCCTAGTGTCACACTTGCATACTGCATCCTTGGCAAGCATTCTAGAAGGGGCTGCTTATAATTATTTCCTGGAAACTTGACAGCTTAAGACCAAATAGGCTACTGAAAGCCTTTCATAGTTTTACTGGGCAATTAAAAATACAGATGTGTTCAGACTAATTTTGATGTTCCATGCACTAATGTGGGTGTTTCTTAAACTCACAGATACGAAGATGAAATCAACAAGCGCACTGAATGTGAAAATGAGTTTGTGCTCATCAAGAAGGTCAGGGTTCCCCCATGATGTGCCTTAAAATCGCCTCCTATCAGTGCATCATATCAGAAGACTGCAATGAGAGCACATTTCTCAGTGTCTACCTCTCCTTGTGTCCTCTAAGGATGTGGACGAGGCCTACATGAATAAGGTGGAGCTGGAAGCCAAGCTGGAGAGCCTCACCGATGAGATCAACTTCCTAAGGCAGATCTATGAGGAGGTGAGCACTGGAGCCTCCTTTCTCTTATAGTAACTATTAACCCTTCCAGAGATAGTGAAACAATGGGATAATTTGGTTCACTATAGAAGGAAAAGCACGATACACACAAAAAAACATAAGATTGCACTACTTCAAATAGCTACCTGTTTAACTCTGTCTGATGACATGCCTTGTCACCTTTCTTCTCTCCAGGAGCTACGTGAACTGCAGAGTCAGATTAAGGACACCTCAGTGGTGGTGGAGATGGATAACAGCCGTAACCTGGACATGGACGCCATCGTGGCTGAAGTGCGCGCCCAGTATGAAGATATCGCCAACCGCAGCCGTGCTGAGGCTGAAACGTGGTACAAGTCCAAGGTACGTTTCTCAATCCCTGATTTGAATCCATCCCAATGTGTTAACTGTATTTGATGTCCTCATGAGCCTAACCAGGAAAAAAATGGATGGATGGATGGATGGACTTCATATACCGCTTTTTAACAGCAAAGTGAGGTCACATAAGCTTTGCGCCTTACTGTCTTAATGCATGCAATAATAAAAAAGCTGCACATAATACAGATGAAAAGTGGCTCAAAATGCATCCAGTCTGTAAGGCTTCCTCCAGTTAACATCCTGTCTTTTCTGGGTTTGCTTTCAGTATGAAGAGATGCAGACATCTGCCAGCAGGTATGGGGATGACCTGAGATCCACCAAGACAGAGATTGCTGACCTTAACCGTATGATTCAGAGGCTGCAATCTGAGATCGACTCCATCAAAGGCCAGGTAATCCACTGCTTCTGAAGGGCTCTTTCCCCACAAAATTAGACACTCAGGTGCTGCCATGATGAGGAAGACAGTGAAGGGTCTCATCTCCTGTCTCTCTCCATTTGTTAGCGTGCCAATCTGGAGAACCAGATTGCAGAGGCTGAGGAGCGTGGAGAGATGGCAGTCAGGGATGCTAAGGCTCGCATCAAGGACCTGGAAAACGCTCTGCAGAAAGCCAAGCAAGACATGGCACACCAGATCAGGGAGTACCAAGACCTGATGAACGTCAAGCTGGCTCTGGATATTGAGATCGCCACCTACAGGAAGCTGCTGGAAGGAGAGGAAGACAGGTGAGCCTTGGAATCATAGCACCGAAACAGGTTTTACAGGTCATTGTTGACTGTTCTTTATTTAATCTTCTGGAACTAAATGTATACATTTCCTCTATTCCTGTTAGGTTGGCGAGTGGTATTAAGTCTATCAACATCTCCAAACAGAGCTTTGGTCGTAAGTAACGGCTTTCTCATTTCTGGACTGGAATTTCAGCATATCTACTTAGTCAATGAAGCTGTTAGTAAAGCAACACGTCGTACAGTACAAATAGGGTTACGTATGATTATTTACTAAAGGAGGTTCAAGCAACTAGTGGAGGCGGGACCAACCAATCAGATGTCTTCATTCCACACCCTCTAGATCCTTGGGCCCAGCTCCTATATAATCTGATTGGCTATCTCTCACAACCAATCATTTTTCGTTTTGCTCTCAGACCATTTAAGTAAGTAAAACTCCCACGAGCGTTCACCAAGGTCTCACGTCTCTGTTTCCTCTTATAACTACAGCGAGCTATAGTTCCTTCCCTATGGAGAGTGCCAGCAGCACCTACAGCAGCTACTCCTCCAGCAGCTATGGCGGGGGCTACGGCGGAGGCTACGGCGGGGGCTACGGCACAGGCTATGGGGCCAGTGACATCTCCCAGAGCAAGAAGAGCATGGTGATCAAGATGATCGAGACCAAGGATGGCAAGGTGGTGTCTGAGAGTTCGGAGGTGATCCAAGACTAAGCGCTCCTCTATGCAGCTGCCTCTGCCTTCCAGCCTTCACTACCACACCTCATCTCCCAAGACAGAACCATAAGGAGCTCAATAAAGCAATAACCAAAAAGTCTTAGAAGAACCAAAGAATTTAAAATTCCTAGTGCCTTTACCCTTACTATTATGCACCAAAACACCCTATTTGTACTACACAAGCAATACGCAAGTCTCAATACTGTCTTACATATCCACATTCCAGGGTTCTCCTATTGGCTACAGACTGCTTGTAATGCACTTGGGATTAGATTGCAGTGAAGTTAACCTCACTGGCATGCTTGTCAGTGTTTACTCACTTCTGTCCCTGAGCGCTGCCCACCCACCTTGCAGCACACGCTCACAGTCTGCATTGCCATGGACTCTGAATTCCAGCCCACAGTGTCCCATTCTTTATGGTGCTGTGTTTTGCTACCAAAACAATAAAACATTTACTGTTACACCGAGAACTGTGTGACTTGATCTGCAATTAATTATAATTCATCTTTGTCTTTCATATAAATTCGGTAATAATTTGGACCTAGTTGAACAGTGATCTCACTGACAGCATGGTAAGGCATGGTATGGTAATCCAAAGTACGGTATGGTGAGAGAGCGGGTGCTAGAATGTACTCTGACTGGCATCCTGTCCAAAGTGCTCCCCAATCTTGTGCCTTGTGCTTCCTGAGACAAACATCAACAGATAAAATGTACATAAAAACCTATATTTGGAGTGGTACAGAAAAATACCAATAATACCACCACAAAAGATGCTACAATATATTGAATGCAATAAAACACATGAATAGGGTCTTCTTTTTCATTATTTACATAAAATCCGTCATGACTTAAAGAGAGAGCACACCGTATTTACAAATTGCTTGCATCATGCTACAGTAATGCACAGAGTCTCCGATTTAAACAAATTAAAACTAGGGATAAAATGACATTAAATTCAAAACATGGATTCTTAGAAGATAAAGAGTGGTAGTTTGTTTATTACTCACTGGATGAAGAAAAACAGTGAGTTCAACTGTAATAATCAAAAAGGTCATTAGGCATGATTGTAGGTCCATACATCTTCCAGCTGCTTATGATGAGCATGGACGCAAGGTCAGTGATTAGTATGAGAGGAAATTAAATAAACCGAGCCTTAACAGCCTTGACCTAGAAGTCGTAGTACATACAGCGTTTTTATTTTTTATCTTCATGAAGGATTTCTTTACCATATGATTTAATATATCAAACATTAGGGAGCAAGTGTGCAGAATCTGTATTTTTTGGGGGGGACGGGGGAATTCCAGGCTTCTTATTAAAGTGTACAAACTGCTTTATATTGACCGTAAAGACTCGCCCAAAACCAGCAACTCAGAAATACTGATAGATTAACAACTTATAGCATTATGGCATCATAGCTTAGGTCCTAGGAGTGAAAATATGTGAAAAGCACACTGTGATATAACCAGTATAATAATAGTGTTTGTGAATCGTAATGTGAAATAAATTAAACAATATTACTAAAACGCCCACACCGATAAACCTAGAGGTGACTAACAGGCTCAACAGCTGAAGATGTCCGCAGTTTAGTGATGTGCTCTCTCGGTTTCCCTTAATTAATCATCGGGGTAGATCGTTACTTGTTCATTTTTGGAAGCGTGGCAGATACATATGCAGATGCAGAAGGTAACAATTTACCGACTTGGTGTGTCCTTGTGAACTCATGCGTTTACTCACATATTTACAGTAGCTTTAGGTAGCATTGTTTACCAGTAGATAGCATTAAATAATCTTTAGCTTGAGTTTTAGAGTTAACGTTACATTTTTAGCATTCATAAACCAAACATGAATACGTCATCGCGTTAGCAAAGTATATTTTAGATTTAACTCAGTTTTGCTAACGCGGAACCTTATATATAACCGGTTGCTTTGCCTAAATATTATTGTCTAATAGTCGTAAATACTTGCGTGGTTTAACCATGGGAGTCTTTATGACATTTCTCAGATTACTGCGCCAAACAGATTTTTTTTTTCAGTTTTCATAGATACTTTCACAAAATTTCACAAAAACTGTTAATGATTTTTTGTGTGTTGTAGTATATTAAAATAAATCTAGACAATAATTTTTATAGTGGAAGATCTGTGTGGAGCACACCCATGTGATACCCACTGTGTCTTTTTATTTGGCCTACTTTCAAAGAGATTCCAACACTGCTGTAATTGACACATGTATGACACATATATTCACATTAAACTGCTGGAAAATCTATGAGTATTGCCCGGTGTTGAGATCAAGAGCTTTGTATGTTGTACGTCAAAAGCATGTCTGCATGTAGACTGGAAAGGTAAACAGGAGTGAGCAGAAACACCCTTTGTACAAACGGGCAGTTTCCATGTGTCTTGTCAATGTCCATATACCCCACAATATAACCCCACAAAATACAAAGTTTTTATTTAAAAAAAAAAACAAAAAAACAAAAACGGCGATGCATGCTTTGAGTCGTAGTCAACAGTTGCGACACATTTTATAACTTTATACATGCGCGGTGTAATCTCCCTGCTGACGCAATCTGAAAGAAACGGTACAATTGTACAGTAGAGACACTAGAGGGTGATAAAGCCTCGGGAGAAGAATTATATCATTCTTCGGTACCACGTATCAAGCGCGTAAGCTCACGGGTCCTCCTCAGACTGCTTTGTGGGTGCTACGGTACTCTCAAGTCTCAGAGTAATCCAAATCTGAACGTATTTTTGCCTTGTTTGTTTTTAGAATCTTGCACAAAGGGCAAGGATTTTTTTTATATATTTTGTTTTGGCTTAACAACCAGTAGTACCTGATAATATTTTTTAAATCGTATTTCCTCTTGTACATAGATTGATGTTTTTCCATTATATGTGATCCAAATTCAAGTCATACTGCAATTTTCTATACAACAACCTTCCGTATTTTCTCAAGTCGCTGAAACTACTGTCTGAAAGCTGTTTTGACCCTTTGCCAGGTCTCTGCCTTTACTCTGCATTTATGGAGTACAGTATTCCAGCAGGTATCCTCAATAAATTGGACTTTCAACTAGTGTTCACTACAGACATGACCTGCACTTTGCTGTGTCTCAGAGTTGTCATTTTATTAATAAATCACATGTAAAAACACCAAGTGTTTACCAAAGTGCTGTACAGTAAATAAATGCTATACATAAAATTCTACCATAAAAATTCCTTCCATCCATCCATCCATCCATCCTCTCTAACTCCTTATCCTATTCAGGATCACAGTGGTCCGGAGCCTATGAGTGCAAGGCAAGGAACCACCCCAGGATGTGGTGCCAACCAGTTGCAGAGCACACTCACATACAATTCACACCTATGGACAATATGGTGACTCCAGTTAACCTCAGCATGTTTTTTGGACTGTGGGGAGAAACTGGAGTATCCAGAGGAAACCCCACAGGGAGAACATATAATCTCCACTCACATGGACTCAAACCCTGGTTCCAGAGGTAGGTATGAGGTAACAGTACTAACCACTGCACCACCGTGCCACCCCACAATGAAGTTATAGTAGTAACTCCAATAATAGCAGTCACTATACATAGAATCCAAAAATAAAATTATGTAATGTAATGATGAAATGCAACATTAACATTCAACAGCAGTAACTGCAAAGACACAGTCACCCTTAAATTTTAACCGAGACGTTGGACTGACAGCAGTAACTGCAAAGGCACGGTCACCCTTAGATTATACCTGAGACCGTGGAACTGACAGCAGTAACTGCAAAGGCACGGTCACCCTTAGATTTTAACCAAGACCGTGGAACTGACAGCAGTAACTGCA
>JAODKC010000107.1:28037215-28049941 GCA_026777985.1 Mormyrops attenuatus
ACAAAAATAGTGATGCAGTTAAGTCTTTTTTCGCTCAGCCGAGCCTCCTCTGTTGCTGTGTGGAGCAGCCTGTGTCAGTCACCTCTGAACGTCACTCACTCACTTATCCCGGCATGCACTGCGGTCTCAGGAGGAAACGCAGCTTTTTGATATAAAGTTTTTCTTGTTCCCGAATACAAATATTTTTTAAAGTATTTGTTCAAAATAAGTATTCGTAAAAAACACGTTATTTGTGCCTTTCCGAATACCGTATTCGGGTTCGGCTCCACCCCTAGAAGGTATGCTGTTTCCCCTTGACTTAGAAGCGTTTCATCGCAGTATGGATTCCTCTTACCCCATACTGGCAAAGACATAAACTGCGTAAAGTAACCAGGCAGCAACTCACGCTATAAAGACTGTGACACGGGCCCCCTTTCTGACTCACAACTGCAGTTAGGAAAGTCATTCTTCTCACCAATCCGCTGTTGCTAAAAACAATCTTATGAAATTCATGGATCTGATTTCTGATTGGCTGGCCCAAATCAGGTTGTTAAAGAGCATCTTTTCCCAACTTGGGTCACAGTTCAGGCAGCCTTGGAAAAAGCTGTTGAGAAATAAGTCATCTGTTGACAGGTACGGATACATTTTCTGGTAAACAGAATAAAAGCTGATGCGTATGAGTATTTGCAAACATTCAGGTGTTTTACGTATCTGCGTATCCAGGCAGCCTCAGAGGGGCAGAGGAGACCCGAGGAACGTGTATGTAGACATAACCTACATAAACATGGCAGCACAAATATATACAACCAGGGGAATCAAACCTGCAACCTTAAAGGTGGGAGGCCACAGTGGTGCCCAAAGTACAATTTCTGCTTCAGTTGTCTTGAGAGGCTCCGAACTGCTGAATAAAACAAATGGAATCTTGGGCTGATTAATCACAACTTAAGCTCTGGATATTTTTAATATGATTCCATTGGTATCAGGCTACATCCCTTGTAACATTTAGAGTGAAGCTCATTTTGTATAATCAGTCTTTGCAAATCCACATGATTCTGTAATCCCACAATAAAATAACAAAAACATATTTGGATGGATTCTTTTATAAATACTGTAGGTTAGTAGGAAAACAGTTAAAGATCCTTTAAAATGACATTTAGCCATTTTACCTCTTTTATTTCAAAAACTTTCCCACAGTTTCATCACAGTCCTAAAATCTAGCAGCCTTCAAATTAACTGCAGAAGCTGAAGCTGAATTACAACAAATGTGTGCAAGTTCAGGGCCACCACATATATTACAAGGGCAAACTGGTGACCAGGGGCCCTCAGATATTGCACAGATATGACATAGGTTAGCTTTGACAAAACAGCTTAACAGGGTGGTGCTGGCAGTGAAATAGCACAAATATAGCAATGGCAAGTCCAAGATTTCCCCTTATTGAAGCGTGACTGATATTTGGCTGAGACGGACAGATGACCGAGCAGTAGTATGAGTGAGATATACAGATGTAAGCAGTCGAAATAGGAACCATCTGATGAACCACAAGCTGGATGAGCTGCAAGTAGCAACCTACACAAAACAATGAATGGGCAGCCGGCAGACTGAAGGTGACAAAAGATATCTGCATAAATAGTTCAAAGAATCACTAAAGGACCTATTTGCAACATAATGAATACGGCATCCCTGGGGGAAATTGGGCTTTCAGTGATCCCATCTTACTCTCCATGAGACACAGAGACTCTTGTACAGATGAGCGCAAAGGTCACAGCGCAAAATTGGCCAATGTCCCTGAAGTGGTCAGGGATAAGGGCCTGTTGGTAACATCTCTCTGCCAGCCAGGAGAATCTAAACAGGGATCTAGTGATTAGCGGCAGAAGGTTGTTAACCTACAAAGCAGCCCAGGTGCTGAGAGTGATAGGAAGCTGCCCCCACGGAGCAGGGAGGCATAGCCCAGAAACCTGATCTGTCTAAATTAAAACAAGAAAACATAATTTTACCAGTGCTATAATATATGACTGCAATATGAGCTGTGTCTGTGTTTTGGAGGAGTGGTGGGGTCCCTCCCCAAAGAACTGTGATTAAAAGTGATGCACGCAACAGGAATGTTATTTGCGAGTTGAATAAACTGCAGTCCATGGAGTGTTTTTCACATGCTTCCACAAAGGCTCCAGCTAATGCGTCGGTGCCGAGCAGCAGGAAGCGATAAAGCGGCTTCGTAACACTGGGGGCTTGAACTGCCTGCGTCAGAAAGTGAACTGCATGTGTAAAACGCCACACAACTGCATTACGGTTTAGCAGCACCGTGTTTTGTGTTGACCTTGTACGTTAAACCTTCGCCTGCTGTGAAGTCTGACGGTCTCACTGATAATTAATGATGTTATAATTGTGATAGCAGTGTTCTTCCTGGTTATGGAGCCAAGGCCCCTGACTGCATCTACATGATCCCAGTGGCCTTTAGTACCAGGAAGCTCACTCAGACTAGTGGCCTTTAGTACCGGGAAGCTCACTCAGACTAGTGGCCTTTAGTACCAGGAAGCTCACTCAGAGACTACCATGCAAGGTTGCTGGAAGGTGCCAGATTTTCAGTATTGAATATACTATGTATGTACACAGACAGACAGACAGACAGACAGACAGACAGACAGACAGAGCTACACACACACACACACATAAATATTTATTTATTCATTAACATCTCGTAACATGCTCCATGGGCATTGTGAATAGCCTGTGTTTGTGTTATTGTAAATATGTATATATGCATATATACAATGAATATCGTATGATACTACAAACAAGAGAGACTGGGTATTAATCTTAGTGCGGCAAACTGGGACAAAAACTGTATGTCAAAATAAGAAGATAGGAATGCCATGAAAGTGGCCCATGTTATCATTTAATCAAGATCAATTATATTACTTATTATATCTGATTAAAATGAGTCCTAAACATCTAGCACAGACCCCAGGGATGATTTGACACTACTAGTTTAACTATACTGCCCTCTGCTGTATGAATTGTTACTGTAACAATAAGCACATTCCAGTAATGAAGCCCACTTGACTTCACTAATCCATTTTCTGCATATTACAAAATAGTTCACAATTATTATTATATTATATTCCTGCATGGAATTCAGCAGTTTCCATCACAAAATTTCAGATGTCTGAGTAATTCAATTAAAATCAGATAAATAATAATGAAATAAATGCTTTGCGTTTTAGAAAAATTAATTATAAAGTTCTGTAATTGCTAAAAAAAAATCAGCAGTTCCATATTGATGGAATTCATGTCATATGGAAATAGTAACTAGTCCAGTGAGTCATCAACAATGTGACCAGTACGGGATTATGTGGAGCCTGGGGCTACTCCAGAAAGCAACTCTTTCACACTGCACAACTCACACACTGCACAACTCAGAGAGACCAGTTAGCCAAAACGGAATACCTCTGGACTGTGGGAGAACAGTGGGGTACCCAGAGGGAGGCCATGTGACAGGAGTGAGGGCACAGTGCTACCCAGTGGGTTCTGGGAAATATATCAAGTCAGTAAAGAACTTACAGTAGTATTGCTTGTATGACTTCTACTAGGTGGGAAAGTGAACAGAATCATAGAACATTTGGAACAGAGGAGGAACTGGGGGCTTTATTGGGGAACAGTAATGGAGAGGGGCTTTAAGTGTAGGACGGAATGAAAACTACAGATTCAGTTCCATACCAGCACAAGTGTACAACAGGAAAGCACAATGGAGGCTGGGTCTTAGACAGGCTACAAAGAGGAGTAGGGTTAGGGTTAGGAATCAGGGCTAGGGTTTGGGAGAGGTTGTAAATTCCTGGGTGTGTATTTTTGGGGCCAATGGAAAGAACAAAAACATCATTATATCATCAGTAATAGACAGAGCTGAAGCGGCTGATTGTCCATGTCACCTGACTCAGCCTGGCCTGCCCAGCTCACAGTGCTATATTGATTTTTCACAAACACAGATTACAATCTGCCTGCACCAATCTTTTAGTGTTTACTCTATAAAATGTTCAATATGCACAAAACAAAGATTCTAGATTTAGTTTAGATTGTCTGCTAACTTCCTGGGGATGAAGTGAGAAAATTCCAGCACTGTAACTGTTATTTTAAACTGCTCAAAGTTTTATATCTTAAGAGATTATATCCAATGAGTAAAAGGTTTTGAACTAGAGTTTTATATGTATATTCTTGCTGTTTTATGCTAATCAGACCTCAGCTTTTCTTATCCTAACTGCCCTCTTCCTTGGGAACTCTGCAGACTGTCACACAACACGGGGCCTTGAAATAATATACATCTGTATCAATGTATTATATCAAAGGAAGGCAATCTCAGAAAATCCATGAATACTGCACTTCTGTAGGGAGAATATCGTCGGCAAATCAGCGAATAGTATCATCAATCTATCTTGGTGCTTCCTATGTTGCAGTTGCTCTGGGGTTGTCAGGGTCAAAGGTCATTATCTCCATATGGATGAGGCCTAGGTAAAAAGCAAACATTCCACATTAATGGTGATTAACAAATGTTTGCCAGTTACATTACATTAAACAATGATAAAGCATCACATTTTCTTTGAGCTTCTTTTTACAAATATACTAAACATTTCAGAAAGCAGCAGGTGCTGGTCTACAGATGCACATTGGAACCCATTGGATACCATGTTATCTATTCCATTGTTTCTCAACTGCTGGTCCAGAAGTGGGCTGTGGAACTTTGGCAGGGCACCCAATCATCGCCAGGGAAAATTCGCCAGTCCACGAGATTTACAGAGAGGATAGGGCTGGCTGATATTCATGATACACTGACTTATCGGCATATGAAATTTAAATAAGAGAATGAGAGATGTCAATAAATGGTTGGTAAGGATTATTGCTTGATATGGCACATCAGGCAATCATGTCGCTGAGATGAACACAACTCCAGCCAGTCATATGGTAGTCTTTTAAGATGGACAGCCTACACCCAACACACGTACAGCAGGGTGGATTTATCGGTACACACCACATGGTACTGTTTTGGTAAGATCGTGGAAGAGATAAGCGTTCCCTCAGAGAAAATGTCCGTGTAAGTGAACAAAGCTACTGCTCACTAGCCACAACATCTTTTACGAAATGATACGCTACTCCTAAAGAAGGTAGTAAGACTCTGGGGGTGAGGTAATACTTTTTCAGTTTAAGGTCCGACATGCAACAGGCAACAAAAGAAGACCTCCCAGACTTAACTGTAAATACTGCAAACTTATTTCACCACCTGAAGCTTTGTCATCCAGTAGAACATACAGACCGGAAGGGTTTACAGTCACCGACACCAGAAATTAGGGTTTCCACTTTCAATCTCAAGGAATAAGGAAGAAATTGCATTCCATACAGTGATTTATTTTTCCATTATGGGATGGGTGACAACTGTACCAGCCATGTCAAACCTGCCCCTGGAACCATCAGCGAGGCAGTCAGAGAAAAACCCAGCAACTAACCGTACTGTCGCTCTTTTATAGTGTTACATCCTACAAAAAGAGTTCTTATTTATTTATTTTTGTTTGTTTGTTTGTTTGCTTAAATTAGATTTCAGTTTTAAATGCATTTAATTTGTTCTGAATCTGTTTAAGGTCAACTCTAAGGGAAATAAAGAAAAAAAACAATGATCTGAATTATACCGTAATAATTACCCATATCTGGTCGCCGACATGATGCATGATGAATAGCCAGCCATGTGGCTGAGAAACACTGATCTATTATGAGGTCTTCATTTTATTAAGGATTTCACTCCACACATGTACAATGTTCATGTACAATGTACAGCGGCGCTTTAATGCACAGGCTTATCAGGGCTAAAGTCCAGTAGCCTCCACTAAAAAAGGGCTTCAACTAACTTTGTTTAATAGAACAAGGCCTCCAACCGGACCATTGTAGAAAATAAGGTGGGGCCTCTGACCATGTCAGTGTGCCTTTGACGATGCATGCTGCTGTATGTGAGAAGTAAACTGGAAACTTGATGTTGCATCAGACCAACACTAAAATACTCACTCTTCCACTCGCCCACGACCAACTCCATGCTCTCAAAAGAGTCGTCGTAGGGCGGAGACCCCGGCTCTGCATCCGGATCATGGAATTCTTCTAGGAAGGGGTGAGAGAGGCCTTCAGAGGCGGTGATTCTCTTCTCGGGATCCAGGAGCAGCATGGCCTCCAGCATTGCCAGTGCTGTGGCCCCCGGACAAGGGGGGGCAGGTCCCAGTAACAGGAGAAGGAATGGAGATGGACAGAGAAAGTATAAATGTTAATATGAGACCTATGAACTACCAAAATATTCTAATCCACAATGATTCAATAAAAAAAGTGTCAATATTCATATGGACCCAGACACGTTCAGCAATGCTTTCAACATTCTCAGATCAGATTCTCAGATAGAAAGCCATGTTCCAAAACTCGGTTGCAGGAGGGGCCTGCTGTCCACCTCAGACAGCACAGAGCACAATACAAGTAAGCACCAAGCCTGGGATGTCAGCCCATCCCATGACACACTCAAGCACACACTCACACAGTATGCACTACCCAGAAATGCCTATTCACCTATATGTATGTCTTTGGGCTGTGGGAAAAAAATCACACAACATGGGAAAACACAAACCCCACACACACAGAGTAGGGATGGGATCTAGAGGTATAACATGACAGAATCACCCACTGCACTTCTGTGCTTGCAGCTATGGAGAACCTTTTCATGGAATGCCATCTTTCAGCAACAGCCTAGGAGCCTAACCCCAGAATTCCATTGAGAGTGGCTGCACCACATTCTGGCTGTGATGCGGTGTTGTTCCATCTTCTGCATGTCCTCAACCCCCCGCCCACCGGAAGTGGTTCAGAAGTGTTTTAGAAGCAGAGCGCTTTGCAATAGTGATGCCCAAGTGAAGCATCTTGAACCACTTGCTGCATTTTCTGAGCCCACTAGATGGTGCTCTCTGTTAAAAAAAAAACAAAAAAAAAAACAAAAGCAAAACAAGACCACCACCTAGTGAGGTAAAAAACATACAGCAAATGATTCATGAAGCTTCATTTGGCCCTTACCACTTTGCAGGGTGGATTGGAAAAGTCATGAATATTCATAAGGAAAGTGTTACCTGATTAGCAGGTAAAACTGCTGTCAGAAGTATCCCAGAAACAGCATATGGCAAAACAGTCTTGGCGCGTATGTTTAGCAAAGCAGCCCAGAGAGCTGCTTCTGGGATGCTTCTGATCCATGCCATGGTGGAATCTGGTGGAATCACGAGTTTTGACTGGTGTGGATATGATCAGCAGGAGTGACTGCAGCGTAGCCGGAACACGGCTCAGCCGCTCTTGGTGGAATTCTGGCTTAAGAGAGTAATGCATACCATTTTTATCCATGGAGGGGTACACGTCCCTGAAGTTCTTTTTCTTCTTAGGAGGGAGAGACTGCACGTAAGAGCGAGCCTGTGGGAAACACAGAGTGACTGTCTGTCTAGCTGCAAACAGGTTAGCAATTGCTACTGTATATCGTGACATTGCAATGGGCACACACGCAACTGTCACATCATAAAAGGATGCCATGCAAAGGTGTAGGTTTGGTTTCAGCATTTGTAGACAGCAAATCATCCCCGAACCCCCCGCTCCCCTAAGCACACACTGTATTCCCACAATACTGGTAGGGACACGTCCCTTATTCAAATCTACACACTTGCTGTGATGTAAGAAAGATTTAAAAGTAATTTTAAAATAATGAAGATTTCATAATTTTAACCAAGACTAAAACTGTTTAGGGTGCAATTTCACTACTAAACATAACTACAAGAAGTGAGTGATCCATATGATAAAATGATTTTGTCGGATATAGAACTACAACCCGCGCCAGGTATATGTTTCGCCCTTGTGCTCTGCATGCACAGCGAATTGGCCTCAATGACATATGTATTCATAATGAAAGATAAGGCTCTTCATTCGCCATATCAATTTCATGTGGATCATGACAGAAACACATTAAACAGCACACAAAAATCACAAAACCCAAAAATATTGCAATGTGATTTTGGTGATATTTTTCAACCTTAAATAGGTGAATGCTGTAGAGGCTGTAGGTCAGACTGAAGCTTCAAGAGGAACGAAATGTGATTTTGACTGAGAAGTAAGAGTCCCCATCCCCCCAATTTCGGACACCCCTGCTCAGAAATGAAAGGTTTCTGAGAACCAGATGAGTGAGGGTGCAGCACGGCTGAGCTGTACATCAGCACTCTGCATCTTCTGCACCAAGGCTGGCTGAGGAGTCCCTGTCAGACTGAGGATTTTCTGTAACTGGTCAAGACCTGAGTTAGAAGTCAAGGAAAGTTTAAGGCCAAGGTGACAACATAACATATTTTCCAGTGGCTAATGGTTCTCAGCTGTTGTGTTCTTGAGATGTCAGTTTGTGTAAAGTGCTCAGGGTGAGTATTCTATTTATGACAGTGTATAATGGTTCAATACAGTACAGTACAGAAGCATGGGTAGGCATTGAAGAATAGTTGCTAAAATATGGGATAGCAAAACGCTAATATGGTGCAGTATAGATTAAAATACAGTTAAACTATTTTAGTGAAATATGTTCAATTTATAATATACGATATACTGCGCTGGAGTTTCATATAGGGAGGCATTGTAGGATACTGTCATGTCCTGGGAAAAGAACCTGGCCTGTGATCATCTCAGCCAGGATGCAGCCAGCTGACCACACATCCACTGCAGGGGAGACATATACACATATCTAAGCATGTAACAGAGAACGGGGTCACATCACTAAGACACAATGCTGCTCAGGCACACGGCAAGAGACATGTAACAGAGAACAGGGTCACATCCCTGACACACAATGCTGCTCAGGAACACAGCAAGGGTCATGTAACTGAGAGACAACACATCAGTAAGATGCATGTCACAGAGGCAAGGTTCTTAGAGAAGCAACAAATTACTAAGACAGAAATGAGTTCCAAAGACAAACAATACATTGCTTATAAAAATGCTAAACAAAAATGAGAAGGGCCATGAGAAGGCTACTCAACCAATTGCATGCATCCCAGTAAGTAAGTGCCCCCAGTCTAAGGTTCCTTTCATTGTTCCGGGTTTATGATGACACAGTTCAACTGCCTGGTTCCACATTTCTCACCTTTCTGGGTGTAATGCATCCAGTTAAAGATGACCTCTGGAGCCCTGTACCATCGTGTCACAACATAGCCAGTCATCTCACTCTCTGTGTGTCTTGCCAGTCCAAAGTCCAGAATCTTAAACAGTGACATAGGAAAGAGTTGTAGACCCATGTAAAGCGCCTTGGGGCAACACTGTTGTAAAATAAATACATTAAACTGAAGAGTTACATCAGAGTGAAGAAAGGCATTTAGGATCCCCAACCCCCATAACAAGGTCATACAACTAGCTTCTTTTAAAAATGAATCCACTTCATTGAAACAATTAACGTTGTACAGAAGGAGTCGAAAATCAAACAGCATAACCACAAACACTGGAGCCTGTATGAAAAATGATAAATATATGAAGTACTAGTCTCTCCCGACTTTTTAACTGGAGAATTCTCACATTAGAAAGGAGTGTAACGGTTTTACCAAAGATTTACAAAACATTAAACGCTGCTTCACATTAAAGATATCATGTCCAGACTGCTGGACAGCGTGACATTAATCATAATCCCCAGTCAGCACCAAGTGTCATATTGCTGCTATCCTGCCATGTCAGATGTTTTAATAAATTCGACGTTCTATTTTTTGCTGTTTAAACCATTTTGGTGCCAGGACAAAGGTAGCACTGTCCTGATCTGTCGTGGGGGCTCGTCATAATAAAAAAAGCCTACATACGTTCTGGTTTCACAGTATTTGTTGAATTAGCAATTGTAATATTATTAATGTTTTGGAAATTGTAATCCCTTACACTACTCGTTACCGGGCAAGTGGTACTATTACAGTAATGCAGTACTGAGTAACGCATTACTGCCCAACACTGCCCATACCCTGTCTTGACCATTTTTACAATCCAATTTTGTTTCCTTGTGTGTTTGTGTTAATGCCAAAATGGCTGTTTTTTGTCCTTGTTTCTCTCCACTGTTTCATTAAGCCTCTACTTGCTCCTCCCATCTCCGTGCGACAAGGTTTTCTTCAAAATCTTGCCTGGAGCAAGTCTTGCAAAATCAAAGAAAACGCATATTACAGTTTTAGTGCATAATAGCCATAATGCATAGCAATGGGATTACTGCCTTAGTAATAATACTACTTACATGCACATGTATATATGACATTTTAAACAGCAACACATAAAAATATGATTTGTACTAACTAGTTATGCATAATGATGAAAGTTTTTTCAAAGAAACTCTCAAAAACATACAACAAATAATTTAAGTAACAATGGGGCAGGCTAAATCATCTTGCAGTTGGAATGGAGAACTGTACAAAACTAGGTTTCACAAACTTCTGAATGCAACTTTAATATTTCTGGCGCTTTGTAGAGTTACAAGCTACGTTGCTATCATTTCCTCTGTTGAATGAAGTTCACAAAGGTTCCACCAGGGAGAGACAACGAGCACATTTAAAACAACTTCCAACCTCAAGACTCAGCTAAATGTTTACAAACATACACAGCAGACCTCTTCTGGTGCTTCACTTCTCTCAGGAGGGTGTCCCTCTGCCACATCACCCCCTTGCTGACCATCCATCTCGCAAGTTTGTATCATATAAACATATCGACACTGTTAAATTGGTCACACTTTACTTGAGGGGCATATATAACACAGTATTATGACATTACTTATGTATTAATTAACCATAAATTAAGTCTTCATTACATACTGATCTCATGTTAATTCATCATTAACAAATCGAGATGCATGTTTTACCTCAAGCAGATGATATATCTGTTACTATATCTGTTAAATCTGTAAAACTTTGTGAACTACTGAAGGAACAATCATGAATAACACACATTAAATACTGATCTCATATTTGTTCATGATTAATGAATCATGATGCATCTCATCCCAAGTAGTTACTATATTTGCTACTATATCTGTTAATTCTGTAAATCTTTGTGAACTATTGAAGGAACTACTGAAGGAACAATGAATAACACAAGTGAAATATTGATCTCGTTTGTTCATCATTACAGAATCGTGACATCTTTTATCACAAGTAGTGACTATATTTGTTCATGATTTGTTCACGATTTGTACTTCAGTAGTAACTAAGTTATTACTAAGTATTTGTGCCCAATCAAGTCAAGTATTATTGTTAAATTACGTCATGTCATAAGTAATTGGGGCAGTATTTGACTCAGCGGGTTAGAACACTGTGCCCGAGATTGGAAGGTCATCTATTCCAATCCCATAGTCAACGGAGTGGTTTCACCGTTAGATCCTTGAGGAAGGCCCTTAATCTAGGGCCAGACTGCCCCTGCTTTGTCAACTGTGCACCACTTTGAATAAAAGCATCTACCATACAAACACATATAAATGCAAGTCTTTTTAGACTAACTTAAAAGCATACACACATAGACTCACACACATATATATGTATAAAGTTGCTTAATTGCTTCGCCAAGACTTTAATTTAGTCTCTGTCTTTGAACATAATGATAGGAACACTTGCTCTTTTATGTTTGTTCTCAGGATCACACTATAATTTAGGAAATGTGGGCATTTTCAGGATGCAGGTGGCCAGATGGCAGAAAAGAAACAACCTACTACAAAGAGAAGTTCATCTTTTTTCCATTTAATGCCTTGGTTGAGTGAGACAAGATAAAGTTGATTACTGTAAAGTGAGAATAGAATTGGCCTTTCATATTAAATTCTTTCAATCATTCATTATGAAATAAAATCCATAAATTGCCTTCTATTATTATATTAAAATATCCATTTTAATTTTCAAGAGCTGATCAGTTAAAGTGGTCCTTGAACACATTTTATTTTCCTTACATTCCATAAGCTGTATACAAAATATGATGCTATGCTTTATCCATCCATTTTACACTAATCCCGGTCAGGGTGGTCTGGAGCCTGTCCCAGGCAACCCAGGGCACAGGGCAGGGTAGACCTTGGCTGGGATGCCAGCCCATTATAGGTCACATACACGATGTCGAGATGCCAATTAGTCCAAGTGTCTTGGGGAAGCCCATGTAACACAGAGAAAAGATGTAAAGTCCAGACACACTGCAGAGGTGGGAGTCAGGCACCCGACCCGGGAGGCAGTCCCCAGGTGACGAACGACATCGGCTCCCCGAGTCTGTCTTTATGTTAAATTCGTAGGCAAGTTGGAACAATAGCTCAGTACATAAGTGCAGTGCTTTCATGAGTGTCACAAAGTTTGTGCGTTTGTTATTACGAACCATTGTATTTAACCCAAATGTTTAATATAAAAGCCTTGCCATATAATGTTATGGCAGTCCGTTCGTAAGTATGAGTTGTTCTTAAGTTGGACAATCTTAACCCAGGACTGTTTAAATATTAAGATCTGTTTATACAGTTATATTAGTGTTTTGGCAACAGTGTGTGTTTGCCATGTAAACAAGATGCTCTCAGAATGACAACAATGTATTCCCCGGACAGCCCTGTCACCCCCCCATCTAAGTTTTACTACTACCACCCCTCTTAACCTCAGCTCTAGTCCTTCTGCAGTCTCTCTCTACTTCTCAAAAAAAATCTATGTTAAAAGCTCAACTTTGTGTGACAAGTTCATCAGATCTACATCTGCGGC
>JAODKC010000107.1:28050041-28081306 GCA_026777985.1 Mormyrops attenuatus
TTAAGAAAAATATATATAACTCCATCAAATACTTTTAGAGTTATCCCATGTACAAGTCAGTGTTAATTTTGACAGCAGAGGTGTCAGTTCTTATGCTGTCAGTTCTTTCCTGGAAGAAGTCAAAATGTGATAACTAGCTTTTCATGGAACATGGAACCCCTCTTAACCTCAGCTCTAGTACTTCTGCAGTTTCTCTCTACTTCTCAAAAAAAATCTATGTTAAAAGCTCAACTTTGTGTGACAAGTTCATCAGATCTACATCTGCGGCTGTCCTTTCGTACTCCACTACTAAGTGACAGTGCTTCAGGTTTGTTGTGATCTATCTCAAAATAAAATAGGCCCCAGATCATGACCCAATGTCCCAGGGAAATGGGAAAAAATTAAGAAAAATATATATAACTCCATCAAATACTTTTAGAGTTATCCCATGTACAAGTCAGTGTTAATTTTGACAGCAAACTTCTATTTAGTTTTAGTCATAGTCCTTTGACTAAAATGTAATTTAGTTTCAGTCATAATTTTGTCATCTAAATTATTTTAGTTTTAGTCTAGTTTTAGTTGACTAAATATCATAAGATTACAGTCAACTAAAACTACAGTTGATTAAGTTGACTAAAATTAAAAGTGAAAAGTGTAATGTTTAAAGTTTCCCTTGGATTTCTGAAAGTCATTACGTTCACCAAGATGAAATGAAACCAATATTAAGGAACGGTATTAAGGTCTGACTGTGCAGTACACAAAGACACAGATTTCACTCTTATTTGAAACATAAACATATGTTTATTTACCTGGGAACTAAGTACTGTAAAATCAGTAGTGTCATTAGTGCAAAAATAAAGAAGTGCAAAGGCTACAGTATAATGCCACCAGGCCTGCTCTCTCTGAATATTAAAATAAAAATATTAAAATAAGTATTTGTAGACATAGTTTATTGGTGATTTCATGTTCGTTGAAGTTTCCGCTTTTTAACAACTGAATAAAGAGTCACAGTCAAATAGTACTCAAGTGGTTGGGGGAAACAAAATCCTGGTCTGGATTTTTACTTTCTGGATCTGAAATTGCAACCTCTGGTACAAGGTCAAGTGTCTTCTGCAGTTAAACTTCGCTTTACTGTTGTTAAACATTGCTGCTGCAATTTTGGTGCAATTTGCCTCAGAATTTGACCATTCCCAGATCGTTGCCTGAAAGGTTTGAACTAAACTAAAAAAAATTAAAATTCTGTGGGCAGTGGTGGCTTGATGGTTAGGGACGTGCACTTGTAATTGAAAGATTGCAGGTTCGAATCCCCAACCAGCAAGGTACCACCCCCAAGCACTGCTTCCCGGGCGCTGAATTAGCTGCCCCCTGCTATGTCACATATGGGTTAAATGCAAAGAACACATTTCGTTGTTGTATGTCAACAATGACAATTAATCACTAAATTCTAAAGTAATTTTTGACCTATCACCTAAAGGAAAAAGTGTCTGAACTGGTAGCAGACTGGTCTCAAAATCATTTGCCTTTCCCTGTCAGGGGAAAACAATAAATCAAATCTCAAGTGAACATCAAATCTCAAGACATATTTCCTTGTGGTAAATCCACCTGATCTCTAAACCGCAAAGGTGTTATCCTACTAAAAAGATTGGAAGTAAACATCTGGCACATTCCTGTCTTTGGCATGTAGTGAGAAATCAAATGGTAATCTGACACAGGAGTGAAGTACTATGGCTTTCAGTGGTAGGTACCTACATGTCAATTCTGGGAAGCTGACGTTATGCCCACCGATATATTTCCCTTGGTTTGGTTTTACCAGCAGTGACATAGATATACATAATATAGTTAGGCAAAACATTCTGCAACTATTTCAAAATTACTGCCATTGGAAAGATATTTTTCAGTTGGTTTTCCTGAAGGAAACTTCTTACCTTTAGTTCACAGTTCTCATTCACAGCCAAGTTACTGGGCTTCAGGTCCTGAAATCATAAATTCTCATTATAACTTTTATTACTTCTACACTTACTGTAATATCCCATAATACACTTCACTGGAAGCACAACAACCAAGTAAAACAGTTTTGGCAAAAGTACGTGCATATCATTTTCATTCCACTTCAGAAAACCAGCAAAATAGTCTAATGGACTAATTCGAAATTATTCATCCTTATTTTAAAACTTATTTTAACTGCAGCATAAATAAGTAAATGTAATAAAAATAGTTATTTTATAACACTGACATGAGACTCGGGGGGGGGGGATTAAAAAGCAGCACATTTTTGCATAGTCTGGATCTCCAAGGCTAGGAGCAGAGATTCCGCATCTAAGATAGCATAACTCAAGATAATCCTCAACAAAGCCTCCATAGCATTGCAGCCAGAGAAGTTGCAACCTCCATCACCACACGGACCAATTAAATTAACTGTAGAGGGTTAGTAATCTAAGGGGTACATATTCTTTGGATCAAGAATTCAGTTAGAGGTGACTGACACAGTAGGGTCTAGTGTGAATACAAGGTGGCAAAGGGACAGTCATGTACACTCACCCTGTGGATAATCCCTGCAGAATGGATATACTAAAGGGACAAAGCAGAGTGATGACTATTAAACATCATTAAAGGACTTTTAATATGAACAAAGATATCAGAGCCAGACAGGTGCAGGGCTACATACCTTCAGTCCCCGTAGGATCTGGTAGAAGAGGTAGGTGCTGATGTGACCCGTCAGCTTCCCCCTCTTCATGATGTGACCCAAGTCCTGAGCCACGAATGGCATCACCATGTAGCTGGGGCACACAGAGAGTAACTGAGGGGTGCCGCAAGGCCATCCCATTCCCACACTCCACATCCACCCATACACACTCTGTAGTTAGCTTTCACTGCAGTATTTCACTGGTGAGGACAGTGTGTACTTCTATTCCACCCCCTCCACCCCCCCCCCCCCCCAACAGGAGAGTCTCAGTGTTACTCAAAAACTACTTTACTTATATCATGCATACAAAAAACTAAAAAACTCTTGTGCATATTTCCTCATATATAGAGAGTATGTGCACATCCACATACAGTACAGTTTGAGTTCTTTGGTGGCTGCATTGTTGGAAGTGAACAGGTATAAGATCGAGGTTCTTTTATGCTACTTCAGCGCAACCAAACAAGTTTTGCCAGAAAAAAAGAGTAATCATGCATGTACTCCCATTGTTGAGGGAAACGGTGCCCCTAAGCTGGAGTACACATTAACTGAGAGCAACACATGGGTATATCAGCCTCACAGCGCGAGTCTCTGACTGCAACAGTCATCCCAATCACTAGTAACGTGTTGCTGAGCCCCCTGCTCCACTTGTTTGGACAAGTCGAGGATTCCAGCTATGAAATGCACTGGATCTCGCAGCTTCCGGAACCTACTCACAAAGTCTGGAATTTCTCCAGTGAGGAATCAGGTGTAAAGACATCCAGAAGGCAGATGACCTAAAGGGGATATGAAGAATTAATGTAAAGCAGAGGGATTGACAAACAGCAAATTTAGCTTTAGATTTTAGCTACCTCAGGAGGTACCTTTAGCTGCCTCTTTCCTGTATTTTTGTCAAATATATCTGCTCTGTATTATTATGTTGTGGTATAATATTTGTTGTCTTAGCTCGTCTGAAACATACATAATGATGGCACTCGTGGTCTTTACCCATACATAAATAAACGGGTTCAGTGAGACAGGTGTAATTAGGAATGTTCTTATAAATTGCCAGTGTTTCAGCCTATTGGCATACATCTAACCTAATTAAATTGTCCTAACATGACAGGTCGCATCATGTCGATCGGCTGCAAAGTTATGCAATCATACAGAGAACAACATTTCAGCGGTGGACTGAGAAGCTGAGAAAAGCGGCGAGCGTGACAAAAGCGCCGGCGCTTGGGCGTACGTTGTCGTGCTGAATGTGCCGCAGCAGCCGCAGTTCACGGTACGCCCGTTTGGCATGGATCAGAGACTGGAACGGGCGATACAGCTTCTTTATTGCCACCTTTTCCTTCGTCTTTTGGTTAATCGCTGAACTTTAAAGGCAGAAGATGACCAATATGGTTAAAAAAAAACGCGACGCCACTTGACAAACCAAGTTACATGATAGGCCTACTGAGATAATCTAATTAACCATTTGTTACCCAGCGAAAGGAATATTATTTTAGGAAACATACCCACCTATGTACCGTACTATATAATAGAAGTCCACAGCGAATTCTTAAAGATGCGCAAATTACTCGAATTAGTGTTCATTTGTCGGCCATGTATTTTCGGGTAGAGATACAGACTGGTAAATCAGCGTAGCCTTAAGCAAAATGGGAGATTGCAGGTATTTGTCTTATCTTGGGACTAGCCTGAACTTGTAAACTTCACAAGGCAAACAGAAAAAGTCCTGTGTCATGCATGTTAAAATGTTTAGTTTTGACCAGACAGTCGTATCATAATTGCATATATCTAGCAAATGGTCCAGCGATACATATATATCCAGCTGTATCAAAACATTATGAAATAAGCAAATATGCAAAGAATTTTAGGAGTATTACATCGAGCTGTTTACAATCTGTTGACCTTAAGAAGGACATCTCTTTAGGTTAAGGAGACCTGTAACAGACGTCAGTGTAAAAGATTTTTGCAACAATGTAATTCTAAACAGGCCAGTCGATCGCTACAATCCTCATTGGAACCCTCATGATTAGTTTAGGCGCTTTCTCACCATACGGTCCCGTACGCTCCCGAACCCACGGGTTTCAGCATTGTGTATCTTTCGGGGACATCCCAGGTGGTTTTCTGGATCTCTTGTCTGTAAAAGCCGGGCTTCACGGGAGTCGCCATTGGATCTCGTTCCCTTTCCAGCGCCCAAATGTTTTACTTTTCCTAAGACATTCACCCCAGGTAAGCACCTCAAAGTAAGGAAACGCCCACTTAACAGACAGTACCTGGGGGAGACTCCGGGCGCCGGAAACGCTCGATCCTGTCGTCGCAAACTGTGACAATATTTCTGAAACTCTGAAAACTGTCCACCCAATAGTATTTCTGTGAGAAATGTTTAAAGTTGTTAATTAGTTATTTTTGCTATTCTGAACTCACTTATATTGAAGCTCACCAATGGCTCAAATCATACTGGATTTAGCTGAAATTTATGCCAAGTTTAAATAAGATTCGTTTACACGATGCCTGCTGAATTTCAACTTAATCGGTGCTCTTGAATTTATGATGTTGTTTAATGACCTTGAACGGGTCTTGTTTCATATATGAGTGTGCAAACATCATTTTTAAAAAAATCACATGCTACATATATTTTTTAAGAATAGAAATCTCTCTCCACAATGTAATAATTGTTACATCGTGGAGAGAGATTTCTATTCAGATGGGCCATTATTTTGGACTCCGGCCGCCTAAGTTCTGTTTGTGAGTTGCCTAATTTCATAATGAAGGAGTAACAGCACATTCTTGATTTTTATACGTGCAATATGGTTCCTGGTACTAATAAATAGGTTTGATGGAAATAGCATTAATGCCTTTGGAGAAAATTTAGGTCAAAGGTCAACCCAAAATGGCTTTTTGTTATTCTAGTGGCATTTTCATGGCAGTAGAAGATTGACAGATCTGTGTAAGCAGGACAGGTTTTTTAAATCTGGGAAAGAAATTATTTAAAAAATGCCTGTCAGGGACTTTTCAGGGGCCAAGCCCAGTGTGTCTTCCACAGTAAAAAACATGAGATCAGGTGAACTGGTTGTCTCTAAATTACCCATATTGTGTGACTGCGTGACATTGTATGCATGTATCTGTCCCTGCGACGGGCTGGCATCCTGCCTTGGGTGTTCCCTGGTTTACGCCGGTATTTCCTGGGATACGTTCCAGGTGTTCTGCAATCCAAAACAGATAATATGCCTCAACTATTTGCAGACAAGCACTATAATACCTCTTGATGAGAAGAATATTCTATTCATTCTTTAGTCTGATTGATTACAATCACCCTCCTTACCTTAATATGACTACATTGGACCAAATATGCTGTCAGTTCTTTCCTGGGAGAAGTCAAAATGTGATAACTAGCTTTTCATGGAACGGCAGAAGAAAATGTAGCTTTAGATAGGTCATTTCGTGTATGCTAACATCTTAGCACTTTTCTGTTTAAAATCAATTTCCAAAACATCTTCTAAAGCACCTTTTATGATATGAAGTTTTACACTGGGGGTTGTTAGAGCACATGGAATGTTGGCATTGTGGTCAGTTTCAATTAACACCAAAAATACCAGCAGAAGCAAAACTGTTATGCCGGGGCATCTCGAAGGAGAGACAATCCAGGTAGCAATTCTCAACAAGGGGAACACAGAACACAAAGGGAGAACCAGAAAATAAAGGTATAGAATTGGAACGGGAGCAAAACTGGGAGTGAAATTGGGAGGAAAACTGAGAAACAACCACAATGACTGACTAACGAACAGAACAAAGGCAGGCACTTAAATATACTGATAACAAGGGCTAACAGGGGGCAGGTGTGGGCTACAAGAACTAGGGGCAATGAGGAGCAGGTGAGGTTAATTAACAGATACAGAAAAGGCTCAAACACCAAGGAAAACTAAACAAACAGAAAACATGGAACTAAAAACCAACAAACATTTAATGACAACTAGCAGAGGCCAGCCTTGATCCCATAACCAAAAAGGCTATCAGTGGCTAACTGTTTAACACATTAAGCCACATGATGGCTCAGGAAGCAGGTAAACACACTAGGGATAAGGGGCTACAATACAGGGGGAACAGGATGGTCAGTGACAATCCACTCTTTATGGTGATTTCATTTTTTTACATTCTCTTGTATATTCAGTGCAACAGCTTCTTCTGGTTTAATCTGGCTACCAGTCTTCAGATGATAGAAAAAGATGTCAGTGCGGAATAACCATTATATTGTAAAATTTAAAACTTGCTTAAAAGTGGTTGAACAGTTATTATATAACATTGTATTTACGCACATTTGTGTGTTATCAGATCCGCTTGTTTATCTAGATGATGCTCTTGCTTGAACAGGTATGTGTTCACAGTTGTGGATGACAATACAAGTTACTGGTGAAATAAAGTTTACCACAGTTATCTGATGTGCTCGTCTAATACTGCTTGATATCCATGCTGTATGTGCAGCATTGATGATTATAATAGATTTTTTTCTATAACAATGTTTGGAAAAAACTCAACGCAAACCCTCCATTTTAACTGCTGATCTAGGGTGACTGTGGTAGCAGGTGGGCTAATCCAAGTTATACATGGACCTTACTGATGATGGTTTGGCTGCTGCCTCCTGTTCATTACTTCCTGTGACATCCCTTTGTCTTTACAGATAAAGACAGTCTACAGCTCTTACGCTGGTGTTGGCAGAATGAATCAAGAAACCCTTTAAACCAGATACCAAGAACTACTCAAGAATCTAGAAGATTGCAGAAGTTTTCCTACCATTTCCATACGGGTGTCCTGTACTGTGCGTGCGCACTGCGGTGACATAACACTTGCTGGGTACGCTGCATTCCTCCTTTTTACTTTGATGTCTTATTTGCCTGAGTATGCAGCTCAGCTTCTAGTTCAGGCATGTGTTACCTCGCGCCTACACTATTCAAGCTCTTCTCCAGCACGTTTACCAGTTTGTTCTGTCAGACCTCTAGAGATGCTTCGAAACAAGGCCGCCCATCTGATATTCAATCAGCCGAAATGCTCTCATGTTACACCCCTCCTGGTCTCTCTTCACTGGTTCACTATAGGTGCTTGTATCAAGTTAATGTCCTTGGTGCTGGCATTCAAGGACATTAATTGATAGGCACCCATCCCCATCAAGGGGCTACTTATGATCTACGTCCCATGTCGCCCTCTTCAGTCAGCAAACCAATGCTGCCTGGAGCTCCCTCCACCATGCAAGAAGTCTCACTTCAAACATTTCATATGTGTGATTCCCTGATGGTGGAATGAGCTGCCAGACCACATTCAGTCATTTGAATCCCTCTACACTCCTACACCATTCATAAATTCCTCTACTAGCCTAATGCCAGGTTCCCTGGATGGTCTTATTGTTGCACTTCTGGCCAGTGAATAGTCAGTAACGCTTTACATTAACCGCACCTTCCATAATGCATTCATAATGCATTCATAGAACATTCAATACATCTTCACAATGCATCCATGGAACATTCATAAGCAGCATATAAGTATACCATAACATGCTAACATACCTTAACAGCTTTAACACACATTAATAACAAACATAATTAAATAATGCTTGTTATTAATGTATATTAATAACAAACATATTGGTTACACTTGTACCTAGGTATTAAGTAGAAGCTTAGCCTAGCTGCACTTATATATGCCTAGTCGACTCCTTGATAACATGGATGTTTGTAATGGGCTATTTGCCTCACTCGTATGTCTCTTTGGACTAAAGCATCAGCTAAATTAATGAATAAATACATGCAAATACAAACACACTTTGCTTAATGCGTGCCTTAAAATAATACATAGTCTCTCCATATAGTCGTACGTGTTTGAGGTGTCTCATCCAGGGTTTCTTCATGTTTCCTGAGATAGGACCCAATCTCACTGCCATCTTCACTGATGAATTGGTTAAGGAAAATGGATGACAAAGGCTTCTGACGTATATACACAGGCAAGTGCAAGTGCTGTCACGTCTGTTGCATAAAATTGAATATCACTTTCCACGTGTTAACTTGATCTTCTAGTGACTCCTGCTGGTGATAATTGGTACTGACTTGCTGGGCTGCAGATTGCATTGTTTTTATATATTTTAAGCAAAAATGTATCAAAACACAATACAATATAGTTTTCAAACTAGTTGCCATATGTGAATTATTGGTACATATCTACCCTGTGCTGAATGACTGCGACTGTTATGGGTGTTAGGACCAGATGTTCAGTGGAGAGTAATTCCACGGAAGTGCAGTAGAGACCCCAGTAGTAGAGACCCCAGAGCGAGGACAGCTAAATTATGGTTGCTAGGGGAAGCCTGTGGGGAATGGGGCGTGCAAGATGGCATCAGACTAGGCATAAAGGCAGTGTTTGTAATGTTTAACTTCATAATGCGTTTATGCATAAGAAGAAAAATATTTTTATAGAATGATTTTGGAAGCGAAATGAACTTGACAGATTGGCAGGAATTGTCCATGTGTTTATTTTGAAATGATCACCTTGTATTTATGAGAGTTACTTCTCAGAGTCTAACAGTATTCAGTTGGGCTGTATTAGTACACAAGATTCGTGGTTCACTACAAACCTCAGTTTTGGGTTCATTATGGTGCAATTTCGATACAGTACCAATGTGTAAACCAAACAGGCAATGTCTGTCGACGTATCTAAATAGCAAAACAGACATTTATTTGCACATTGTAAAAATGTATAAGTAAAATCAATTTAAAAAAATAATAAAAATAAGACTGCAATTACCAATCATTATGAATTAAATCCTGTATTTGCCGGGATAGACTCTACATCACCAAGTACTTCAAGAGTAAAAAATAATGGAGATACATACATGCAGGTTATAGTAATAGTAAGAAAAGTACATTTCAAGATATGTAAGTATATAAGCAGTAAGTCACAGCCCCTCTTGCATGTGCTGGGGGTGGATCCAGCTGGAAGACCATCTGTCCATGTGTGTGACCGGCCAGCTTGATACTTCAGTGGCATGGAACCAGAGACCAGAGCAGATGCATCGACCTGCATGTTACCCAGATGCCCGCGCATGCCACCGATCTACTGGTAGCTTACAAATGCCAACGGGCATTTCATGGTTTGTCCCATCACACTGACGTGAGGCTTGTGTTACACAAACTGCAGAAATGCACAAATAAAGGAGACATGGAGTACTGCAGCAAAGTGAGGCTGAAAAGTAACCTGTTCTTGGTATAGGCCATGTTCTACAGGTATACACCTGCTGTTCTTTACACACATACATCCATAGCCAGCTGTATAAGAGCTAAGCAATGAAACAACACTCGCAGTATTCATTCATTCATTCAATATCACAAAAAATATTCAATTCAGAGTTGTGGGGAGATTGGCATCAATCCCAGAATGCATAGGGAACGTAGCCGGGTATACTTCGGATGGGATATTTGGAGATTTGGGGCCACAGTGCTTCTCCCAAATGAAAAATTGTGAGCTGTGGAAACGACTTTGTATGGCGAGTAATAAAGGGGAGTTTAATGAACTGTAACAAACAAGTAACAAAAGATAAAATGTAAGTAATGCATATAAACTGAGACATAGACTCTGGAACCTGCATTTCATAAGTGGGTATAGAATAGAACAGCCACCTTTATTGTCATTCAAAACATACACCGGTTAGTGCACATCAGAACGAAATTACGTTGCATTGACTCACCATCGGCCTAACAGAGGGTGTTAATACTAGGGTGTAGAACATGGACGGATGGAGGGATATTTACATTCAAAGTGTCACCTTCCATTTAGGAATATTTCTAAACACAAAACATTAATAACCCTGATAATAGAGAAATCATAACATAAGGAACATATACATTAAATATTATTTAAGATTAGATGTTTTGGTGTGAAAATTGCAAATGGTGAAGGAGAGAGATCACGTGCTATTGAAAATACCTACTGTAAATGCCTTTGGGACTAATGGTCAAAGAGCAAAGGTAAGAACTGCAAGAAAGACATGGAATTGTGGTGCTTTGTACAAAAGATTATGATGTGCTGTGAGAATGCCAGCTGGTTACCAGTGCAATCATCACCAGAATATCCTAGATCAAGCAGGGCATGTAGGGCAATCAGTCCAAATAGGCCAAAGCCAATCAGCCAAGTGTGTAAATGCAATATGGGACGGCCCTAAACATCAGGCCTATGTGTGGCAGTGCCCGGTGTGTCCTATGGGGGGCGAGCATCTCCATTATCATCGGGCAAATAATGAGGCAGAAGCCCATGACTAATGGATGGGAAATCGGTGCCTGTATGGCACCGCTTTGAACAAAGACGGATCACATTCTGCGTTAAAAGCCCAAATTCTGCATTTTTGTCCAACTAGTTCTGCTTTAGTGAACTAAGAATCCATTTAAATTTTACAAACATTCTTGCTCATTTTTATAATAAGAATGAGACAGGTCTCAGGAGTCATCTGGATAAAATGAGTTTGTGAGCTTGTAATGAATTTTCCACCATTTAAAACAAAGATGACAAATTCGAAAGCCCGACGTTTAGCCTAAACACAAAACCTGCAGGCACACCACAGAAATGTTGACCAAACTCTCCACAAAGTCTTTAAACAAGCAGAACAGGTGTGGATAATTACCACTTACACTAGAATAAAAAACACCTATGTTGGACATAATTACTGGTTAACATGCAGCTGTTTCAGATGAAGATATGAAATAATTAACGTTATTTGGGCCTTAGGACTCTAAATTAATACAATGAAAAAGATACTTCCAGTGTTGGAATGTCCAGGTTTCAGGAGACAATACAAACCTGAGAGCGTTTTCCTCTCTTCCTGGCTTGCACATGCCCTCATGTTTTTTAGACTGCTTGCAGATCACAAGTGGCAGTCAGAAGAGGGCAGTGGGGGTTTGGGTCAGGGCAGTGACCCCTGAATGGGTGTGCTTTGTATAAGCTGGGGGGGGGGCAGGCAAGTCTGGGCAAGAGGTGATGCTTGCCAGAGGTGGGATGGTCGTTAGGGGCGAAGTCCACTTTCTGTACCCCTCCGTGCTGAGCTGTAGAAGGGCCTATTCATGCAGTGATTTGGTTTAATTTACTGTATTACATGACAATTAGGTTTAAGTTTTTGTTAAACCTACAAAAGTGCAGGCAGGCACAGTTACATTAGTGGGCGGGAAGGAGAGAAGCACACATGTCATATTTCTTAAAACTTTTAAAATGGACAAATGAAAAGGGGTGAGCAGAACCAGTGAGCAGCTCAAATGATCCCGAATGGGTGTGCTGAGAAATCTGAAACATGGTCAGCTTTATAACATTATAACTTATTGAATATTACTGTGATTCATACAGTAACACATAAAACTGACTTTGGTATTAGTATTGAGACTGATTAACAGTGAATAAGATGTCTGGTAAAGTTGCTCTGATCACACTGTCAATGAAACGAAAGCAAGACAAACGAGCAGAGAAACGTAACGGAAACTCTAAGCGGGGAGCCTGAACACGGGCTTTCTCCGGGCACCAGTAGCTGGTAAGGCAAGGTGGTGGGGCTCTCTTTCTGATGCATGTTGGTATTCAGCGTGGCACCAGCCACGATCTAGGCTCCACAAACGAGTCAGTGTTCAGGGGCTGAATGTCCCGGAGCCGCCCGTCCACGCAGCCGTGTCCACACCTCACGGGCGGCAGGCAGTTCGCAATGAATGCCCCTCTCTCATTCTCTCCGCAGTTATTTAACTACCTATCGTTACTATGCTTTTACGGCACTGCGCTAAACAAGGACGCCTTTTTACAGCCGCTCTAAAAAGGGGAAAGTGAGGCGAGGGACAAACAAGCAGAAAGGGGCTTCGATTTGGAGAGAAAAGCACAGACCACACACAATTACATTTGCAATTAAATTGTTTAAGAGTTATCTACCACATTTGCTGTGTTCACCCTTCACACGTTCATACATCTAATATTTTAATTAAGCGATTCAACTAAAAAGAAAAGTAAATTGATTGGGTAACCCTGCTGTTATTATCAGTTCTGACCGAAACCAAACCTAAACTGAATCTGCTAGCCTAGCACATATGCACAATAAGGTGGGTGTGTAGATCAGTGGCTTAGGACACTGTGCCTGTGATCGAACAGTCATCAGGCAAATCTAAGGTTCAGCATTGTGATTTTGCCATTGGGCCCTTAACCCCCAGCTGCTCCACAGACTGTCTAACTCTGCTTTCTCAACAATGTATATTGTTTAGGGTAAAAGCAGATGATAAACCTTAAAGAAACACAATCTTACTACAACTGCCGTATAAAAAGCGCAGTATCCTCGTTTATGGTGCGCACGGCATAAACGCCAAGTTGGTTAACTGTAACACTGTCTCGATTGATTTTTTTTCCAGATCGCTCCTAAACAAAACGTCATAATACACCATTGATATACTGAAAAGTGAATGCATACTGAAATGTGTATAAAATATTTTATAAAACATTTAAAACTGATTACAAAAATGAACGGCTATTTACATAAGGAAGCAGGTGATCTTAAAAGGTCCGATTATGGAATATTGACGGCACTTTCCGACCCATATTAATGCAAGTACTGTCGGTGGATCTTCTCAATGCGGCTGTGACCACGGCCAGGGGGTTGCCCCTTTAAGAAAATCGACCCAGCCCCGTACCATGTCCCAGCCCCTTTTAATCATTGCAGACAGGCCCACTGAGCTTCTCCCAAATCTATTCATTCCCTCCAGCTACTGTTGGCCGCTTGTGTGGCTGTGTATGTGTGCGTGTGATGTGGTGGGAAGCGCTTTTCATGCAAGCACAGCAGCGAAGCATACAGAGGAGCGCTCGCATAAGCAAGATATTGGCCCCAATAATGCAGTGAGGGAAAGTTGCGCTCAGTGTTAAAAACAAAGCAAACTTTACTCAGCTACTGTAGTTAAGTGTTCCCTCGTTTCGTAAATACTGCAATCAATAATGCATTAGAGAGATTTTCTTTTTGAATGCGCATTTGCTCGCAGCGTAGAATTGCTAGAAGTAATACATCGCATAAGGATTTTGTTTCGAGGACTCCGGTGTAAAAAGAAAAAAAAGACATAAAGAAAACCAAATTCTGGAAATCCGAATAAGGTAAGACTTAAAATTTCGCGTAATAGCAATAGATAGCTTTTTTATTTCCAGTGAACAATGGCTGATCTGTCGGTTTCATTTTGTTGAAATTATCATAACAGAAGTTGAATCTTAGCTATTGAGCCAAAGTTTTCCATCGTACACTCAGTTTAAGTTTTTTTTTTTTACAGTTAATGTCAGCTCGCTTTATTTCTGACTGCGTGAAGTAAGCTATAGCGGCGGTTTATACGGGCAAATTAGCGGCTATTATCAGTGTTTTTTTTCGTCCTGGTTCGTTTACTAAAGTTTTTAGCGATGGCGAATTAAAAGTTCATTTTGTTATAGGACTGAGCACCTTTCTGCATGATATGTATGCTGACAGAGCCCAATAACCGTTTAGTTGTAACTCTGTTGTCATTGTCATTGTCTTCATGGAGACTGCCCCTTTGTAGGTTTTAATTTATTAAAAAGGTAAACAATTATTAAAACTTTAAATGGTCTGGTTTAACTTATCTCTAACAGCACCGCCCAATTTTTAATATATATATTTAATGTTAATATTAAATTGTGCGTCATCTGAGGTGTCAAGATGCAAAATATCGGCGCCGTCCTAGAGCTGACCTACAGCTGGGAATGAATGGCTATAAAAAAAGATTAAATCCACCAGATGGCGCTGCTTTGCGATTTAAAGAAAAAATAATTAAACCTTGACAAGCTAGTTTTATTCTAGGAACGTTATTTGAATATTACTTCAGAAGTTCAGAATGCTTTCTATAAGACTAATATGCTATGTTTTGTATGTTTCTTAATGCTGTGGCACAGCTATACAATTTAGGCCCCATGAAAGCATATCGTATTGGGCCCCCAGCCCAGACCAATCCAGTTATGTTCCAAATTGATTAGTTGTCCTAACTCTAACCCCCCCCCCCTTTGCAGAACCCTTTCTTCTTTGCAGAACCCATGCCCAGCCATATATATAGTTGTATAGTGAAACATTGTTGCTCACAGTAAACAGTGTTTGTTTATGTGTCTGAGTTCATGGATCCTTACTGTACAGCCACAGTCATAATTCTAATCTCAAAATAACCAAGAATCTTAAAATGCTTGCTGATCAAAAATAAGGACATAATACAGGATGTTAAGACAACCAGTTTGTTGTTTTGATTATAATAGTCCATTTAGGTCATGTTTGAAGCCATATCCAGGTATTTGATAATAATTATTATAATCATAATACTTGATTAATTACATTTAACATGAATATTTCTCATAAATAACTGCTGAATAATATTATTCCCCTCAAAATACCCTTGATATTTAAAGTATAGCAGCAGTGAAGTAGAGCAAATTCAGTTCTGAAGATGTCCTTATATGAAGCATGCTGATTAACTTTAGGGTTAATTCTTTACAGTTATGGGACAAGTCTGTCACTGATGAGTTTGGAATAACACAGAAGCTGATTGGCATGGTTTAGAAGCAGATCGCTGCAGGGTGACAGGCCAGCAAGCTGGGGCACATGTTTGCGTGGGTAACGTGTTCTGTTCTCAGCTGACTTTCCCTCAGAAGGAATTCCACCTGATCATAGCAATTTGGGTCAATGTGGTTCGTGGCAAATTGGCTTTGTTTCTTCAAGCCCATATTTTGCTGCCGTAACAGCAAACCAACAGCAGCGCAGATAATCCTTATAAAAATTAAAGGTCCAGTTTAGAGATGAGGCTATAGATCGTCTTCATATTTAAGTAATCTACAACCCAATTTAATGATTTTTTTGGATTCTAGGAGGAAATCAAAGGATCTGGTGTAAAACCACACAATCGATGTGGCGTTGTGCGGTGACCGCGCTACCCGCTGTGCCACTATGCCGCTCCGCATGAGGTGTGATGTTAATATCGACATTTCATGCTATACACATGCAACTGTCACATCGGAGGAGCCATGGCTGTCAGCTAGGTTAAGACAATGTACGCTAAAGCATTTTTACTCTGTCATAGGAAACAAAAAATTGCAAGCTCCGCAATTTTCTAGTTTTTTTTTTCAAGATTATCTAGCATGTGTTAATAAAAAAAATCAGTGTAAAGCTTACCGCCGCTGCTTTTGCATGAGCTCTGCATGCGCATTCTGAGCCAATCATAATCACACAGACAGTGTGGCGCATATGTGAGAAATTTAACAAGAAAGAGTAGAGACGAGAAAAGCGAACAATAACTGGTCACCAAAAGACACGCACCTGCTCTGTGGGAATATTTTGGATTCCATGAAGACGATATTGAACAAAAGCAAGTGATTTGTGGGCAGTGCTTTCTGTCTGTTGGCACAACTAACGGAAATACCACTAACTTATTTGACTCTATTGGTAGATAATAAGATCTTATTGAGAATTATTGCGGGTACATTCTTGTTTTATAAATATTGCAGTATATATCTCTAAAATGTTTAATATCACAATGTGAACTTTTTCCAATACCGTTCAGTCCTACTCACATGATACATTCAGAAAAAAATAAATAAATAAAATAATAATAATAATAATAATAATAAATATATATATATATATACCCTGTGGTGTGTTGGCGACTGCCTGGGGTTGGTTCCCGCCTGTACCCATTGTTCCGGGGATAGGCTCCAGACCCCCCCACCACCCCATTTGGGATTGAGCGGTTTCTGAAAATAGATGGATGGATGGAGATATATATATATATATATAAAATGTGTGTGCGTGTGCACGCGAGCGGGTATACCCCACACAATGTCCCCACAACGTGATGAATACCCGTTTTCTTTCCCTTATGGGGACCAGAAAACTCAATTTAATAAAAATCTGTGACTGCAATGGAAAAAATAAAAATGCAAAAACTCTTCTATTTTGCTTGGTTACTTATGGTTATGTTAGGGCTGGGTCGGGGTTAAGGTTGTCATAGTTACCATTAGCATTATTTCCCATAGAAATGAATGAGCACGGTCCCCATAAAGATATGTTAACCCGACTGTGTGTGTGTGTGTGTGTGTGTGTGTGTGTGTGTGTATATATATATGGTTATTATTTACAGCATTATTGAAGCTGATGCAGCTAAGGAAAAGGGTCAGCTTTCATTTCAGTGGTGATTATCTTGAGAAACAGGAGTCATAGAAAGTAGATTAAGCTAAATAATTTAAATCAAAGTGATGACAAAGATAGGCCGGGCTACTCCAAGAGGCTAAAGGGGACATAGCTTATTGGTGTCTAACCTGGTATTATTGGGTGAGTCCGCGGATGTCTTCTTCTAAGATGCTGTTGCATTGCAGCTCTGCTCTTGTGACATTTCAGTTCT
Organism: Mormyrops attenuatus; assembly: GCA_026777985.1. NCBI lineage: Eukaryota > Metazoa > Chordata > Actinopteri > Osteoglossiformes > Mormyridae > Mormyrops > Mormyrops attenuatus. The sequence goes on from JAODKC010000107.1 coordinate 28,067,103, forward strand.
GCAGTAACTGCATTTTCATTCACTTTTAATGTGAAGTGCGCTCATGCGACTGAGGCCTTCGCTCTCTTTTTAATTGGACCTTCATCCGCTATTAGGCGTCTTCCTTCCCTCGTATTGCCGAGTAATAAAGAAGGCAAGTTTTAATCAGTTCTTTTTTTATAATTGAGTGATTGAATTAAATCAAGTAATCATGACAGTTCTAGTTCAGTTACTGTATTTGTCTTTATTTTTCCCATTTTGCACCCTAATTTGAATACAGTAATTTGGGAGATGGGAGATCGTAGCAGCTGGTTTCACAGCTGGGCCCGTGCTTCGTCGGCTTTCGGCGTCGCAAAGACACGTAAGGGCCGCATCCTCGTATCCCTCTTCATGCCGCTCAGCAGCGCCCCCTTCAGTGTCTTGACATTTTTTGAAAAGACAGTCATCTGGCCTCCTCAGCATTATCCCATGGTTTGCCTTAATGGGCAGCTCTCTGTGCGTCTGCAATGCTGCAGGCCAGGGAGGAGCGAGGGCAGGCCTCACGCAGATGTGATTAAGCAAGGCTGCTCATGTGACCATTCAACCCTTTGTTTTAGTCTAAGCCGACGCTGGAGCCGCGGTGAGAGCTAATGTGACGTTAAGTTTCTCATTTTTTCGTTTGCTCATGGAATTAATATAAAGGCTTTTCTCACATTTCTGCTTGTGAAACTTCCCTCTTGTGCTGCTGAGTTTCTGTTTCGTCTTTCACGAGCTGTAAAAGACCACAAGTGAGGTCTTCTCCTCCGGTCTTTCAGGGACGCTCCCTTGCTGCACGTGCTTATCGTCCAGTCAGTCCACCCTTGGCAGTCTTGCTGTAAGTGTTGCTTTTTCCATTCTGAGACATATTGCAGGCCGTCATCCTGCTATTAACTCTGCTTCTTACATATTTTCCTGTGTCTGCCTAGTTGGCATCATAGTTGGTTGAAAATACCAGCTAGCCTCTTTTCATGGTTATACATATAAGGTGCAAGTGCAGTATTACCGTATAGGTGATCATTTAGCTGTAGTTGTCCAGGATACAGTAGTTCACAAAATTCATTTAGTAGACAAGTGCTTATTTAACCGGTCATTTCTTTAATGAATAATGAAAGGGGCAATACTTGCTTCACTTCATCCAAGTCATTTATTTATCTTTTCCTGATAATACTATCAAGGTTCGATTACAGGATCTGACGCCAGACTCTCTTAATCAAATGAAGAAATCCTTCTGCCCTCCGTTCCATGTCTCCGGTATGGGCTCTCAGTGAACCTGAAGCCTGTCGCTGCAATTTAGAGACGTGGTTTTTTGGACTGTGAGGGGAAGCCTACTCGAACACAGGGAGAATGAAAACAGCATGAGGGACGGGAGGCAACCCTACAGTACTAATGACTGATCCTCCATGCTGACGCCCCAGTAAAACCTTATACCATTATGTTCAGTCCTGCAGCCGCGTGGCTTCTGGAGCTGACCTGACTTCTTGTTCGCTCTCTTTTGGAGTTGACTGATAGTCTTTAGAGATGCCTGAGACCTGTCTGGGTCTGCCTCATGTCCACTGGATCTTAGGTGAGCTCACTGTCAGTGGAGCGCTGCGAGAGAAACGCCAGCAGATCTTGGCATGCTTTTGTTGGCAGCGCAGGGCAGCATATGACAGTGTTTTACACTAATGCACTCTTCCTGTCTGATTAGCAACACCAAACACCAGCTATGGATCCTGAACCAGGGCCCTGAAGTCTTGCAAATCACTGGCACTCACCACTGGCAGGCGGGTTTGTTCCAGCTTTTGCTGTTGTTTCTTACCTCCCTTGCTTCTCCTTGATCCAATTCCACGCTCATGGTGAGCTTGCTTCCCATCCATCTCCTGGCAACCAGTGTCCGGAACAGTGCTAAGAAACTGAATTAAGATTAAATGTATTTATTCTCCAGTGGGGTGTCTGTTAGATGCAGACGCCTGGCAGCAAAATTGGAAAAACAAAGACATTGCTGGACTATTGGATTTCAGAGGCCAAACCAAGGACAGTACGGCCTGTCTGGTGGCGTTTTAAGGTTATAGCAGCATGGGATAGGGACAAATGATCAAAGTATATCAGTGATACTTTCTAACTTTCTTTCGCCATGGTCCATTCTAAACAAAGCAATTGAGAAAAAACTGTAATAGCAGTTAACGATGCTGTTGAGTCCACCTCAGAAATTTTGCCTCTTCATCCATCTTCATAAGCTTTAATTTGTCTTCGGTCACAGTGGATTATAAAATTAGTAGTCAAACCAAAGGCAACAATATGAGATATCTTGGTCACATGACACCTGTTTTCCAGTGTGACTAATAGGGCTGTTTTTGGTTGTTATGAGCATTTACTCTACTCTAGTAATTTGTCTGTATGACCTGTGGCTCAAGGTCTTTTGGCGGCTAGCTGCCTGACAGTTAGGCCTATCGTCAGTCGATGCTAACGCTAACGCGGTGCTCATCAGATTTAAAGTGTAACCCCCCCTTTCACATTTCCCTGTTTAAAATGGCATTTAGACATTCCATGTGAGCAGGTGGGGAGGCATTTTGGGACAGCTGGTGTCAGGGAATCTGCCAAACCACAGCTAAGCTGTTACTGGCGATGACCATCCGTCTGCGTGCCGGGTGTTTTCTTCTCGCACCCTTGGTATGTGAAACCTGCATGTGGAATGACTCCGTCGCTTAGCGGATACGCTTGCCTGGAATATTTTTACACTTCATTCCTCTACGTATCCAAATTTTGCGCAACTTGCTGTTCTGGTTAGTTGTTAACAGCAGCTCTGCTTTGTGGGATATCCCTGGCTGGTTAATTGTTACAAATTTGAAACATTACATGCATGCAGTTGGTAAACTTCAGTCCGGTCTAACCGAAGGAAAGCATCACATATTCTAGGCTTTTAGGCACATATACCAATATGCGATTTTTATATTGGAAGAGTGGTGAGACCCCTTCATACTTCCAAATGCTTTTGTGTTGAAGCCTGGATCTTCTCCCTGGCAGCACGTGGCACAAGGCGGGGGTCCAGCCTGGAAGGGATGCCAGCCCGTTCCGGGGCACATATGCATTTATATATTTGGTACATACTTCATTATGCACTGAATCCAACTTAATAGTACTAGTTGTACCCCCTATTACAGTAACTGTCAATCACAATATTGTCAATATCCTTAAAATCCTCGCCTCCTTCTCTCTTCCATCCTGTGCAGGGTTGCATGTTACACATGAAAGGCGTTAATTACGAAGTGGCTACAGCCTTCCGGACCCACGGGGGCATCATAATACGTCTTTAATAAATGTAAATATCCTCTTGAAAACCCTGTACATTTCCTGCTATTTATTCTTTATTGTATGTGGTCGATCTAAACTGCTGCCGGCCCGTCTGGCCACAGCCGACACAGAGCAGACAAAGCGCGCCTCTCTGAGGATCGCGGCTCAAGGCCTGCATCCCCTAAGCTGCTTTTCTGTAATTAATAACTTGTGTCATCGCCTCAAAGTATTTTATTTTAGACATTTAACTCATTATATGTAATTGATGACAAATTTGTCAGATAAATAATACATCTGTAAAAAAAGTCTTCTTATTAGGTCTTATTTGTAAATTGCTACCTGAGAAGAATGAATGCAAAGTCTCATGTTTGGCTCAAATTGGATCAGCTCTTCAAACCTGGAAATTCTGTATGAAATGTGAAATATGGCCCAAAAGGAAACGGTATAGTGCAATACTGTCCCACGGCAAAAGGGGCGTGAAACAACCGTGCCTTTAAAATGGAATGTGACTTTGTGCGCAGTGCCATGTACACAGCATAGTGAAAATGGTACCATGCCTCTGTCTTTACCGCCCAAAAGGGAAAGTGATACAGACTGTGCTGGAACTGTGCCAGGATCCCCACAAATGTGAAGCAGACGCTGCCTGCCATTCATGTTTAATGAGAGCCTTCCCCTAGCCTATGACACCACCCCGGGTGGTAATATTTCAGAAGGAAGTCGTGATGTGGCATGAATAGCAATATATTCCAACCTAAGTTACAGTATTATTTTATTATGACTTTATTATCTAATTTGCTACCATATGTCACCGTCGAACCTCACAGAAATAGAAGTGCGTCCGTTTGATCTGAATTTCACATTTGATGTGTGCACTACATTGGCACTGCTTTTGAGACGTGCCTACTCACGCAAGCAGGAACTAAACAACCGTTTATATATGCACAGGTGGTCATGGGAAGGAATCTGTGTCCACAGTCTTTAAGCCAAAGTTGTTGTTTTTTTCTTATTTAGACAATGGTAGCAGTGATTGGAGAACTGGCAAAAGCACTAATTTATTCCATGCCATGTAAAAATAGCGTCTATTAAAGGAAGCTGTTCTGAACATGGGAAACCTGGTGTAGTGTGACACAGTCTTTATCTGAAGCGATTAAGCTGTGTGGAAATTCATTGTGTGCAAAAGTATAAGTGATGCTTCGCTATGTTAGACAAGCACTCTACCATCTGGGGAAAGTGCCGTTTTGAGTCCACACTTTAGCATGACATTGAAAACATTGAACAGTCAGCAGCAAAGGGTTCCGTTAGAATTTCTCTGCAGTAGAATTTCCTCACTGACTGCTTGGAATCTGCTTGATCAGTTTCGGTTGTCTTTAGGGAAACATCGATGTTCGCCGTGTAGAGACTGTGGTAAACATTTTGGTGGCCAGTGCAAAGTTACATACATTATATATCTGATCTGCTGTCCAGTTTTCCTCAGTGACAGCTGGATGTGGGGGGTCTTGCTTTGTTTTTGTAGTAAAAGAAGGGGATGAAATAGTAAGAGAACAAATTACGTGGCTGTGTGGTGGGAGGAATTGGAGTGTGGTCTAGTGCCAAGTAAGCAGCCACCAGGAGAAGCAGTGCAAAGATATCCAGCCTGTTGGACCACTGGTCAGCAAATAAACAGCTGTCACTTCCTGGGACATTCCTGAGCTGATATTTAGCAGGACTTACTTGTGATCCCTGACCCACGAGTCAAGTGATCGGTCTGTGTCGTTGGTTACAGGCTTCGCTAAAATAATTTGTAGCCCTATTAATCTGAAGAGATTGTATGGTAAGTTAATGCTTGTTGGACTGTGAGTCTGGTGCTGAGAAGAGTGGCCTTTGATAACAATGGAGACCAGGAGGGTTGTGAAGGTAGCGGGGTTTTTTACACTGGGTCTCCTGTGGCTCCCAGATCACTCGAGTGGTTTGTTGCTAAGTTGGTGCAGTGGAATCTGGCGAGTAGCATCATCATCTATGATGGCCAAGTTCAGGCGGCCACCCTTAATCTACTTGGTCCTTGGAAACCAAGAACATTGCCCTGAGGGTACATGCAAGACTTGGCTGCCTTTGGATGGCAACAGAAGACGCACTCTTTCTTCTCCATGAAGTCACGAATGATTTTGGAGATCAAGGATGCTTTGAATTCAGTGAATTACATGATAATCCAGATATAATTATATTGTAATCTTATAGTATTTGTAAAACTTAATTTTTCTTTTTCTTAGGACATTAAACAATTTTAAAATCAATACACAACCAATTTGAAATTAAAGGTTATATGTTGTAATATTACCATGAACTGATAATAATACATTACTATTGCTGGAGAAACATGATTCCACTACTGTCAAGTTGGGCCCTAGTGTCAAGTGGTAATCTTGAGCTATTTTCAGTATGCCATATCCAGAGGAGTGAAAGTTTAACGTTTTTACCTTACTTAGGACTCCATTACTAAACAGCTGTCATAAAAATCTGTAATTATCAGGTTTCTGGATTTCTTCTTAAATCTGTACCCAGTATTTTTACTAATTTATTTAAATTCCTTTTGTCTGAAAATTGCCCCATGCCTTTTCAGTTTTAGTCCGATGTGTTTTGAAAGCTGTAAACCCAGGTAATTAGGTGAATGAGGCACTTGCTTGATGTATATCAATGTGTTTCTCTCTTTTACCTCACTAGCACAAATGTTTGCCCCTGCTCACCACCTTCCATTTTCATTCCTTCAGTGAAGGGGGTGGAGTTGTTTATTATAAGCCCCATGACAGCTCTACAAGCCCCCCCACCTTTTCTTGGCATGTGGGGGTGTGGGCTATACTCTGATGCAGATAAACGGGGCCATGAGCACCAGGCTGCTGCCGCTTTGTAAATAACTCTTTTCATTAATGTTGACGTAAAGTGTTTTGCTTTACAGAGATGTTTCTCTACTCTTTCCACGCCTGTCTGCTTTAATCAGGAGGGAAATTAACGACATCTGGCTCTTTTGCAGACTGTGGCTCAACAAAGGCCAGGAGGAGGGTTGTGGAGATGTGGGACCAGTCTGACTCCTTGTTTCCATGGGTAAAACATTAAAATCCTCCTTTGGCCTTTAATGCCTTCTTGGAAACAGGTGATGTGTGGGACAGGGTCTCCACTGAGACACACACACACACACACACACACACACACAGGTTCATTTCTATGGGGAAAACTCTAATCCCAACATGACGACCTTAACCCCTATCCAGCCCTAACCTTAACCATAATTAACCAAACTAAATATGAGACTTTTGGCTTTTTGTTTTCATTACATTCACAGATCTTTGTGGGAACCTAAAAAATGGTCCCGACAACATCAAAATAACAAATGACATTTGGTCCCCACAATGTAATATAAACATAATAATTTTCATAGACACTGTATACTCCAGTCAGAATATAAGTAAAAACAACATACATTTTCATAACCCTAAACTTTATGGCCTTGTCTGCTGGACGACAAGGTACGGTTTTTCCTCGTGATCCTAGATTCTTCTGCAGAACAGACTTTCAGGCCTCTGTGCTGTGTTGGTATCTGCTGGGGGTGGAGGCTGCCTGTGCCAATCTGTGGGAACCCTCTGATAATGACTGGGAAAGATCCCTCTTCTGGTCGCAGGCTGGCTTCGGCAGAACAATGCCAGTTATGTGAAACTCGGCGTTGGACATTCCTTTCGCAAACTCCAGTGGAGCAGCAGATGTTTGAGAGTTTGGCTCGCAACTGTTCCACGTCGCTCCTGTTATGAAAATATGAAAGCAGTGTTATGTGTCTGTGTTTCTTTAGTGCTTGGTCATGTTCATTATATGATTGTGGATTTCGTTGAGAATTTTTATTTGAACATAAAGATTGACCAAAGACTGGGAACACTAGTGCTGGCTCTTCATATTCAAGGAGGTTGGCTGAGCCCAGCCCTTGTGGAACATATAATGAAAAAAGTCTCCTGCTGTAATATAATCTAATATACTATCATAATATAATACAATAAACAATGTAATAATATCGTCACATGTGTTTTGACCGCCTGGGCAATTGTAGAAGTCATTTTGAAGGTTCTTGATGTTGTAGCAATAACCCCTGATTTAGATGATTATGTGCTGGTGTTATTCCTGCTTTTACATATATACTTAATTGGATCACTTCTGAATTTCCTCTGCCAAAGACTGGGTTGCCTCATGTACACAGTGCACTGTCATTCACTGGATGTCTTGGCAGTGCGTGGTCATTAAAATCATACCTGATGCGTTTATGCCAAATAACTCTGTGGCGGTGGCTGGCGTGTAATTCATCTCCCATATTTGCTTCCCTGAAGTGGTTGTGTAATCCTTGGTCTTGTTAAAATCAATTACATGGCAAAAGACAAACCTCTGGGCAAATAATGCCCCAGATGATCGGATTAAGAGATGGGGAACGTCTGAGGTATATATCTGAAAGAGAAGCATGCTGTTAAGTCACTATCATCTGGCTGGTTTCTGAGGAGCTACTTCTGTATTTAACCAGCTGATGGATGAATGATTGCTCCTGCTTGGTGTATTGAAATAATCCTCTTTTCAGTTACTGGAATTAGCATTTTACAGAGGGAACTCTCAGCTACTCTATCTTCTGCTGCTGTTTCATGGGCAGAAGTCAAATCTTGCTGCTTTGCAATTTCCTTATTTTTTTAAGTGTCGCAGGAGCATCTGGGTCTGCCTGAGCTCCGTAAATTTGCTCTGTAGTACAGAGAGGCGGCCGTGTGAGGGAGAACATTCCAGTGTTTGCATTGCTGAATCACTAAATTAGTTTTGTTTCCTACTTGCCCAATTTGGAGCAAACCCAAAATATCCCAATGCTCGTAAATGACTTATAATTTAGAGACCTGTTCTGCTTATCTGTTGCTTTTAGTGTTAATTTTAAAGAGGCGTGTTTTGAAGTTCTTCTGGTTTACTTAATACTTGTCTGCTCAAACCTGAAAACATGACACAGGAGTACCACACACAGAACACCAGTGGACCAGTACTGATAATGCAGTGCTGTGGTTTGACATGAAAGGTCTCCTCTCAGTTGAGAAATTTGTTCTTCTACCCAGTTGTTACCATTTTTCCATTCAATGGTTATGCTGAAATTTAATCATGTATATAAGAATTTTTACAGAAAATTATTATGTTTGGACCTAGGAAATGAGATCTGCTGCTATGATTTCAGTCATATAATTTGTTCTTATTCTGCACAGTTATGAGTGTCACGCAGAGCCTTCAATGGCTTATGAAGTTGGATCCAGGCCATGTGGACAAAACTGACTGCCAAACGAGGGATGATGGGTGTTATTCTGAAGTTTTTAATGTCACTTGGCAGAGGATGACCAGATCCACAGCCTACTGGTATTGGCACAGATACTGAAACACATGCTGAACCAGAATATATATCACACCAACGTTTTGGGAGGCAGAGTAGATGAAGGAGGGCAGTGGGTTTGAGTGATCAGTGTGGTGTTTTTTCAGGCCTGTGGACAGGGCCGTAGGTGTTTCTGTCTACCTGGTTGTGAATGAGATGTAAAGTCACACACTTACTATGTTTTGTTTGCCAGTACAGAACATCAAAATGGAAAGTGGATTGTCTGTGGAGCAAGCAGTGGTTTCCTCTTATGACAAACTGGAGATGTGCAGGTGGGAGGCATTTTAGGGGGGTGTTCAGGGGTTGGCACAAGATAGGGAGAAAAGTGGTGAAAATAAAGCACAGTTATACCTAAAGTCTAATGTTTCTGCTGCTTGCCAGCCTTGTGTCAAAAAGGATGCACTGAACAGTATATAAAACCTTACTAAGGCATGCTTAGGTGTGTGGAATATATTATAATGTTTTAAATTTACATTTAGATTTTTATTCAAATTGGTTTTCCTCCTCCATTTCTATATTATTTTTCACTTTATCAGGACATAGTGTCACCACACTTGGATGACTAGTTAATTTTGTTGTTATGATGTTGATTTATGCAGTACATTTGTGGTTATCTCAGTACTGGTTACCACTATTCACATGCACAAAAAATGGAAAGTTTGGTATTTCAGTAACACTTTACTTAAGGCCACGTTTTTCGTAATGTATAAACACATTCATAATGTATTATAATGCATTCATAAAGCATTATAAAATGGCTATAAATATTTATATAAAGCTATAACATATTATAGCCATGTGCATTATGCGTTATGACTGCCTTATAAAGCTCTCATCTCATCTCATCTCGTCTCATCACTATAGATACCTTTATAATGCAGTACAAAGCATCCTTAATGTTTATACCGACCATTATAATGCATTATAAAGGTATCAATAGTGCATTATAGATGAGAGCTTCATAAAGCATTCATCATGCATAATACACATGGGTATAATGTGTTATGCCTTTTGACAAATATTTATTATTGATACTATTTATTTTATATAATATTCCTAGCAGTCAAACATCTGTGATGCACAGTAACATGCTCTTGTGGTGACTTGGTTGGGTATATACAGCGTATTTCAGCTTGCAGCAATGGTGGCTTGACTAGCGAAGTCTCATTGGCTGCCGTCCTCACAGCATATTAGCTACAATCCTCTGAGCTCATAAAGCGATGTCTCGGCTGACCTTGGCTATGCAGCAGCATGTGCAAATTTGCAGCCACTTTGCTATTAAACATAGTTGTTCCAAGTGAAGGTTCTTCTTGTGGTATTTTTGAGGACCTGCTGTGTATCTTTGTGCAACGTCAAGTGTTATCAGCTGTACTCGTTGCTCTTCCTGAGTGGACTGACTGCCCTACGCACCGTTAAACAGTCTAACTTTACACATTATCCTGGGGGATTTCCTGGGGGAATTCGCGAAAGCTCTTCTGAGAGCGCCTCTCTGTTGAGAAGGGCTTTCGAAAGGCCTTTGCTTAGAGGCTCTATGGACTGTTCTGTCTGCATTGAGCTGCATAGTGAATCGTTTTTCATGGAACTGTCATCTGTTTGATTCATCGGCTTGAAACTTGTTCAGAAAAGACTCCCAGGTCCTAAGAATGAATGAATGTTACTCCGTTACATCTCCTTCCCTGACGTTCCTCCACCGTAGTACAGAAAGGCTCACTGTGGCTGCTAAGTTTAAACTCCTTAACTCTTTTAAGATCCTTTAAGATGTCACTCGGTAGTTTCAGCTGTCTCCTCGCGTATTGTCTCCGGTCTTTCACTTTTATAAGACGCTTCAGAGGGGTTGTTCGGTGCCTTATCCTCGCCCGGACTTGCTTTTCAGAATGATTGTGTTTAAAGCTCAAGTCTTAAGCATGATTAAATGTTGATTCTCAGTCATGGAAGAATGACAGATGTACTGCTTTATCCTGCCCCAGCAATCTAATTCATTTGTATGCTGCATGACTGACAGAGGCCTCAAAAGAGAACCTAACCAATCGATTGGTTAACTATGCTGCTGACTCTTACTAGGCTATTTTGTCCAAATCGGTGCCATACTTGTTTAAAAATTTTCATCCTGGTTGTGCTTAGCTAAAATTTTCTGTTACTTATAGAAATATGTATCAGTTTATCACAGAATGTTATGTAGCAAGTCATGGTACTATGCAGGTTCTGGAACAGCAGTATCACGGTAGGACTGAGCAAATGAGGAATGTTGACTTTCTTTGTTCTACAGTAGATTAAAGTGGTTCACTTAATTAGATTAGTTCATTTATACACGTCGTCTATAGGATTTTATTGAACATTTGAATAAATGTATATTTTAAATATGTGACCAGTTTATATGCAAATATGTGCTGAGCATTTTTATTTAAGCCATGATAGATTTTGACAAATTTTAGCCTTCATACCTACCTTCTGTAGTTCATTATATTTTCATACTTGTATAACTGTTCATTTTGTTGCTTTATGTACATTTACCTGAGTGCTGTACTTAAGTATATTTTTTGAGTATCTGTACTTTATCTGAGTATGATTTTTTTTGGAAACATCACTTTTACTCCACCACATTCGAAAAACAAATATTGTACTTTTGACTCCACTACATTTCTATGAAGATTCTCGTTACACATTATTTTGAAACATAGATTTTAGGTCAGTGGCCGAATTTTCTTTTCTAAAATGCGACAGGCCATGTTAGACACTTTTTATTCTAAAGCTTCTACAAGCAAGTCAGTGCAATCAGTAGGTTGTTTCAGAATCATTAGTTTTTCTTTAAATGCATAGTGGCAACAATACAACGATGCATTGACATTGAAAAGAAAATGTACTTTTGAATACTTAAGTATTTTTAAAATCAAGTACTCAAGTACTTTATCTCAAGTACAAAAAATTGAACTTTCACATGTATTAGAGTAATATTTGATCAGCAGTATCTATACCTTCACTAATCTAATGGAGCTGTGTACTTTGTCCACCTCTGCTGTAGCATCATTCTGTTTCTCTTTAATATGAGCTGGAGTGTGCTCTGCGCGACTGCTCCTGGAAGGGGTGCTGATTCTCTCTGTGCCCTTCCCGGACAATGATCTAGAAGCTTCTATACTCTGCGTTTCTCTGCGCTGCCACTAATGACATATTGTGTAGATATGAATAGATCCCGGAGGCTTGCCACTGGCATTTGTAAGTCTGGTCAAGGCATTTATCCCACCAATGGCCTCCCTCCCACTTTGGAGGCTGTGTTTCTGCCGCAGATCCACTCCTCTCTCCTGACAGCCCCTACCCTCTATGTATGACCACCCCCATGTCACGTGGATAACATTGACTATCTAGTAAAAACAGTGCTTGTCAAAGTCTGGAATATATGGTGCTTGGCTTCTTATTTGCGCTATGCAGTAGTCCCTCCTTTTCATTTGATTCTATGTAGGCACTGACATTTAATCTTAATGATGTCCATTTTTCTGCACTTTAATGCTTTCTTACAGCCAGGGGCTCGTTTAAAGGTTTACTGGCTTTTAATGTAGTAAAAATGGGGTTATTCAGTCAATGAAGATTTAATAGACATCATTGAATGCTATGATGGACCCATATCCTGAGAATATTGCTGTTGGTTTTGGATTTGACATGTGACTCTGTGATGCAGCATAATGACATGTCAGAAAGTGGAGGTAAGTCACCATCCACAATACACCATGCCTTATGATGCCTCTATTTCTGGGATTTATATGTAAATATATGTTGCGCTAATTTTCTGCTAACAAGATTTTTCAGAAACTTTTAAAGGACCCGGAATAGACCTCGAATAACCGTGTGCTGCTTGTTCCTCGGATTCTGATAAATAAAACATGTTTTTGGTAACCCCTGTTAGCTGTTTCCACGTCTCATTTGGGATGCTGAATGTGCTTAGTGTTAAATCAAATGGAAAGGTATTGGAATGCGTTCGTACTGAACTTGGTAATTAAATAGAGGTTCTTGGTCTGGCACGCCAGGGAGTTTGTTTGTTCCAGTAGCAGAGAGGAAATCTGTGAGGCGTCTGTCTGGATGGCCAGCTTAGTTTAACTCATGGGCTGCCAGCTAGTTGTCCTGCAGCGCAGCTAGCACACTCACATATGAAGTCACAGTATTGTGTGACTGTGTTGAATCACAGTATTTAGGCTCTGTAACAAATGTAGGTTATGCAGATATGTACTGTGTCAGGGTATGCAGAGTGAACTTTCTTTGTGAAAAGTTATCAGTGGCTCTTCTGCAGGTGTGACACCGATAATGACATTTGGGGGGGAAGTTATGTGTCAGCGTTGGCTTGTTGATGAAGAAGGGGGGGGGGGGCAGGGTTGGATGGCCCCTTCGCCTCTCCCGCTGCCGGCGCCTTGCTGATCAACCCCCATCTGTATTTGTGGCCTTTCATTAAGTTCTAATCGTCAGTTTTCTATAAGGACGGTTGCTTCTTATTGTAAGACTGAGTGCCACCAACGTCCCAGTGTTTGTTGTTCACACTCAACACAAAGTGCCATGTAACGGTCTCACGACACCCTGGCCAAGCTGTGTGCAGAGGAGCAGCAAAGATCACCGTTTATGTCCAGAATGTTATGTCTAGGACAAAGAGGTCCTCCGCGTGTATCCACTGGAGATGTTTACTGGGTTTAATGACTGCTTGGGTAGGAGCCATGTCAACAGACAGACTGTCTCAAACAATCTTTGCGTATAAGGTATCCTTCTTGTGTCTTTTATTATATCAGCAAGATCATCCTCCTCACAATCATTAAACACCAGTCTCACAGTATGTTGTAAAATGGATCCCTTTCCCTCTAGATTTCATTTACGACCTCAAGCTCCAGTTTAGAAAATACACAGGCTTGTTAATTAAATGTTTGTTTTTGTACTTGAAAGCTCTTTTATATTAACTCTTTATGGCTTTATGCATGTTTGGAATTTGGTATAAGTCCTGTGATCTTCTTTCTTATGCAGGCAGTCTTGGAAGCTTCACGTCTGCCTGATTGGCCCAGACTCGCTGGCCTGACGTGTCTCCCCCCCCCATTTGAAATAGGTGTGCTTCTCGTTGAAAGACATCCTTCTGCACATGCGAGCATGGCTCCTCAGCAGCCCACTGACACAGAGCCTTCCCCCCAAGCTGAGCGTGTTATTTCATTTAACCTGCACCTCTTCTGGTTTATCTTCTCACATGCTCACAGCATAAAATATGTAACAGTGTAAGAATGTGGCTTTCCGAGCAGCCGGCTGTGGACGGCGAGTGGCAGGGCAGCGCCGGCTGCAGAGGGCCGTGCGATTGCGACCGCAATGACAGGGTGCAGCTGTGTAGCACAGGGTGCTTAAATAAAGTATAGATTTGCCTAGCCGTCCACACTGATGATGGAAAACTTGGCTCAGTATTCGGCGCTTTCATATAATCCTGAATTTTGTTAGCTTGATTTTTTTTTTAATCCCTGAGGTTCCTAACACTGGACGAATTGCTGCTACTGTGATAAAACGTGACCTTAAATACCCCCCCCCACAC
>JAODKC010000107.1:28081406-28161637 GCA_026777985.1 Mormyrops attenuatus
TTTTTTTTTTTTTTTTTTTTTTTTTTTTTTTTTTTTTTTTTTTTTTTTTTTTTTTTTTTTTTTTTTTTTTTCTTTCTGTGCGGGGGGGGGGGGGGCGCCCCCCCCAGAGACCAAAAGTATTCTCAATTCTCAACACTAGACAAAATAAGCACCAAGATATCAGAATTAATATTGTCAGCTGTAATCTATTGTAAAGAACAGAAGATCTGGCTGAGAGCCTGGGGTGAACTGTGTTTGGCAGCTAGGTCATTACTGTATGTTTATTGATTTATTTTATTCATTTGTTTGTGATTTTAATGGTGACGCAGTGGTTGGACTTGATTAAGGGCCATATGTATGGCAGAATAGTGCAGTTGTCAAGGTGGCGTGTCGCCTTAATTAAATATGTAAACCTGCATGTTAGCCTGTCAGTCTAATGAGGGGCCTTTGGGCGTGCAGACGGGGGGGAGAACAATGGGGCCCATTTGCCATTGTATTGACTTGTCTTTTAGTGAGCGGTATATGCTGACTGCTGACGAGATCACTAGCCAGTGGTTCTGGTTCTGTTGCATGTTGCTTAGATTCCCAAGCGAGTAACCAGCACACCAGTGAATCTACTAGGTCACCCCAAATGTAATCTCTCCACCACTCCCAGAAACATACAGGGGTATCAGAATTAGAATCTTAGCTCAGTCATCCTCAGCTGTCACCCCCGACAGGAGGCGAAATTATAATGAGTTTCTTAATGAGGCAAACTGTGTGTGCGTATGTATAGTTGTATTCGTCATGTTATTTAAATGACGTTTCAGAAGCTGCCTTGTGACATCGCAGCATATGGCAGTGATTGATGGTAGTTATTGTTTCCTGTCGAGCACGAGTTCGCAGCTGATATGGGGGCGGGGCTGTGCTCCTCACGGGCTCGCGTGCTGGCCTGTCCTGGCGTGGCGCGCTCCCTCAAGCGTGCTGGCCTTCGGCGTGTCGCTGCCCTAGGCTGTGTCACTTGTGTGGAACCCTCCTGTGGCCCCCGCCTGTAACGGCCTATGCAGCGGTCCCATGCTCTGTGTGAGACGGCATGGTTCTTACGCCTGAGAGCTGTCCGTGAGCAAAATCCTTCTTTAAGGGGGTACAGACCTTTCTATTTTATATTTTTTTTTAACCAGCGTAACATTTTGCCAAGCAAAATGGGAAATACGGTGTTTTTTATGTTCCAATTCCAAGAACACTGGAGAAACGTGTTATTCCCAGCTGAACTGTGTCAGACACGGACATGGCTGGCTGCGGCTTTATTGGTCAGCCTGAATGACAAAGACGCCTGAAAAGGTTTATAGACTTCACGGCATGCTAAAGTTGCTCTTTGGTACCTGGGAATGTTCTCTTGGCATATCACTGAACACTCCTTGGTCATTTTAAAGCCGATTTGCATTAAAATTAATTGCCCGTAATGCCCAGCATTTTGGATTTTTAAAATGACATGTTGTAGATTTCCTCTCCATTACAGCTTATAATCATGGCTTATGGAAACATATTTATGTGTGCTGCATATCCATAACACCTACTTTTGAATTTGAAGTCACCACAGGTATCTTTAATAATAATAATGTACAGCTTATAGGAGTGTTTTTTTTTTTGGTACTTCACACGCTCTTGGTAAATATAAAAGCGTATGTTTAAGGGAATTAAACTCTGTTCTTCTTTTGTTTCCCCGTAATATTAAATGCCACCCATTCCAGTATCCCATTGTAAGTAGGGTAGCTGCCCAGTCACTCAGTTGAGTGGGTTACACTCCACCCTTTTTTTGTTTCCCGTCGGAAGTGATTTGTCCTTATGGTGCTGTTAGTACCGCAAGATGAGCAGCATTTAGGAAGGGTGATATCTCAAGGTGATGTTGCAGGAAGTGAAAGTCCTTGTTGGGTGGGGTCTCCTTTAGGCCGTGTCATATAGAAATAGCATAGGTCTGTTGGAGGGAAATAAAAGCTACTGATACCAACAATAGCGCTGTCTTGATGAACTGAGCAAAATACACAACTTCCGTCATGTTTTAGTGATACGAATAAGACTCGCTACATCACTCAGCTCTATGTGACCACCTGTAATATAAGCGGTGTTCAAATAATGAAAACAACTGTCTAAAGCAGTGTTTCCCAAACTGGTCCTCAGAGACCCCGAGTCGGGCCATGTTTTTGTTCTTATTGGGAAGGAGAAAAAACATGGAGCGTCTGGGGATCCCTGAGGATCAGGTCAGGGAACACTGGTAGGGAGCTGGGTGGAAGCAATAATGTGACCTGCCTGGCAGGGAGCTGGGAGGTAGCAAAAATGTGGACCGTCTGGGAGTCCCCAAGGACCCTGCTGGGAAAGACTGATCTAAAGGTATGAAGTCAACTGGCCGGGAAGCAGGGGAAGGCATAGACCACAGAAGAACACTTTCACAATTCTGGGCCAATTTTTCTTGGCTACTTCAGGTTGTTTCTGTTTTCTGTAATCAGCGGTGGCCTTAATCACACAATTGTTGTCAATTTAAAAGGAAGATCTGATCGGCTGATTTCAGCTGCACTTCCAAATATAGGGCAAATGGTAACTGGTAATCTTGTAGTGTAGCATGTCTGTGTAGCAATTTGGGAGCCTCTCTCCTGCTGTGACTATTTTCATTTCTCCAGCTGCTTCTGTGAATTTCTGTCGGGTAACGTGCTTACACCAGCCTCTCGTCATGTCAGTAAAATGTTGTCAGGGCATTAACTCAGAATGAGTTTCGGTTTCTAGCTCGTTGGTGCTATTTTCCTTCACATCCAGCATGGAGCTCTGGCATCGGAGTCACTGACTCTGAACCGGATTACTTCCCTTGGCTTGTAGGCTACTCAGCAAGATCATCATCAGCAGCAGGTGACCTTCTCTCATGGGGCTGTAGTTAAACACAGATATTATAAGGTAAGGAGAAGATGTTTGACACAGTCATACCAGCTGTGTGGTTTTTATAATTGTGTTGCATGTTTTATAGATCGCCTTAAACTGGCATCCCCTGGGCTCTGGCGTACCATCAGTGCTGGCGGATGTGTTTATAGTGCACTTCCTGTCACAGGTGTTGTCTCTGACCTCTGTATTCTCTGCAGACACGTAGCCTGTAACTTCTGCTACTTACAATCCACACATCAATCCCAGGGAGCGAGTTCCCTCCACCAGCACTGCGTGAAAGCAGAAGGCTCTGCAGGGTGTTATCGCGTCACAGTATCTGATTGTACTGAAGCCCAGTGATCATGGAAATGGTTGGTGCACCTCCTTAATCTGATAATCAAGGCCGGGGGCAATCTCACTGCAATTTAAAGTAATTGGATTCAGTAATTAAGTGTGTAGCGGGCAGGGAATTGGATTGAAGGACCAGAAATTCATAATGATTCAGACTGGGAAAAGATGTTTGTGTTATTAATTTAAAACTTGGTGAAAAGCTTATGCCAGATGATGACCTTTGTTGTCTGATTATTCTGGGGGCAGATGGCCTTGCAGACATGCGTCTACACTATTTCATTCGCTAGAGCTTTTAATGCAACTCTCCGCTTCAAAATGCGATTGTGGTTAAGATGCACATGCAGCTGCAGAATTTTGTGGAGAAGTTTCTCAGAGGTATGAGCTGCCTGGTAGAGGAAGGGGTGTTAATTACAATGTTGTCGAACATCATTATGATCAGCATCATGATACTTATGAAGGGGTTTGCTGTAATTTATCCTGCATTTGCTGAATAAGTATGTCATCTTTGGACAATATTGTCAGTGTAGCATCATGCACAGACTAGCATTCTCAAATAAATATTTTTAACACAGATTAGCCTTGCCACTTTACCTCCATTAACACATTATTACAATTTTGACTGATCTTAGTAAACTGGGCGTTGCAATTTGTGTGATGGTAACTGATGCAGAAGCCCCAGTAGTCACCCCCCGCAGAAAGAAGCATGGTGCAGTCTAGTGAGGCCTGTTTACCCAGCTGTTGCTCCCCTCCCCACGCCCCGGCTCCAGCAGCCCTGCCCCCACCTTCTGCCCTGTACAAAGGCCTCCTCAGGCGGTCTTCACACGTTCACTCAGATTACTCGCTCCAATGCGGGACTCTCAAAGGCAGAGATGAAGTCTTGCTTCTTGTCTTCTAGACATGCACATAAGCTCCACATGGCCAGGCTGTCTTAGCCTATCATAATTCAAGTAGTGAGATTTTCCATCTAATTTTATATGACCGAACTACAGGCATATAATGGAGTATGGGAAAGACCTCTGCGCCGTAAAATAAGTCATTATTCTTTGTCACATGCTGTCTGCCTGGGCACATGCATGGTGGAGCTGGGCCCATCAAGGTGAGTTTCCCTGGAAACCATGTGATCGTCCTGCAGCGAGGCACATGAGCTGGGCAACCAAGCATTAAATTACAACAGGAATCGAAACTAGCTCGCGGAAGGCTGGCCTCATATCTGGCCTGACATATATTTGTCTGTAGCCCTTTGGAATGAATGAAATGCCCCGTGACTTACCAGAAGCTGGCCGCGTAAAGTTAAGCCCATATGGCGCCGTACAGGAGCTTCACCACCGGCGCCCCTCAGGAATCGGCGCCCTAGGCAGCCGCCTGGGTCGCCTGCATGACTGGCTGCTGATTGGTTTAGCTGGCTGTGCTGCCTGGTTGGGTTGGTGCTACATGAATGGTTGAGGGCGGCATGTCAGGGAATTGTGGTTTTCTATTTGGAGAGTGGGCAAAGAGAAGCACAGCCCTGGCACGGATTAATTAAATGAGGGAGCATGTTGAAATTGCTGCAGTGTTTATGATCCTACTGCACCCACTGATTATAACCACTGTCACAACAGCTCCACGAGTGTCACTTATTTCAATGCTGATCTGTTAGTAAGGCTCACTGTATTTCATCAGTATTTCAGCAGAGGATTATTGACTTTGTATTTATCTTCCTGACTGTACGACTGCATTGCCATACTTTGACTTTATCAATGAGAAGACACATGCTGTCGCTGCAGGGCTTCTCCAGAACCGCTTTAAGAAATGTTCCTCAGGACATGCGAGTCTCGAAAACAGAAGGGAAGGGCGAGTTTGCATATGACCACAGAGGAAAGGGAGCTGACTGTGCGGTTAGGTGTTTTCCTAAAAGAAACGGAACTGCATCCTTCCATTTGTCCAGTTCTCTGTACTTTAAACGCAATGCATCTCATACAGGAGAACACTGCTAATAGTACTATGTAACAGGCTATTTTAATGTGCATGAGTGAAGGTAAATTGACATGTCAAGACAGTTTGATCTTGTTTAAAGCACCTTGATCACGTCATTGGTCTTTTTGGTGTAACTCAGGGGTGGCCAATCTTATCCGCAAAGGGCTGGTGTATATATGCAGGTTTTTGGGATAACCTTTAGGTCAGCTTTTCAAACCCAGGTGTGAGGACTCTTCAGCCAATCAGTCCTCTAATTAGTGACCTAATTAGGGAGTTGCAGCGAAAACCTGCATACACACCGGCCCTTTGCGGATAAGATTGGCCACTCCTGGTGTAACTGATCACAGGAGTCATAAGGTTAGGTTTAGCCCCCGTTGCCTCACTGCGTATGTTTTACCTTTTCAATTTACAACAAGGTCACTTTACCTCTGAAGAAGCACAACTTACTGCAGTCGTGACTAGCTAAGGTGAATCAGATTCCTGCACACTCCTGGTGCTGTCTGCTTTTCATCAAAGCAGCTGAGATACAAAGCAGCTGAGATATGGTCATCATAAAGCTTTGTTGATCTCTGATATCTCTGAGGTGTTTTGCTCATTCAGCCATGCAGGGCTTTCTGCCTTTTGATTGGCTTGTTGTATAATGGGCATTTACTGAGTAGAATTGGTGTGGCCCCCCCACCGCTTCCTTAGGAGTGAGGGTGGGCAGGTTTTCTTGTATTTTTATTCGGGCTAACAGTCAAGCTTTGAAGAGCAAATGCAAAGCTACTGTAACTAAAAAAAAACAGTAAACAAATGAATTTGTCATGATTGGTTAATTTAAAACAATGGGGAGCACTATAGCAGTTTCCTCAAATGTTAAATATGTTCTAAAAAACAAGCGAGCCGCTCACCGCGCTGTTTAGTCAGTTAAGCTTTCATCGTGTTTGTTTTTCTCTGGCTCAACAGGCGCACATTTGGCTTATGTGCTTTTATTCTCCCCAGTGCCGGTCCTCAAATTTCTGTCAAACATGTGTGTTGGGCCAGACAAAAATATGACAACTTGGCAGCGCCAGCAGTGTGTGCAGGCATTGGGAACTTCTGGAAGCTTCTGTGTCGTTTGGTGTTACAGGCTGTAGATTAAGAGCATGAAGAGTTACACACATGACCAAACCAAGTGTATCATGCAGCCTGTTGTAGTATGAAATTGGTCCTTCTCCAGTTTATTAGGATGTCTGGATGCAATGAGCTAAGACTGCATAGCAAAAACAAGCCAAATCAGTACCAAATCAACGTGTTTTTGAACAGGCATAAAACCCACCGCTGATTCTTTTAAGGAATGGTGTGAGAGAGCTGCTTGGGTTATTAAATCCTGGCTTCCCTGGGGAAAATTAATTGGTCCGTGTGTGTGCTATCCACCCCCATCGCACTGCACTGATCCATAATTGATGCCATCGCCAGGTGTTACTTGTCTGGGGCGGGGATGTAGCCCCCAGGGAGCCGCTATGCTTTTGACGCTGGCTAACCAATAAGGAGGGCCCCCCACCCCTGTGGCCGTCCTGAGGGAGAGGGACATAGAATTCCCTGTTTTCAGGGAAATTTCATGTGGGAAGCACTGTTCTCCCCTCCTCCGCCACTTTTCCCATTCTGTAAGGTGCGGCCTAACGAGGGAAAGCTGGAAAACACGACTCCAAGGCAGCTAGGGCCTCAACTCAGGCTGTTTATTTAAGCCTGTGTATTGTAGGTAATGTATGACTGGCACATGGACAGATCAAGGGCGTATCCAATGAGGAGGGGGATGATGGTGAATTATGCATATCTAACCAGTAAATTTGCAGTTTGAGTAATTTTGTCAAAAGAATGAGAAGGACTGGCAGCCATTTAGCATGTGCTTTTGTTTCTTAGAATGAAGAACATGACGAGTTCAGCATTACAGAACAAATGCTGACATCATCTCTAACCATCCCTGAGAAGAGTGCATCCTCTGGATGGCTGTGAGAGATTTAAATGCCTGTTTGTTTACTGTTTAGGTTTTTTGTGTGATATTTTTTGTCGCCTTTAGTAATGTGTGTGGTGAGACGCCCGTGTCTGTATGTGAGATGCTCCTTGGAGATGGCATTCAGGCTGTGTGCTTCCTGTCAGTGTTCATCAAGATAGTATAGAGGAATGAGAATTAATCCTGAAAGAGGCTGCCTTTTCATTCACCTTGGCTCCCGTCAGAGAGGCATGCTAACGGACGTGGACATGAGTGGAAAAGGGGATTTCAGAGCGATTCAGCCAAAGGGCTCATAGCCAGGGGGACACGTCTGCTCAAAACAGACAGTGCTGCGGAGGACAGAGGGAAGAGGAAGGTGAAGCTCTCAATGCAAGATGTTAAGATTGCAAGCCTCAATGTTTGTTGGACTAAGAGGCAGAATCTTCCCCCCCTTGCTGGAAAGAAGAAGACCCCCCCCCAATCAGGATTCCACTGGTCCGTCTCTCCAGAGGTTCCACCTTCTGTCACTCTTTTTGTTTCTCATTGCATCCCTTCTTCTTCCACTGGCCATGTGTCATTCCGCTTTGTTGGCCACAGATGCACTATTTTCACCTCCTCTGGGCAACATCAAGCGGACCCTCACGATCATTAATATACCATGCTATAGAAATCTGTCAAAGCCATTGATTCTCTGTCATGGTTAAGTGGAAGAAAGGAAAGATTGAGTGTTCAGAGGGCCTGGTGTGTATGTGTCTCTGCACACGTGTGCCTGCGTGTGCACGCTTACATTTACCGTATGCTGTAATGTAAGTCAATTAATCAGAGCAGTCTACTCTCTGTCATTCATGCATGTTGCCCCCATTCTGTGAACAGCAGGGGGCATCAACTGGAGAATCTTATGGGCCCCATTGTCTTTCTAATGACATTTCCCAGCCCTTGTTCCAAGGATTGGCATGTGTGTCTGGGGGGGGGAGGAGGCCTTGTCACACCCCTGCCTTCACATGTACTCCCTGTGTACATTGATATGATAACCCATCATAAGTATTGTCAGATCTGGGCAGCATTGAAGCATAGATAGGAAGGAATTTCCCGGCAGTTACAGAGACGATGGTTTATATCTTTTCTAAAGCATATTTAAGCGAGCTTTCGCCTGTGTGACTGATACATTTGTTATTATTGCTTGTCCAGATTTCACACACAGATTTCTTTTGACTTTTAATGAGCATTCATAAGAAGCGTTCCCGATTCAGCGATAAAATGCGGCATTCTGCAAGACAGCCTCACAAGTTCACTGGCCTTGTGGTTGGAATCTCCTCCCTTGTGTGTTTGGTCCACAGATCAGTCAAAGGACCTCTCTGTCTGGCACTCCTCCTTAGAACCGGACTGGGGCACTGACCCTGGAGTGTGCTGGCGTCCTGCCCAGGGGGGCGTACTCGGAAGGGGGGAAATGCGACAAAGCTTGAACTTGACTTTTGACAGAAGGGACGCAGAAGCACATTCATGGCAGGGAGCTCTGTGAGACCCCATAGAGTAGCGATGCTTTAATCGATAGCTTCTTCCACATGGCTGGTCTGTCGACTGCATGTCCTAATGAAGGTTGTTTACATTTTTTACATTAGCACGCTTGCTTAGTTTGCTAGAAGGGGAGCCCAGAGGGTCTCTGAGTCACGGTCTTCTGTTCAGCCTACAGCTGTTTTTCGGCAGTGGTTCCATTTCAGAGAATCGTGGATCATGCTAACTGGGAGCACCATGGCAGTGACAGGCTCTCGGCCAGCGCGTTTATCTGTGATGAGCCGTGCGTTGTTCCCCTGTGTGGGCTGGTGGCATGTGATACTCACTGCCCCCTCATCTGGAAGGGGTGCCTTGTGGTCAGGGTGTGAGATTTTACAGCTCTCTGTGATCTCAGCTAAGACCTCTCTCAAGCGTTTTGTATTCCCCTTTCCGTTTTTATCTAGGGGCCA
The DNA here is from genome assembly GCA_026777985.1 of Mormyrops attenuatus. Lineage (NCBI taxonomy): Eukaryota > Metazoa > Chordata > Actinopteri > Osteoglossiformes > Mormyridae > Mormyrops > Mormyrops attenuatus. The sequence goes on from JAODKC010000107.1 coordinate 28,090,488, forward strand.
ATAGGTGACGAGGTTAAGAACAGGACTGACCACATACCAAGGACTCGCAGTCTGGATTTTACCACACCTTGCCAGTGCTGTCAGTGCTGAGAGAGTAGGTTCAATATTGTGCCTTAATGCATATTCTTTGAAGCCATATGGGAAACCCCTGATGTTATCAGAAGAGGGAGTTTTTAGATCACTATATCACATTTATGTCACTAATGCACACAAATTTCAGTTCGGTCATGACCTGGGATTCCTGTGTGTGTGTGTGAATCTGCCTGTGTCCCTCCGTGTTTGTGTGTGTCTGTATTGATGCATAGAAATGGAGGGCCACATCTCTATGACTTTTTGGTTTGTTTGTATTTGGAATTTTTGCACAAGACTCTTTAAACTGAGCAGCGTGAACGGAGCCGAAGGATCTGGCATTTATGGGACCTGTCGGGGACTCCATGAGTTCAGACCAACAGCAGGTCAATGTACACCTAAAACATGAATGTGTACATGGATATGTAGGTACCCAATGTACCTTTCTTTCCTCAACATATATGCCTTTACTCCCTTGCTGAGGCTTCAGGCACATTTTGAGCATACAAGGATATGAAGCTATAAACAGCCATTTTCTAGAGTGAGAAATAAGCCAGTGACTTTCTGCTTACCCTGACAGACTGGGGGCTTGTAATCTGTGCTTGATGGGATGGCTGGAATAAAGCTCTTATACTGAATGGGGGGGCATTGCTGAGGAGTAATGGGTGATAAGGAGTGAGGGGGCAACTTGGATAGGGTGCTCAGGTGCGCTGAGCAGGAGAAATCAAAGTTAAACTCCCTTTATTTGGATTAAGAAACACCGCAGGCTTCCTTCTTTCGTGAGGCCTGAGACTTGATTATTTCGGTAATCCGTCTCGTGAGGCCAGCTTTACATTTTCTGGCAGTTTGCCATTCTTCGTTCATTAATGCGCTCCGAAGATATCAGAGTTTGGCCTCTTTGTGTTGGACCTAATCATGTTTATGGGTTTCTGTGAAATGCAAACACTCCATTTTTGAGTTATACACATACGTGTTGTTGAAACTATACTTTATGTATCTGCTACGTAAACTGTTTCACCAAACCAGAATTTAGTTACAGCAGAAGTGACAATTAGCATTTATTGATAAAAGATGACTTTGATGATAATGTTGTTTGCTATCACATCTGCAAAATGCAACATACCTCTTACTTGTACTGCAAAGCAAACTCAGCAGCGTATCAAAGAGAAGAGAATGATGAGTAAAATGTAAAGAACATGGTAATACGCCGTGTTGGAGGATGTAGACTTCATGTGACTAATATTGCCTAAACTTTAAGGACGACTACAAAACGAAATGTCGCAGTAGTAATGATGGCGTCTTGGGCCCAGCCGTCAGCAGTGTGTCTGGCTGTGGAGAGAAAGTCAAACGCATTGAGCGTTTCTCTTACCTTGGCCGCGACATCCATGTCTTTGGTGACTCTTACTATGAAGTCAGCAGACAGATTGGGAGAGCATGGGGGTCCACGAGGTCGCCGGAATGGGCTGTGTGGTGCCCCCGGTATCTTTGTAAGAGGACAAAGGTCCAAATCTTTTGAGTTCTGGTACTCCTTGTTTTACTGTTTGGCTGCAAGACATGGATACTATTCAGTGACCTGAGACGACAACTGGACTCCTTTGGTACTGTGTCTCTTTGTATTGAACGAGTTGTTGCCCAGGGAGTCCCAAATGAGGCAAATTACCTGCATTGTGAGGGAGTGTCAGTTAAGGCACTGCGGCCATGTGACAAGTTTCCCTGAAGTTGATCTGGCTCACGGGAACCTCACTACTGAGGACACATTCGGGTGGACCAGGCCGAGTGAATGCCAGCGTCCCCTTGCTGGCCATTTCTGGAGGGTGGGCCTGGACTGCTTGTCAGCCTGGGGGGGCACCACCTGAAATCCCGAGGTGTTTCGTCATGTGGTCAGTGTGGCAACGGGCTGTACCAGTGCCTGCTCCCCAACCTGACCTGACCAGTAGTAATAGTAAGATAGCATTTCTGCTTTTTGTTGGATAAGAGACAATGTTAAAAAAGTATGGAAAAGATAAAAGATGATTTTAGTGACCCAGCCAAGTTCGGGCAAGGTATAAACAACCATATTAATAACAAGTTTAAGTTTTGGTGCACGTTGGTATCCTAATATTTATGTTATATTTATGTTATACACATTCCCTATAATACTTAAGTTTATAGGTTCAGGTCAGTCCAGTCTTCCAAGATCAATGCAGACTTTATTAGAGCTTGAATGGTCCGAGAGAATGTAGAGAGGTCTGAATTGTATGAGAAACATAAATGGCAGATAACTTATAAGGCAAAGCAAAAGAAAGTACATGGAGAGAAGCACGGCGGCAATATAATGTTCGGCCAGCTGGGAATGAGGAGCAATCTGGAGAATCTCACATCCACCAGCGAGAGAATATGTACTGAAGAGTGTCCAGCATCCTGTGAGTGTTCAGCAAAGCCCCAAAACCTGCTCTCTACGCTGCTCCTGACCTTTTGGCTGCATTGCTGAAAGGTCATGTTTCTCAGAGGCATTTTTTAGACTGAAACCACCATAGACAATTTGTGTAGTTTTTTTTTTTTTTTAAATATATACATAAATACTCATTACGGAAACCATTGGAGAAGTACAAAGACAGTCATTGTGAGAATACACACTTGTGCATGCTGCATATTACTCTAGACAGCCATGCTAATATTTACATATTCGGCGGCTCCCTTGTTGCTTGGTCAGAGCAGACAGAAAGCTGCCTGTGTGCCGAGCAGTCGTACAAGGAGGCTCTATAAGATTCCAGTAATGATGCAGGTTTGTCAGCACTGCCCATTTGGAAGGACAAGGCTATACCTTTGAAAGTGACTTTTATGCATCAAAAGGGAAAACAAACAACCTTTCAGTGTTTCAATGGATTCCAAAAGCGAAACGGACGACTGTGTTAGTGAACCGACAGCCAAAACTTTGCACATTAACTCTGACTTTAACGCTGTCTGCTCCATGAAGATATGTTACTCTGTTACAGATAGCTCATCTCTGAACAGGAAGTGTGCTTCTTACTCATACATGTGACTAGGGTTGCTTGATCCTGGCAAAAATCATAATCACAATTATCATGGTTAATACTCAGATCACGATTATTTCACACGATTATTCATTGGCTTTGGAAATATCATGCATCTATTGAACTTTTAAAAAAACTTGTCTTTTTAACAGTGGATTTCTTTGAGCTCTAAATATAATTCAACTGAGAAACAAATAAAAATGGGCTGGAGAGGGGTTGCGCTGTATTTATATTGCAAGACATAACGGGAGCATCATTTTGAAACGAAATGAGGCACAATAATTGTTTTGTCTTGATTGTTTTGATAACCGTTGGAAGCTGAAATTGTAATTCAAATGAAAATTAGATTAATTGCCCAACCCTAGTTACAGTATATATACTTTCTCCCATCTATTCTCACAACTGCCTGAGCTGCTGAAATAAAACGTCCCATTCTGCTGTATTGAATCTTGGTATGTGGCTGAGTTAGGGACCTAAGTGGGTCATTACTTGATCGATCAAGTTCCACAGTCTCCTATGATCCCTTTTGGTAAACTAGCATCTGAAGTGTGCCGAGTACTTTCACATATATAATGGGGGCTCAGAGTATGACAAGGAGCAACATTTTTATATTAGTTATTGAGTTAATAGAGTTATCCTAGTCTGTTTGAAAAAAATTGCATTAAAATGAGTGGAACTGTCTGGTTAAATGACAAGGGTCTCAGAAATGGCATTCCTTAGCTTGATTTTTTAATGTTCATTCTTCTCGTTCCTTTCTAGAGAAACTAGAAAATATGTTGAATAGGAAGTATTCTTTCAGAGGAAGAAAAAGACCATACATCTCTTGTAGTTTGAGTGAACTTCTACGCCTGTGCACAGTACATAAAAGTATGAGAAATAGAATGAGATTTAATACAATGGTGAAGCATTCTGTGCATCCCTGGGAAGGATTTTGGTAGCTGGTTCCTACCCCATTGGGCCCATATTTTGGTCAGTTGGAGGCAGTGTACACACAGTGGCTTATTGTCCTTGCGCTGCTCTGTGCGGTCGCTGTGTTCTCCAGATGGGCACCCCTCCCACATGCGTTTACTAGAACTGTCACCGTCTTTGTGGCGCTCCTGTTCCTCGTTGGCCCGCCACTTTTCTGATGATCTCTTCCATGGCCTCACTACCACTGCTCCTTTCCCCCAATTTAGACATTTGAGCTTTTTGTGTTTTTTTCCCTGCGGTGTCAGTATTTGTGAAGGAAATATTTGCGTTACATGTTCTGTTGTCCAGGACGTTGGGCCTGGAAACTGGGATGGTTCACACTACTGATACAGTGGAACGAGTATGAAAGTGTCATACAGTTTGTCATTGAAATGGAAGTAGGATAGGTTAACACCATAAGTTTATTACTTGAAGATTAGTAAGTTGCGGGGGGGAGCACAGTGGCACAGTGGTTAGCACCATTGGTTCACACCTCTGGGACCAGGGTTCAAGTCCCTGACATGGCTCCATTCTCCCCATGTCATTGTGGGGTTTCCCTTGGATACTCCAGTCCCCCCCCCACCCAGTCCAAACATGCTGAGGTTAATTGGTGTTACCAAATTGCCCATAGGGGTGAGTGTGCCCTGTGATGGGTTGTTCCCTGTCTTGCACTCATAGGCTTCAGACTCCCTACAACCATGATAAGTAGGTACAGAAAATAGATAGATGGATGGATGGATTATTTAGTACATCCAATGAATTATGAGATGGGTTTGTACTCTACACTCAGCAAAGAATGTATTTGACTGTAACCTGTAGACACTGTAGTGTGTAGCATGTGGTTGTATGGATGGGACCCACCACTTCTGCCACCAACAATCATGCTGCATTTAAAATCACTTAGGTCACACATTCTAAAGCTTAGTGGAACAGTGACTGAGCCAGCTGATCTTTTCTACATGCTTTATATATTCCGCTGTAGCTGCATGATTCGCTGTTTGTAGGATCAGGCTGTTTGCGTTAACAAGCAGGTGTACCTAATAAAGTGGCCACTAAGTGTGTGCTATGCTTGCAAACTGAAAGGGGTATCTTTTCAAACTTTTTTTTCTGCAAATCTGAGCAGGGACTGTCTTCATCAGCACCAGTAACGTGCTGTTGTATTACAGTGGTCATTGAGAAGGATTTGGACGGGTTGGGACATGGATGAAAGTAGTGAGTGCAGGGGCCAGTCAGTGAGGATGTCTGAGGCTCTCCCTTTCATCTGGAGACCATGGCCTGTTGTCAGGGCAACTGGAACACCAAAGGGCATTTTTAGTCTGCTCTGCAGCATGAAAGAGGGCTCCTTTTTTGAATGAAAGGACGTGTTGTGGTAAGCAGTATACGCAGCGAGTGTACAAACATGAATAAGCATGTCCTGGGAAAATAAAACGAACCACACACTGAAGCATCGTCACTGAAACAGTGGCCTGTTGTAAACTCAGTCAACTTAAACAGTAATTAGGGCAAAAACCTTCTTATTGTACTCGAACCATATTTGTGCTGCCATTTTTCAATCACATCCTTATGTCTACCTGCAGTTAGCCGGCAGGGTAAGTGGTACCTATCAAGGAGTCACCTGTACAGTGCTTGCATTGCAGAATGCTTCTTCCTGTTGCTGCACTGGGTATCTCTATCCAGTGCTACCCACTGAGCTCCCTCTGCACCACACATTACCTTGGACACAGTGCAGGACACCGCCCAAAGTGCTAGCCTAGGAGCCGGATGGTTCACCTTTCTCAGCCACTCGAACATCTCGCTGTCTTCTGGACGTCCTCTCAAGGATCGACATTGAAACGCCATGCCAATTTATTTGCAGACGTATTTGCCCACTGTAGCTTTTTTAAAGAACCCCCATCTGGGAGTCAGAGCCCCCATCTGAGAGTCAGAGCCCCCATCTGAGATTCAGCACCCCCACCTGAGAGTTAATGCCCCCGTCCGAGAGTCAACACCAGTGTGTGGAGTATGGGAGGGTCCGGGGGGGTCCGACACCCCCCGATTAACCCATGAGACCCCCTGAAAGCCTCAAAAGCAAAATTTTAAGGGAGGGTCAAGATCGGTATTGCGCATCAATAGGGAGATGGGGACCCCCCCGAATATTGAGGGGTATTTCGCACATTGGTCAACACCCCTGCCTGAGAGTCAGAGCCCCTACCTGAGAATTATTGCCCCCATCTGAGAGTCGGCTGCTTCATTTGAGAGTCAGTACCCCCATCTGAAGGTTAATGTTCCCATCTGAGAGTCAGTGCACCATCTGAGAGTCAAAGCCCCCATCTGAGAGTCAGAGACCCCATCCTAGAGTCAGCACCCCATCTGAGAGTCAAAGATCCTATCTGAGATTTAGAACCCACATCTGAGAGTCAGCACCCCCATCTGAGAGTTAAAGCCCCCAACTGAGAGTTACAGCCCACATCTGAGAGTCAGCACTCCCATCTGAGAGTCAAAGCCCCCATATGAGAGTTAGACCCCCCATCTGTAAGTCAATGTGTCTATCTGACAGTCAGCACCTCATCTGAGATTTAGCACCCCCGTCTGAGAATTAGCGCCCCAATCTGAGATTCAACACCCCCATCTGAGAGTCAGCGCCTCATCTGAGAGTCCTCACCCACGTCTGAGAGTAAGCGCCCCCATCTGAGAGTCAGTGCATCACTTTTTCCCACTTTTTAAATTTTCACAGTAATCGTACACAAATTGCGGATACTGCATGAGGTTGGCTTCTAGCCCCTATTGCAGGCTGTTGGTACTACTGATGTACTGTTTTTAATGTAAGGATGAGGCAGATGGGTGATAATCTGATCTGCTTCAGAACTTAATCAAATAAAAACATGTAATTGTGCAATCTCAAGGGCTGACGGTGATAGACAGACACTTGGATACAAAACAAGCCCCTGACATGGCAGTGTGGTTTATTTAGCGTTTCAGCTGAGCATGGGGTTAGGAAAACAGCCCACGCACCGCACCACATGACCCCCTCCACGTCAGCTGAGATGTGAGTGCATTCTTGATGATAACAACCTAAATTTGGCTTTACTCATACATGGTGTCTAAAAACAGCCATCTGTGGTTTCATCAGCAGGATGGGCAGCTGTCCTAGCGGTACAGTCAACAACATCCCTGTTACTTCATTACTTTATGAAGTTTATTTCATTTAGTTTATGTGATTTTGTTATATTTTTGCATCTCCTGCCTGTCCTGGGTTGTAATTGCTTGGAGCATTTTATGGTTAAATCTTTGAACAAAGGTAACAGTTAAGGTGATGCAAAATTTTCAGAGAAATGCTGTGGTTGATCACATGCTTGAAAGGAAGCCTGGTGATGTTGCCCGCCCCCTTTGCACTGTGGGTGGAGTCAGTCCCCTTGCCTCTCATTGGCTGTGCTATGCGGGAAGTGCTTGCAAGCCTCGGTCCTGATGGCTTTCAGTGTATACAGACTGAGCATTTAAATACCCGACTAGACAAATTAATTTTCTTATCCAGTGTAGCCTTTTTGTCTGCTGCTGTTTGAAAACCAATAATCCAAGAGCACTGACTTTGAGAACTACGGGGAAAGATGAAGAAGACAGTCTTTTCCTTCAAATTGAAGATACCACCCTCAAAAAACCAGCTATAAGTTTCTAAGAGGACGGTTTTTTTCTGCTTCACCAGCTGGTGTACAGAGGAGCCACAAAAGCAGTGACAGATGTACCATGCTCTCCAGTGACTGTCTTCATTCCACCAATTATGCTGATGGTGTTCAGTGCAGCATAGGCTCTTTAAACTTTTATACCGCCCTGGTTGGCGTGTGCTTGTGCTGCTGCGCGCAGTATGATGACATCACTCATCGGTAGCATTGCTAATGGCGCTCTCCTGGACAGTGGGAGGGGCTTAAGACTGACCCTCTACAAGTTAGTCATCGGCTTACCCCTGAAAGTAGCCCCCCCTTGGAAGGGGCTGAGAATAAACGCTGGTCCCTCTTTAATCATTGAGAAGGTTTTTCAGTAACCCCCATAAACTGGAGAAACCAAGTCTGCTTATACAAAAGGGGACGTTTAGGTTGGTGTGTAGCAGCACGCCTCGTGACCTGCAGATGGCTGCGAGCTGTAGGCCTGGCAGGCGGGCATTTGCGGCTCGTGTGCCTTTCCTGTGGTTGTCTCTTCACTTATTTATCAGTGTGAAAAGCGTGACTGCAAGGTGGCAGTCAGAGGATTGACGGAGCAAGACTCTGAGACGACAAGGTAATCCTGCTAGGCTAGCGCTGAGCCCAGACCTGTGCAGGCAAAAAGTTGCTGGATGTTGCTCTTGCATGTCTGCCTGACTCCTGAGACTTGTTCTGATTTGTTTGCTTTGTTTTTGAACAAAAAGGGAGTGTTTCTGGAAGGCGGGGATGGACAGGAGTTATTTTTAGAGCTTTGCTGTAAGTTTGTGACATACTTGGTGTACTGAGGAAGGATGCATGAAGGATATGGTGACAGCGAAACCAGGGAGACTTTTCCCATGATAGAGAGTTAGAGGTCAGACTGTGGAAACGGCCTGTAGAGCATTCTCTCTCCTCCCCCAGACCTCTCCTCATTCGAATGTATGCTTTTTGGGGCGACCTGAGAAAAAATGAATAATTTTTGAGGCACCGGCTGTTACATCTTTGTTTTTTGTTTTTAATTAGCTATTGTAAGACGACTCCTTTGTCCTATTTTTGCGATTGTTAAGAGTTATATCGGAGGTAAGACAGTTTTTGTATAACTAAATATGTATACAAGTCAGGGTCAAGTCTATGTACTTGTACAGTTTCATCTCTGATATGTTTAAAGTGCTTTATCGTTTCCGGCTGCTTTTCTGAGCTGTTTTTTAGATGGTGAGAGAGCTGTCAATGGACCACAAACTTCTCTATTCCATGGGAAAGATTCCTCACTGCAACTCTAACCACTGGTAATTAAGAGGTGACCCACCCAGTCAGAAAATTACCCCTCTCGAAATGATAGGTTGTTTTGTTACTTTGTCCCTGTCCCTGTAATTGAACCAGGAGAAGGTGTTTGTTTTGCACCGAGCCTCAAAAACATTTAACGTGATTCAAATTCATCTGGCGAGAAAGACAGCGTTCGGTGGTGGTATTGCCATGATCGCGTTGCTGCGACTGGTACGCCGGGTCAGTCAATCCTATAGGCAACACAGGCACTAACTTCTGAGGGGTGCTGACTTAGCAAACGATGGGGCGCACCGTGTGAGACAAAGTGAAAATGACTTGCCCATGCCTCTGGAAACAGTCGCACTCTGCGGTGCCAAAACTGAACAGCTACGCTGCCCTGCTGGCAGCCCTATTGCCGCTGTTCTTGTTTTGGCTCCTACCCTCCGGCTTATGGCTTCATCTCCAGCTGCCGCCAGGCCGGCTTGACTCCGATGCAGGATATGAGCTCTGACACCCCCCTGACTGCTATGGGGCTTCCTCCTAGTACCCAGGGCAGTCCTCTGAAAGGATGCAATAAGTAAAATGACTAACCTAGGGTGATGGGAAAAAAAGACATCTTCATGTAATTGTGAGATATTGCTCAAGTTCATCAGCTGGGAGGCCTCATCTGGGCTGGAGCTATTGTCTGAGCATTCTATAAATAACCATCTGGATGGCAAAACAAAGACATCAGCAGTCCAGCCCAGTCAAGGAAGCCGAAAGCTGTGGCGCGAAGAGGTTTGTACCTTTGGACTTGCTCATTATACAGCATTTGATACAAGTAAATTCTTTTTAATTTCTGCTGCAATTCACCACTGCGGTGACATCGTTCTGGGTGGAATTAGCAGGCAGGATGTGAGCTTGTGCGTTTTGAAGTTGTTTTGGGTAGGCTTCCACTAATGAGACTAGTGTTTCCTGTTCTCTAATCATTTCTTTTTTGTCTTCTTCAGTATAAAATTATTGCTCAAACATCACTTATCATTCTTGGCTGGGAACTTTGGCCTGTTAGAACTTACGCTGTGCCGGAAGGTGGTCAGAACAGCTGTGGAGAACATAGAGCTAGTGGTGTTAGCCTGCTTTGCAGCCAGTGGGTTCCTGTGCTTAGGGTAATTAATACGGATCCTTCCCAGAATTCTCGCTGACCCCCCTGTGTTTCCTGGTACAGTTCTTGTTGACTTGAGTCTGCGTAAGATGTGCCCCTACGACCTCTCTGTAGTGACTCATTTACGACCCCTCAAACCTCAGTTTCAGAATCCGTTTAACTTCCAGGCCTGCAGCTGCTCCATAGAATTTGCCTGTGAAAGGTCTGCATCCTGTTTCCAGCACGCTCTGAAAGAGCATTAAAAAAAATCCACAGACCTCCTGGTTATTCGGGGAGGAGCCATGAGCAGATTATAGCGTATAATTTATTTGAGCTTTCTCCAATTAATTGCACATCGGCTAATATTGTTCTGACTTGATTTTGTGGTTCTAATCAATAATAGGGACAATGGGTTGGGTTTCACTTATGAGAGTGAGCGGTCCCAGAAGAGTCCTGCTAATTATTCCCATGCCGAAAAGTGCTTGATTGTTGTCCCTGAGAAGGGCAGAACATTTCATAATCACTATAAGTGACAAATGTGAAGACTCACTGCCACAATGGTCCCATGGCTCACTGCTTGCTCTCATAATTCACCAGGCCACAGTGAAAATACAGAAGCTGTTCTAGGATGTCTTCTTAAGTGATTGGGGCACACAATTACAGTCTCTCAATATTCATAAGTAGCAGTTAAGATTTCCGTATGATAAAAGGGAGCTGTCACCGTTCACTGGATATGCAATGGTGTAGCTTCATTCGAACGTCTTCTGTCATCACTGTATTGAATACATGACGTGTGATGATCTATATTGGCTGATTAGTAGGGCTGGGAGATACAGAACAAAAACCGTATCTCGTTATTTTCTCTGAAGTGGGCTAAATGTTTAATTTTAAGTCAAACATACACGTGAAAGATCACAAACACTGTTATTAAAACACTGTGTGATCAAAACAAAATGCAAATACAGGGTTTCCATCCATTTGCAAATATACAGCTTTTCGGTATAGATATATATTTTTATTCCAAATAGTCTCAAAATAAAGACAAAAATAAATGATGATATAAATAGATATATCTGTGTTGCATGCGTCAAATAAACGACATGGCTCCAGTTTTACAGAGTACACAGAACAAAAGGCACATTGAATTTGCATATATAAATACAAAAATACACTATAAAAATATAAACTCTAAACCTAAGTATATTGCAAATTGCAAATTCTGACATTTTTATCCTCTGAGACACCTGGCAGTTTTTCTTTAAACGAAATGAATCATGTAACAATGACTCTTTGCCATTCCCCTTCATCCACTTCCCAGTGAGTCGCTAAGTGAATGATGTGCTTTTAGCTCTGAATTCTGGGATTCTGTGCAATGTTATGACCAAAGATCTCATGCTGCTTACAACCAGGAAGGAATTATTGGTGTCTATTCAAACTCTTTAACAGACTCCTAATTTTAACACAATAAAAGTATATTGATATAAATGATATTGTCTCAACCTATATCTTGTTTAAGAATATATTGATATACCATAAAAAACCAATATACTGTCCAGCACTGTAAGTATTTGTAATACATTTGTACAGCAGGTAGCAGTTGCAGTTTCTGACCCATAGATGATTATTTCAAAATGTAAATGAAATGCCTAAGTGGAGGACGGCCCTTTGTGTCTGGTAATGGCGCCTCCGTCAGGCCATATGTATCACTCGCCCCCGGCAGATGCTAAGTGCACCTTTGTACCTCTGGGACAGAATCACACACCATATTATTATTAATTTCCTGCACAGACACATTTAGATGCATTAATATACTCATTTTAAGCAGATTATGTTCTTTTTTTTTAATATCTGTGCAGCCAAGCTGAGTATGTGCTTACTTATCTCCAGCGGCTACCTCCTAGGTGTTGGACTAGCAGCCATTGCAGCGCCCCTGTTGTCTCCTGACTTAAGCCAACTGTGTCCTTTGAATGGGGTCTGATGGTGTGTCTGTAAACTTCACATCCAAACAAACAGCTGTGTTGACTGGCTTGGAGGCACTGGCCTGACGTTTCTGTGAGAACATAAGGCAGCGAAATGATTTTCCAGAGAAACTGCCGTTTGTAGACAAACCCGAGTTCTGGTGTCCACAAGAGAAAATAGTGCACTATTACTGGCAATCACTTACTGAATCAATGAATTAAGGCTGCACAAACTCTCTTACCACTATATTGTTCTAATTTATATTTCTGCTTTACTTACAAACACTGTGGGTTTGTAAGTAACTTCCATTACTCTCCAGTACTGGGTCAGCTGGGACTGAAGACTGTCTCTCACCAGCTGTCTGCCTGGTGCATTCTAATAAAACAAACACACTTTAGGGACAGTGCTGTTATTGGCTTAGTGATGGTTAGCTGAGAAAATGTAACATAGCCAGTACATGCAACACCTGTATGGGAAAGGCAGGTATGAGAATTTGGGTAACTCTGATCTGAGTTTTATTTTGACTTTACTGAATTTACCTCTGTCTTATTATAGGAAGTCATTTAATAGCTGTAAAATGTTTGGCATTTGTTGTAAAGGTGTTGTGACGATAATGATGTGCGGTTGTGTTCTGTGTTCTTTTGCAGAGCCTGTCGATGGAGGTAAATTTTTAACTAAATCATGTAGCTGGATGGACAGAAGGGAAAAAATACCGCTTTAATACCCAAATTAGAGACAAATGGTGAGAAGCATCGATTTACTTTTTTGCCTTGGTTTTTTGTGTGTTGTATTTATCTGTAGTGTTTCTTTGATGTGTTGATGACTGCTGAGAATTTAAAAATGTAATGCAAAGCAAAGCGAAATCCAAGAAATCAGAAGCCAATGGCAGTCACTCAGTTGTGGATCTTTTGTGTACCTCCCCTGTGCCTAGAATGTTCGGCATGCCGCCAGGGATGGTGCGGAGCATCGCCGTGCTGGTGCTGCTTTCCCTGCTAGGCAGTAGTGTGCCGGCGGGCGCCGGCTACCCCTCCTTCTCCCGCAGTGACACCGTTTTCGAGCACCTGGCCCTGCACCCTAATCCGGAGGTGGGCACGGTTTATTTGGGGGCTCGCAACCGTCTTTTCCAGCTGGACCGAGACCTGAGGGAGGCACTGGAGGTGCCGACGGGGCCGGTGAATGACAGCAAGGAGTGCCTGCCCCCCATCACGGAGACCAACTGCCCCCAGGCTCGCATCACAAGTAACCACAACAAGTTGCTGCTGGTGGACCGCTACTCCCAGGAGCTGATCAGTTGCGGAAGTGTCAATCAGGGCATTTGCGAGAAGCGCAGCCTGGCCTCCATCCAAGAGGTGCTTTTCTCGGCTGAGAGGCCCGTGGACACACAGTATGTGGCAGCCAATGACCCCTACATCTCCACTGTGGGTCTGGTGGTGCGGCCACGTGCCAAGGTGCCAGTGCTGTTCGTGGGGCGGGGCTACACCAGCAGTCACCCGCCCATCTCCACCCGCAACCTGGCTTCCGAGCCCCTGTTCTCCTATGAGGAAACGGCCAAGTTGGCAGTGGCCGGCCGGCTGTCTGAGTATGACCACCACTTCGTCACTGCCTTCTCCCGCCATTCCCACGTTTACTTCCTCTTCTGCCGGCGGGATCTGAAGTCCCCGTCGCGAGAGTACAAGACGTATGTGTCACGCATATGCCTGGATGACGCGTCCTATTACTCATATGTGGAGGTGCCCCTGGAATGCCGCTCAGCACGGCGGGGGGTCAGCTACAGCCTTCTGCAGGCAGCGCATCTGGGCCAGCCGCGGGAGGCTCAGGGCAGAGAGGTGCTCCTAGGGGTGTTCTCCACCCGCCTGAGCTCCTCCGGCTCCCCCAGCGAGGACTCGGCGCTATGCGTCTACTCCTTGGATGACCTGGACCAGCAGATCAACACCACACGGGACGTGTGCTACACTCAGGATGGCCGGACCCAGGGGAGCACAGAGGTGGCCTACATTGAGTACGAGGTCAAATCCAACTGCGCCAACCTACCCTTGGTGAGGCCTACCTTTCCACCTGTAACCTGAACACATTTCACTGATTTCACATGTAGCCAGAGGTGGACATTTCTGGTCCAGAAAGTAAAAATCCAGACCAAGATTTTGTTTCAGTTAACACGTTGAGTACTCTGTGACTGTGACTCTTTATACTCAGCTGGTTGGTTGAAACAAAATCTTGGTCTGGATTTTTATTTTCTGGGATTGTACAGGCAGTGACAGGTGAAATTTTACAGTGTCCTCTGTGCATTTAAACATGGTCTCTTTGGATGTTACACTTGATGTTGTTTTGCCAAAGTAATTTGATTCCAAATTGTTTTTGTTAATGGTGCTTAATTGATACTTTTTGCTCAGCATAGTCAGAAGCCAGTGAGGCACGTTGTATTTAATGACCCCCGTCGTAAGCTGAAGAACATGGGCTGACCTGCCACCTGCGTACTCGCTGTTCTGTAGGTGCAGAAAAAGGACAGCAACCCATTAACAAGAAAAGCCAAATAAAACTCATTTTCCCTGTTTTTCCTGCAGCTGGAATCCCAGCGAAATAACTCAGATTTAATTTTATAAATAAGATAAAAACAAAACCAGGTTTCATACAACCCCCAATGAGCTTTTTGCCAGCTTTTATACTGCTCATGGGAGGCTGAGGATTATAGACTGGAAGTGGCAAAGGGATCATCTCTTTCAATGGAAATATTGCAATATGTAAATGAACAGAAAAAGGGTACTTATATGAACCTGATTGGAGAGAGTGGTCAAACACTGTAGAGACAGTAGACAACTTTTTAAGTGGTTTGTACAAAGTAAATTAATGTGAGGGTGTTAATGCTCACATAAAATGCTAACCACTTGAATATTCTTTGAAGTCCGGGTCAGTTGACTGGTATGTAGCACCCATCCCACTCTTGGTGCATACAGAATGTCCTGGTGTCAGCAAAGGCCGGTATTATAATGAGGCTTGAAGTTCCCTCGTGGTGCAGATACTACAGACTCAGGCTGTGTTTGCCCATCCCTCCCCCAGAACACCCTGGCGGCCTTCCCCTGCGGCTCGGACCACACCCCCAGCCCCATGGCTAGCCGCGTGCCTGTGGAGGCAGAGCCGCTGTTCTACAGTGCTTCAGGGCGCCTGACGGCTGTGACCGCCAGTGTCAGGGAGGGGCACACTGTGGCCTTCCTGGGAGACTCCAGGGGAAACCTGCAAAAGGTAAGCGGGGGCACCCGCTGCCTCAGGGGCTGTCCTATTCAAAATGCCAAGGTGCCTGCACCTCGGCTAACAGGAGTGTGTGTGTGCGTGTGTGTGTGTGTGTGTGTGTGGGGGGGGCTGTTGTATTTACCACACTGTGGTAACACAATGTGGTAAAGTCTGTTACTTTAAATTGTGATTGCATTCAAAAAATTTAAAATTCCAAAAACCCATAATTGCCATAAGATTACTGCTGGGTGGGGGTTAAGGTTGTCATAGATGACATTAGGGGTTGGCCCATAGAAATAAATGCCCCATAATGATATTGATACCTAATCTACGTGTGTGTATGTGTGCACGTTTGTGTGTTCCTGCTTTTGTTTAAAGTTATAGAAACAGAGTGCTGTAAGACAGGAATTTACTGCAGATAGGCAGATGTATACAGCACCACTCCGCACAGAGGTCCGTCATAGGTCTGCCTGTCTCCTTTCCCTTTTTGCGATGTGCTGTTTCATGCTCATGCTGAGCTCTAAGGTTCACACTGTGTATAATCAGAGACCCTGTTATCCTTCACCATTCCCTGACCCAGTTAGGGCCAAATCACATAAAGAGAATAATAAGAAATATTAAAGAAGACATTGTGTTTGTCTGGGTGTTTAACCAGGTGATGTTACCTACCTCTGCCGCCTGGCAACATGGTGATTGACTGCAGAATTGCAGCACTTCACAGATGCCACATAAAACATATTGGGCACAAGTATTTAGTAGTAACTTTAGCAGTAACTACTGAAGTACAAGTCATGAACAAATATAGTCACTACTTGAGATAAAAGATACATCACAATTCATTAATGATGAACAAACATGAGATCAGTATTTCACTTGTGTTATTCTTGACTTGTTCCTTCAATAGTTCACAAAGGTTTACAGAATTAACAGATACAGTAACTGTTTTGCATAAAACATGCATAACCATTCATTAATGATGAATTATCATGTGATCAGTATGTAACTAAGACTTAGCTTGTGGTTAATTAATACAAAAGTTATAGCATAATAATATATTATTTGTGCCCCGTCAAGTGTTACCAGTGTGTCTATTTATACTGTTTTTAAATTTTTTCATAAAGTGTTCTTATCTAATGGAAAAAGTTTGCTATATGTCACACTAATCTGATGTGTCATGCAGTTGACTTTCTTCTGGCTGTAGAGTCTGAGTTTCTGGCCGGAATTTGACATTTCTTCTCATTTACTTGTGACTCTAACGCTGAATGCGATGCCAGTGGAGCCCCCTGGCCTTGCCTCTGATGGGGGACGTCCCACGACTGCCTCTGACATCCTGACAGCCTTCTGACCGTTTATATCTGTCACTCATTCTGAAAAACGCAGAACAAGAATGTTTTTGCTCATGCGGCGTTTGAGAGGTCTGGTAATGTTAATAAGATGAATTATGCATTAAAATTTACTATGGCATACCCCCACTCAAACAAACATGTAGAGATGGCCACGCTCTTCATGTAAGAATTTGTCTTTACAAAAACTGAACAGCATTCTGGGAAACAGCAGTTACAGTACCTTGGTGCCTGACAAGCAAATGGTTACCAAATAAAATAAAATGTTCCTCAAATAGTTTGCAACATTCACCTTGGACTGTGAATAAAAGGTTATTTTAAAACAAGCACACATCTGTCTCTTTCTCTGTGATACAGCTGCCCTGCTGCACAGTGGACAAACATAAATATTTGCATATTTGTTCATTAAAACAACACTGAGAATATGGCTCAGTACTTAGAAGGAACAAAAGATTAACACCCATAATTTATCCAACTCTCTTTGACCTCCAGAGGACTGTGATCAAACGCATTTCCAGCACAGCTGACCAGACAGAGCCCATTAAAAGTGATGATCTCATTACTGACAGCTGCAGCCCATATCATACCTAGGTACTCTGCAGTGTAATAGGAGGTGTCGTGGACACGCCCGCCTCCTGTGTATTCCTCCATTAGACTTTCTGCTGCCAAGGTTGTATGAGGCAGCTCAGAATCCATTATAACACAATCAAACCAAGTAACCTGAGATCTTAAATGTCTGCGTAACTTTATGATCTAAGTCCTTGTGCAAACTATTCCAAAGTTAAAACTACATTATGTTTCATTCAGATGAAACTGAAAACCTCCGGCAAGACAGTGGTCTGAAACTTGTAACTAGTTTAGCAGCGCCAGAGTGAGAGTGGATGAACATCTGGTGCGGCAATTTGTCATTATGATCCGACATTATTCTGGTTTCTTCTTTACATGTTGCGTTACATGCAAGTATAATGTGTAGTTAATGCCTCAAGTTATTTGGCAGCATTTCAGGGGCCACAAAGCTGCTGCAATAAGAACCTTGGATATTGTACAATAAGGTGCTGATGCTGAAATGAATCCTTTTATGTATGTTTTGTATAAATAATTTGAAAGTTCTTGCCTTCTGAATAAGCAGGGGTGACGCCTTTGTATGCAGGTGTTTCTGGGACCTGCAGGTGAGGTAGATAACTACGCCAGCATCTCTATCCAGCCCAACGCGGCCATCAGCAGCGACCTTCTGCTGGACCAGACTGAGAGTTACCTGTATGTGATGACCAGCACCACGGTGCGTGTGATTGGCCGGCTGTCGGGATGTGGGGCAGCGACAGGGTTCCCCAAAGCACCTGACAAGCGCGCTGCCTGTTTCCTCTCGCTCCAGGTGGAGAAGCGAGCCGTGGCGGAGTGCCACGAGAGGCCAGACTGCCAGTCGTGCCTGTCCACGCGTGACCCATACTGTGGCTGGTGTGTGCTGCAGGGAAGGTGAGCTCACAGGACCTGCCTGACGGGTATTCCCCTTCTGCAAGGACTGCATGGGCACCGACACGTCTGTAGTGTCCATGTTTCTTTTCATGGGGCATTAATGTTAATTACCACGTACACTACACATACATCAAATAATAGCTATTTAACTGCTTTTCGTTTGCATTTTTACACCAAGCATCCAAAGAAGTTGAGTCATAATATTCACTTTTTGGCAAGCTTCCTTTCTGCTGCCAGTGTGTGATGTCAGCACTGTCAGTGTTGCGGATGATGCACTAGATACCATTTTCAATCCGGTTGCCATGCTTGATGTTTTTTAAGGTCACGGGGACGGCCATTTATTTTGTCTGTAACGGTGCTCAGGTTGTTCACACAGGTGACTCACACGTCTGAAGCTGGTGAGCAGGTTTTTGTCCAGCTGTGATGCAGTTACTCTGCTGACCATGAGATCCCAATTAACTGACCCCCCGCGTCACCGTGCGGCAGGTGCAGCCGGCGTTCGGAGTGTGACCGCAGCCAACAGCCAGGACAGTGGCTGTGGAGTTTCGAGCGACATCATCGCTGCCTTGCTGTCCGCACTGTGAATCCGGCCAACGTCAGCCACGGCGAGAGGAGAAACGTAGGCGCGCTCCACGGGACGAGGGATACAGGGTGAAGGGGTGGCGGGGGTGGGCGGACGTATCTCCTAGCTCTTTCCCCAGCCAGATTTGGATCACATTTCTTCTCAGGTCGACAGAGGGCTCCATGGTATCATCCGCATGCTTTTTGCCAGTCACTCTAATCTGTCCATATCAGTCACTTTTAGCCTTATCTGAATGACCTTTTTTTTTTTATTATTCACTCACCTATTTGCATGAACTTGGCTGAGTTCTGTAATGAATGAAAGTGACCTTGGTTATCTAGGTGGAGAAAAGCCCCTGCCTTACTCTGTTTGGCTAAATGGTGCCGATGCCCACCCCCCCCCCAGCAGCAGACGAGCCCCTAATCACGTTCTTTTCTCTGCCCTGAATGCAGCGTCTCCCTCTTTCATTTTTCTGCTTCAACACAGGTTTTCTTGGACGTGCCAGGGCTCCCCGCCCTCCTGCAGGGGGAGGGTTACTCCTGCTTCTTCCAGGAGCACGAGAGTCATGCCAGCGTCATGGGGAGCGGCGTTACATGTGCCTCCCCCGACCCCAGCCGAGTGCCGCCCATACCGCCAGGAGAAGGTGAGAGCTTCAGCTGGGAGTTTAGCCCCAGCTCACATTCATGTTCCGCTGTCATATGCCAATGTGTTATTTTTGTATGTACTTTATACTAAAATGAGTACAGATGCTCCCCGGGTCACAATGGTCTGTGACACGACATTTCGATTTTATGATGAGTATGATTATTCAAAAAATCACATGAGATATTCAACACTTTATTATAAAATAGGGTTTGTGTTAATGAGGTCGCCCAACTGTGGGCTAATGTATTTTCGCCTTACGGTAGGTTTATCGGAATGTAAATCCGTCGTAACCTGGGGAGCGTCTGTATACATTTTGTTTTATTTTTAGCCATGAGTGCATTGAGCACTCTTTGGCATTTCTGCTTTAAGAATATTAGTTGTCAGTGGGGTTCAGTGTGTAGAGAGTTGTGCACCGCTCTCCTGCCGAGGCTCTGTGTGTGAGTAGAGTATCCATGTTCCCCCTGTAATCACGTGGGTTTCCTCTGCTTGTTCTGGTTACTTCCCACAGTCCAGAGACATGTGATTTAGTTGAATTGGGGTCTGTAAATTGTACTCTGCTCCAGCACCCTTCTGGGATGCGCTCTGCCTTGTGTCCTGGGTTAGGCTCTGGATCTGTCATGACTCTGCTTTGGATAAGCACTTACGGAAAAATGGATGGATTGGATTTAATAAACTTTGTAGACAGTCTGTCCCAAGAACTCACAGTCCAGAAATATTAAGTCTGTTTATCCACTTCTGCTGTGATAACGGAATCCTGACTCAAAGCGTTGTCTCCTTTGCCTACGTGTTTTTCCAGCAGATGCATTTTTTCATCATACATCCTTCAGAAAGCAGGTCAGAAATATCCATGGAGCGTTTGGGGGTTAAGGGTCTTGCTAAAGAGCCCCATGGTGAAATCACTCAGCCAGCCTTAGGGTGTCAACCAGCAACCTTCCGAGCACCGGCACAGCATCCTAATTCAATGAGCCACACACCACTCCACCAACATTTTGTTATGAATCACAAATTCTGAACCAGGTTTACATATCCAGATTATGTAGAAGTTGGGAAAGGACGTAAGCTTTTCTCATGCTCGTTCCAGAGGTGTGGTTCTTTGCTGAACTGAAGCTTTGTGCTGTTTGGATTCTATGAGGGATCAGCTTCAGACTGTTGCAAACACTGATTATAAAAAGCCCTCCACTGATAAGAAACCTTTGCTCTCAACCCAAGAACATAATTCTGCTCAAGACCATAACCACCCCTCCCCCACAGATTCGGTCACGGTCACCCTGTCCGTCCGCTTCCTCCTCGTCACCGTCGCCGTCGCGGAGTTCACCTTCTACAGCTGTGCCGCGGTCCAGCAGGTCTCCGGAAGAATGCCGTGAGTTGGGCTTGCTCATGTGTTCATGTTGGTCTCCAAAGTGCTTTTTTTCTCCATATATTTATAGATATATTCACCAAAATTTCCTAACTTATCCTATTTTGGTGGTTAAAGTTTATAGTTTGTAGTTCAGTGGAGGTTCGGGGAACACCTGTTGTGTCTGCATATTGTGTGTGGGTGTGTGGGTGTGTGTGTGTGTGTGTGTATGTGGGTGGGTGAGTGGGTTATGTATATATGACACTGTGAGGACCAAATGAGCCCACAATGTGATAAAAACCTGTTATTTTAATGTTGTGGGGACGATTGTTTTGGTCCACACAAAGAGAAACTCAGCTTAATAAAAGTCAGTGATTTTGTTATGCCCATATACATGAAAGAAGAGTCCCCTCAAAGATATGAAAACAACTTAAAAACTGTATCTGTGTGTGTGTGTGTGTGTATAGACACACACCCACGAACAGTTGCTTAGTTATTTTATACAGCGGTGAAGTAGACCTCACATAACTAGACCATATCTCCATCTACATTTCAGCTGAGATTCAGACACCTTCTGCTCTCGGCCGTTACAGGCCAAGCAGCAGTTTGCAGCTTTCCTCACACCAGAGACCCCAAAAGGAAAATGGGCCCCCTACCCCCTACTGTGGTGACTGGGTTCCTAGCTAAGAACTGAGGACAGAAGGCGGTCTATAATATTTTTTCCCCACATTGGCGTGGGGGTGGGAGCACTTTCACATTTTTTTGCGGTGCGTAAAGCAGCTGTTTACACCAACATTTCATTAAAATCATGAAACATCTCTGCAGGCTCCCAGGGGGTTGCAGGCTACCTCTTGAGGACCCCCCAGTATACTGAGTACAGTCTGCCATAATGGTGGGCTGAGCCCCCCTTCCCAGAGCCTGCTTTTTAATTGCATTCGTTATTTTTACGGGCCTCCCTAACCCATCCCTGCGAGGCGATGCCTCCCATCAGCCTCCCTGATTGCTGACTCTGTCTTGCTTCCCCGTTGACACTCTAGAGCAGGCAGCTGGGATGCTTTCACTGTGCTGATGGACCTTTGTCACCCAAACCAGGAAGTGGCCCAGTGACACGTATATCCATCTAATTTCCACATAGACAGAAAGGTGATGCAAAATGGATAGCACGTTTTTTTTTCCAAATTCTCTCTTAATCCTGGATTAAATTCAACTTTGTTGATGTCATTGTTATGTGAGTATTGGAGAATTATTTTTTCTACCAAAGGCAGTAAACTCACTGGACATGGTCTACAACCACATATACGTGAATGTGTGTCTCACACTTTTCTGAATGTTAGCAGAGTCAGTGTAGTACCCCGGTTTTTATGTCACCTTTCAGATTTCACACAGATTTGAGATTAGTTACCATTTAATCTTGCATGTGATGCATTGCTGTTGTGCATTGCTATTGAATGACTTGTATCATAAGAATATAGTAGATCTTAAGACTTTTAGTAGAAGTTTGTTATAATATTTTTACGTGCAAAAACATTCAAAAGCTTTTCTAAGCATTTTCTTATACATAATTTCAACCTGTTTTTTTCCACGATAATGCAGCAGTTGTCAGACAATCAGTAGTGTTAAGGCCCATGATAAGATGTAGCTAAGAGGCTCATTTTTTGGTCAGTAATAATAAGTTAGAAAGAAAACATTATACAAAATCTCAGTATAAAATGTTATTTTAAAATCATAGCAGAGCTTCAGTTTATATATTTTATCAGCTTTATCTAAATTAGCAGCAGCGCTTTCTGTGGGAGGGAAGTGCCGACCGCATACATATGTACAGCCCCTTTGGACCTTAAGCTTAAGTATTTTGTGTCTCCTAATGCCTTCCATCCATATTACTTTAGGTTTTTGGCCCTTGAATGGAAGTACACGTGTGTTTTGTTTGATAAAGGACACTAAGGCTCACTACAAAATCCACTACAAAGTCTCTGACCTCTGCCATTTTTGTTGTCGCTGTATCTGCACAATGGAAGTACACGTTATTATCTACATCCGGCTGAAAGAAGGCGTTAGCGTGAAGAAGGTCTGTCATGGGTGTTTGCATGTGTCCGTTGGTCCTCTGAGGTTTGACTGCCCCCCATTCCTTTGTAGATGCCGCGGCTGTGTAAGCAGCCACTGGGGATGCCATTGGTGCGTTCACCAGCACCGGTGCACCCACGAGCTCGCCTGTGAGCACGGTGCCATCATTTATAATGAGCAGGTATGTCTGCTAGCAGCAGTGACGGGGTACGCTAACAGTGCGAAATTCTAGGCATGTACAGGTCCTGCGTGGTAAGTAGATGTACGGTGTGATTTAAACGGTTGATATCCAGCCTGTGCTCTTGGTTAAAACCGTGTCCATATCTACTAACCGGCCTAGCAGCACAGCACCGCACACATGTCCGTAAGACATCTGGGCACATGTGCAGCGTGTCCGTCCCTGAATGACTGTGGGGTCCTAGTGTCCCCAGGTGTCCTGTGCTGTAGTGGTCTGCATTTTCGTGTGTGCGTCTGTGTTTTTTGATGTTCATTGTTTGCTTTTTGTTTTTACTTCCTGCCCGTTTCCCTCTTCTCCTCCCCATCTGGTCCCTCCTTCCCGGTCTCTCATTCTAATGCCACCAGTTCAAACTTTCCGCCCCGGCTGCTCCTACAGCAGCAGCCTTTACCAGCTTTACTCCCCTGGTGCCCTCTACTGCCCCCACGCCACCCCCCACCAGCCCTGTCTCCTCGGCTACCACTGCTGCACTCCCCCAGGAAGAGAAGTCTGCAGACCCCACCTCGCCCACGGTGGTTGACTCCAGCACAGAGGCTGCCATGTTGCTCCCCACGCAGCGTCCCAGCATACCCCCCCTATCTACTATGCTGATCCAAGCTGCCACCACTACCAGCACCCAGCTTACCAAAGTCGTCATGAGCCCCCATGTGGTGCAGGAGGTAGCGGGTACGGAGGATCCCGCTGCTGTGGAAGAGTGGGACAGAGGGGAGATGGAGCTTCTGCCCTCCCCTGGAGAAGATGCTGTGACCACGGAAGAGCTGGCGGCCATGAGCCCCACAGAGGAGTTTGTGAGCAGTCCCACCACGCCTCACCCCAATGGCATGCCCAAGCCCTCCCTGGACAGTGTCGACCCGACACCCAACAACCTCACCGCGACCCCCAGCTCGGCCCCAAGAGACGTGACAGGGAGCGACGGCGAGGAGGCGGCGGTAGATGCAGAGGGTGACGCGGTCACGTTCTCAGCCACCATGCTCTCGGGGGACGGAGATGGGGACCACCCCGCCCCTGTCTATTCGCACCTGCTGGACTCCCAATATGAAGCGGACTATGATATGCTGGTGAGTGTAAGGCTGTGTGGCCAGGATGGGCCGGCCAGCGGCCGCTTCTCAGATGGGACACGGTGTGACCCTCTCTGCCCCTCAGAGCTCTCTCCCACCGTCCTCCGGTAGCGGCTAGCTCTGTGTGTGTGCGTCTGTGTCTGTGTGTGTGTGTGTCTGTGCACCCATCATTAAAATGTGCTGGCTTTCGCTGTCAACTCACATCCTTGCTGCTTTTAATACGAGCTACAAAAACAGACAAAGGCTGTGGTTTTGGCCACAAACTGAGACTGCTGTTTATTTTCGGAGTGTGTGTTTCCTAGAATGATTTTAACCCCATCTCAGCCTAAATTGGCTTGTACGTGTTGTAAGAATCCTTTCTGCAAGAGCCCATGCATGAAGTGAATGATGTTGCTGGGCTTTTAGTGTTGTAATGAAGGCCTGTGTTGCTAATGCAGGGCGATGAGGGCCCCCTGGAAAGCATGGGCCCTTTGGCCTGCCCCTGCGTGGAGTCAGTCCAAGGCTCAGCCCTAGTCCCAGTCGGTGTGGAGAGGAAGATCACGCTGGTGGGCCGGAACCTGCACCTTTTTCAGGTACCATTGGTGTCTCCAATTCCAGACAGGGGGGCAGTGTCTTCATGTTGTGTTTTTTGTTCTACCAAGCTAACGACATACTCATTTAAGATCTGTTTAATTTCCACTAATTTTTATGATAAACTAAAAGTAAATGTAAGTAAAAGTAAATGTGATGACTGGTAATTTTTGACAATATACGTACATGGATTAGTCTTGTGCTGTTGGAACCCACCTGTGATTCAGCTTCCTGTGTAGGGGCCCTCCATGTTTCTCAGTCAGTCTCGGTCTGGTTCTGCAGGATGAGGAGTACGAGTGCACTGTCATGGTTGAGGGCGGAATGGTGCTTGTCGACGCTTATGTAGAAACTGATGAGCTGGACGTCTCCATCTTCTACATCACCTGCCAGCTGCATCAGGTTGGATTACTTTAATTACATTTTTTAAACTAAGGTTTATTCTTATTTTTATTTAATAGACGCTCCCCGGGTTACGATGATCCGTGTTACGATATTTTGCATAAATGTTTTTCACTTTCAGTACATTATTCAATAAATTGCATGATATATCCAACACTTTATTTTAAAATAGGCTTAGTGTTAACAATTTTGCCCAAATGTAGGATAATGTAAGTGTTCTAAGCATGTTTATGGTAGCTAGGCTAGGCTGTTATATTTGTTAGGTTAGAGGTACTGTATTAACATGTATTTTTGCCTTATGATATCTTTGCCATATGATAAGTTTTTCAGATCGTAACTCCATCGTAACCTGGGAAGCATCTGTACTTCAAATTACAATTCTATATTATAAAGGCATGATTATATACATTGCAGTATTAACAATTAATATTCATCTATAAAAACAGTTTTTTTGTCACAATTTATGTGAATATTAACATGACCGCCGTTGGTCTTAGTGTTGCTGCGGCTGCATCTAATTATTATCACCTTACTATCATCAATGCTTGATGCTAACAGTGAATCAGACTGTTAGTGTTACAGTTCCAGCACTTTCCCTCTCTGGTGACAGTCC
This sequence comes from Mormyrops attenuatus, assembly GCA_026777985.1. Lineage (NCBI taxonomy): Eukaryota > Metazoa > Chordata > Actinopteri > Osteoglossiformes > Mormyridae > Mormyrops > Mormyrops attenuatus. The sequence goes on from JAODKC010000107.1 coordinate 28,116,031, forward strand.
CCTGAGATTCTTCCTGATGTTGCTGTAATGCTTGTGCTTGGCACTGGATTTTGATTGGCTGCCGGTTTCCGGGCTGTTTTGCTGTAGTACTCATACTCCGGCCTGCTGGAGCAGTATGACGCTGCGGTGTCTGTGCGGAGGAGGAATGGCTTTCCCCTGGATAGCTTTCCGGAGCAGCACGGTGAGGACCCCGTGTGACCGCGACCGTGACGCACATCACCCACTGAGCTTTGTGGGCTGTACACATATGGCCGCAGTGTCACCATTTGACAGTTTTAATTGCCAGCCGTCCTCCCTCATCCTTATTGCAGTGACCCTCTACAACTGCTCAGTGGGGCACTCAGACTGCAGCCGGTGCCACACCGCCGAGCAGGGCTATGGCTGCGTGTGGTGTGGGGGCACTCGGTCCCGCTGCGTCCACAGGGACTCCTGCACAGACGAGGTGGCGGCCACCTGCCCGGCGCCTCTCATCCATTTTGTGAGTAGCCGTTGGTGTCTGTACTCTGCCGAGGGCCTAGTCGACCTTTTCTGTCAACGTCCACCGTCAAAAAATGCAGGGTTACGGCGAAAGGCGCGGGCCAGTGTGCAGCTATGGCTCTGTTGCTCTTTTTAGGTTGAGCCATCGACAGGCCCACTGGAGGGAGGCACTGTCATAACCATCTTTGGGTCCAACCTGGGACAGAAAGCCCAGGATATCCAGCATTCCGTCATGGTGGCTGGCCTCCCCTGTACTGTCGACCTCGGCCGATACGAGGTCTCATCCAGGTGAGCTGGCCTGATTTCACGTGGAGGAATTTGGCGGTGAGAGCATGGTGTAGAGACCCTCTTCAGCTTTGGCTCTGTCCTTCTGCAGAATTGTGTGTGTGACCTCGGCCAGTGTGGAAGAGAGATCTGGCCTGGTGTCAGTGGAAGTCAGTGGTGGAGGCTATGGCCTCTCCAGTCAAAGGTTCAACTACCAGGTGATGAAATGAGGAGACACATGCTTGGATAAAAGGATTACAAACAATCTCATAGAATGTTTGCGGTCTGGATATATTTAACTGTATTGCCAGTCCCCAGGTTAAGAACGTCCGACTTAAGGACAATTTGCTGAATGGACTGCCATAAAGCCTGTTATATTAAAAATTAGGGTTGAATGCACTGTTTCGTAATACTGAATGCATGCACAACATTGCGTGGCTTCAATGGTCCTTCGGCTTGGGGTACAGTACAGTACCATATGTAGTTAGGTCTACCTTTTTCTGTTTATATATTTTTAGGTACTGTATTATTATTTTTCCGACTTACCTATAAATTTGACTTAAAGACAGACTTAGGGAACAGATCTCGTTCATAACCTGGGACTGCCTGTAACGAGCTAAATAAAGTTAATGCATTCATTATTGGTGGTTGTGCAATCATCGTGTCCTGTTTCCAGAACCCTGAAGTGACACAGGTGTACCCTCAGCGAGGACCGAGGGCCGGTGGCACCCTTGTGACCATCACTGGAAGGAGTTTGCTGACAGGGCATCCCAATGAGATCAGCGTGATCATTGGGGACTTCCCATGCGTCATGTGAGCTCTATTCGACAGGACATTTTCTAAAATTATATAAATAAGCAAAGAAACAAGGCTCCTACTGTAACCCCAATGTTCTTACAATGCAGTTCTTCGAAGATCCAAGAGAATAAAATCGAGTGCCATACTGGTGCCAGCAATAAGACAGGGGAACATGGTGTTATGGTACGATATGGCAGTGTTGACCGCCATCTGCTGGGAGGTGCATTCCACTACACCTTTGATCCCAACATCACACAGGCTGCACCTTCCAAAAGCTTCCTCAGGTGAGATGTTTACTGTTGCAGGACCTCCTACATTCTCTCATTCCTCCTGTCATTATTATTCTTGTATCCTGTTTTTCCATGGAGTTTTTGTACAGAGCCCCGGAAGGGACATGGAGGGAAAAAATTGGTGGTTGAAAAAAAACATGGGACTTTCGTGAGATCTCGCAAAGTTGGGATATACTTTTCCATCACTAATAACAACTGTATTGTGTCTATTTGAAGTACAAAAGATAGAATTAATGGACAAATAGTATAAACCTAAATGACACAGACATGTCCAGTTAAGTGTGCTTTTAGCATTAAACTATGGGGGACAATGCATACCATGTAACTTTTACATGGTAACAGATTATGTGTTTTTATACATATTTATTAATAATTGTGCGTGTCCAGTCACTGGCAGTAACTGTACGAAAGACAGCTAGATGACTGAATGTGAAGTGCACACACAAACATTGAAATATTAATTAATATTCACCGGCAAAGAAATCTGGAAAACTAAGGGGTGTGACTTGCTTTTGAATACAAGACTGAATATAAAGCTAACTTTAAAAGGGTTTGCAGGATGTCGCAAAAGTCTTTCTCAACTTTGCAAGATCTTGCAAAGGTTTTGCGAGATCTCTGAAAAGTACTTCCCAGCCTTCTCAGAACTTGCAAAAGTCCATCCCAACTTTGCAAGACCTCGCAAAGGTTTTCTGAGATCACAAAACTCTATGTTTTTTTTTCTTTCTTCCAACCATTGATTTTTTTCCCCTCCCTGTCCCTTCTGGGGCTCCATATTTTCCTACTGGAATACTTTGTCAGTTATAATTAATTATAATTATTTTTTTGTGTGCTCAGCGGTGGGAGAATAATCCATGTGATGGGGCACAACCTGGATGTGGTGCAGGAGCCACGCATTCGGGTGACTGTTTCTCCAAAGGAGCAGCTCCATAAAAGGAGGAGGAGGAGTTGGGGGACCAAGACAAGGAGGGAGCAAGAGCCACTGACCACAAACATGGTTCCCCAGAGACATCGGCGGATTGTCCCAGAGACAAGCTCCCACAAGGATACCATCCCAGACAAAGAGCCAGTAAGACCAGTTTTTCTAAGAAAGACTGCAGCACTTGATTGGTCTTTGATATTTAGACTAATTTAAGAAATATTTTTGCTAAGTTTTAAATAAGACATTTCTATACCTCAGGTAAAAAAGGTAACATCAGAGCCAGCATCAACTGTTGAGTAAAAATTAAAAATAAGTCTGGCTGTCTCACTATGCACTGTTGTGTCCTAGTACACAGAGCGCTGTCAGGTGATCACAGCCTCGCTGATCCTGTGCAGAACACCGGCTGTGAAGCCCAATGCCCACGGTGTCCACATCCAGGTGGATTTCCTCCTGGATAACCTGCACGTCAACTTCGACACTGTCAGTCCAAGTGCCTTCAGCTACGAACCGGACCCTGTCCTCCACCCACTCAGCCGCTACGACCCTAGCAAGCCCTACCGCTACAAACCTGGCAGCGTCATCTCTGTGGAGGTCTGACTTTTTACATAGTTTTGTCTTCTTTTGCTCCTGATATTGTGTGCTAAAAACAACTTAATATACCTTTATATCGAACCCGTTTGTGTCTGACCTTGGTCACTGTAGGGAGAAAACCTGGACTTGGCGATCTTCAAAGAGGAGGTGGTTGCTCTCATTGGGGAGGGGGTTTGCTCTGTGAAGACTCTGACCCAGAACCACCTGTATTGTGAGCCGCCGGCCCAGGAGCCCCCGCCAGGGCCTGGCAGAAAGCGAGAGGGCACGGATGGCCTACCTGAGTTCACGGTGGGTTCGCAGCCTCATAGCATTTGTCTGTAAACATGAGGGAGTCAGAAGTATGACTCCAAGTTGACAGCACTGTAATATGGAAATTTTAACAGCTCCAGATGAGCACCTTGCTCAAGGGTAGTAGACAGCAGTAGCTCTTAGTATTGAAAACGTGATCTGAAATGCATGCAGAAGTAATAAGGACACACCTTGGTTCATGTGTGATTTCTACTGTACGCAGGTCCTCATGGGGAACCTGAACTTCTCCCTGGGCAAGGTGGAATATGACACCCAAGGTCTGTCTACCTTCCCCCTAGAAGCCCAGGTTGGAGTTGGCGTTGGGGCCTCCATCTTGGCACTCATTGTTTTCATCATCGTCCTCATATACAGGTATGTCTTCTTCCAAGCAGCAAACTCCTTCCAACTTGTTTTATCAAATGAAAGAGAAAAGCAGTACCAGCTGTACTGACAATATGGCCTGGTCTCACTACAGACCAACAGATGGAGACACAGCTTCACAATATATATATTAACACAAGTAAACACATCCAACCCCAGTTATTTTGCTCTGGCAGCTAATCTGTCCATGGGGTGGTGTGTATTTGGTAGGAGGAAAAGCAAACAGGCATTGAGGGACTACAAGAAGGTTCAGATTCAGCTGGAGAACCTCGAGACCAGTGTGAGAGACCGGTGCAAGAAGGAGTTCACAGGTAAGGCAGGACCTCCAAGCAATGTCATCCCAAAAATGATGATAATAGCTAGAAGTCCTTATTATCCCTGTCTGGAGTTATCATTGTCTGCAGTTTCTCCAGATGATGTGGCTTGTATTTTCCTAACTGCAGACCTGATGACAGAGATGATGGACATGTCCAGTGACCTGGTGGGCTCTGGCATCCCCTTCCTGGACTACCGTATGTACGCTGAACGGATCTTCTTCCCTGGCCATCGGGAGTCCCCGCTGCGCCGCGACCTTGATGTACAGGAGTGCCGACGGCAGACCGTGGAGCAGGGCCTGGTGCAACTGTCCAACTTGCTCAACAGCAAGCTTTTCCTCACCAAGGTAAAGAACATGAATATGTTAATTTATATTCTTATTCTATTTTTTGTGGTGTCCAAAGTCAGAATTTCATTGTAAAGCGAAACTGCTTGTTTTCTGTTCATATGACAAAACTCTCTATAACAGACTGAGAACTCTTTTCCTTGCCAATGTAAGAAGCAGTCTTACTGTGACTGTGAACGCTCTTCCTTGCCGAGGTAAAGAGCAGTCTAACTCTAACTGAGAATGCTCTTCCTCACTGAGGTAAAGAGCAGTCTAACTCTAACTGAGAATGCTCTTCCCCACTGAGGTAAAGAGCAGTCTAACTCTAACTGAGAATGCTGTTCCTCACTGAGGTAAAGAGCAGTCTTACTCTAACTGAGAATGCTCTTCCTCACCAGAGTAATGATAACCTCTCCTTGTCCACTTCAGTCGCCGCTCTTCCATACTGTACACACCGATTTTCTCAAAGTCACTAAACCTTATGAAACATAAACCAAAACCAATGTTTCCAAAAAGTTATAGTTTTTTTCTACGTAATTTAGACAATGATCTAAATATTCAATTACAGCTTCTTTTGCTAAAGTTAATAAAATATAAATATATATATATATATATTATAAATAATACATTCTGGATAATTGAATGAAGACGTGGATCATCAGTCATCATTAGAAAGATATATACTGGTAACAGTTTATTACATAGAAAAATGATAATTTGCAACATTTTTGATAAAACACATAACTTTACCCCCATATATTGGTGTTGTGGAAGACCAGAAACCAACTGATAAGTTCACATGATATGATCATGTTCATTATTTTTTTTTTAACACGCCAGTGCCAGAGTCTGCACCATAGCTGTTGTTACTCTAACCTGTCAATCAACCACTCTGTAGGAGATTGTGACCAAATAAAACTATGTGACGTCTGACTTCTTTACTCAGTGTAGCATATTCATTGAATAAAATGCATTGCTACAGCTCTTAAACAGTTTACTCATATTTGTAGAACTGTTCTGCCACCTACTGGTGCAGAATTAAAATTGTCTTGCAAAAGCTGTTGCAATAGCTAATAGGGAAAAGGTCAGTCGACTTTGACATCATGTTGTTAGAAACTCAGGGCTCTTCACGGAATTTAAAATTTAAGGTAGATGCAATTATTGTTGTGAGGCATTAATGCATTTAATTCCTGGTCAGACCTGATTGTTTAAAGCTGATGTTTAATTAATAGCTTGTTACAGTACTGCAATGCATTTGAGCACTACGTCCCTCTATTGAATAGTCCACTGCAAAGACAGAGGTGAGAGAATTAAGTGCAACCTGGCAGGCAGTGGTATTACTGTGATGCAGAAGGCTAACTCTGCTTTCTGCATGAGAGTGCTGTCAGGTTCTTTGCTTCAGCCCTCTCTGATTCTACCATGTAGCCATGGTGATGTGGGTATAGTATTCTCAAAACTCAAAACAACATCAGACAAAACTATTACATAATTCATCTGTTAATAATGATCAACTTGTAAATAATAAATTCCCAATAGTACCTAACACATTTTAAATACACGTATACATATCTCAATGAACATAAACTTTCAACCATAATACAAAGTTGAAGGTTTCTAATTGTTTTCTATGCCAGCCCATGTAGTACTCCCATCCAGGAGAGAGAGCAAGAGGCAGCCATTTCCAAATAGGCAGGGTTGCACGTAATTGGTACGCAAGTACGTATTCACCTTTAAAAGTGATACGTGCTGCAATCGATTGTTGCAACAGTGCAAACGCATACTTCTTTTATGTGCATTTGCGATATGACAACAAATTATCGTGCATTTTATATGCTAATTCGTACTTCATTCGCAGTATGAAAGTTAATTTCTTGTCCTACCAGCGCTAATAGAGAATAGTACCCACCTGCACGCAAAAGAAGCCGAGGATTTGGTCTTTGCACCCTAGTGGCTACTGTGATCTATAAAAACAGGAAGTAGCCAGAATTGTTGTGTTTACATTTCTTACATTTGCCATGAGAAACAAAAATTTCTCTGATTGTCAAATAGAGTCCTGGCAATAACTTTCTTGACCTTTAATAAAATGTCTCAGTGAATGAATAAATAGAATTCTGGTTGTAACTTACAATGATAAGTCATGGAAATAATATCTATGGGGATAGATGAGAACCGTTTGTTGGCTAACATTAGCTATACTAGTTATAGATGGCATTAGCCAGTATTCCAACCATTAAGCTATCCATCTCAAACCAAAATATTGTGTTCCTCACTCGACTATCAAACTATGGATGTGGGGCAATCTTTGTGTGGTAAAACTCAGCAGCTGATTCTGAGTGTCACCGTTGAAGTTCAAACATGGGATAGCAGGGACGAACAGACTATACTCGATCTTGGCCTCACATAGCTTAGCTTTCAGTGGGTCAAGGGCAGCTCGAAGGTTCCCAGCTTCCGCAGGGAAATCCGGGAAGATGTGAAGAGGCGAACTTCGGTATTTGAGCTGTCTCTTACTCTATGATATGCCCAAAATTCTCTCCTTTTCGGTGTGGTAGTGTCAGTTATGTAATTTTGTTGGTATGATGTCACTAACACTATCAGCACATCTTTTAACTGTCTATTTTTACTGAGAACTGCTTACCACGGACATGAAAAATAGGTGCCACTCCGACTATCGAGATGAGGCGCCGCTGCCGTGAGGCATGAGCCGCGAGTCTCACGCGGGCAGTGTGGCTGCTCTAATCTTGCTCTAATCTTCCACTGTGTTCCAGGCTTCAGGTCGTCTCCATTGCATGCTGCACCAGAATATTGAGATACATTTTTGACCAAGTGTAAAATCAAAACATTGTTTGCACATCATTACATTGTGCTCTAGACTTCATATATACTCAAAATGAGTCTTTATTTCAGTGCAGTCCAATTTGGATCGTTAGCCAAGCCTTTATGATGTTGGTTATCGTTACTAATGGGTTGTTTTTTTTGTGAATCAGGCGCCTTATATTATTCTGAGCTACAATATGATTGAAACACATTTGCTAATACAAATTCAGCATTTGATGTAATGGAAAAATGTTGATTTTTGGTTTCACTGGTTTCCTGTGTAACTCCCCTAGTTCATCCACACTCTGGAGAGCCAGCGTACCTTCTCACCCCGGGACCGAGCCTACGTGGCCTCCCTGTTGACCGTGGCCCTGCATGGCAAGCTGGAGTACTTCACTGACATCCTCCGGACCCTGCTCAGCGACCTGGTGGAACAATATGTGGCCAAGAACCCCAAGCTCATGCTGCGAAGGTCAGAGGCCAGCAGTAGAAGGGAACTTCCCTCTCATTGGCCATAATGTTAAAGTATCCACTGCTATGATTTTTAATCAGTTGAACTGTGCTGCGCTGTAGTTTGAATGGAGAAGTCATTCTACCAGGGTGTGATTACTATTTGAAGTACTACTTTCCTGTATAGAGACCACTCATTGAACCTATCGTATATTGAATTATTAAGTTCTTATTGGTTTGAAGTATTGCTCAGTTCTTGCCAGTAGATATTGTTCATTGAGTTGATGATCTGGTTCTATTCAGAACGGAGTCTGTGGTGGAGAAACTTCTGACTAACTGGATGTCTATCTGCCTGTACGCCTTCCTGAGGGTGAGATTAGAGAAACCACACATATGAGAGAAAATGTGACGCGTCTGGCCCCAGGCACGTGGGCACAGCTGTTGTTATTGGCTGTTGAGCGTGCCAATGCTGCCCCTGCAGGATTCTGCCGGGGAGTCTCTCTACATGCTGTTCAGGGCGATTAAACATCAGGTGGACAAAGGGCCTGTTGATGCTGTGACAGGGAAGGCCAAGTACACCCTGAATGACAATCGTCTGCTCCGGGAGGACATCGAGTACCACACCCTGGTGAGCAGTACCTCATACCTCTCACCAAGCTACTGCAGGCAGGAGGCCAGCTGGCAGATGACAGCGTCCACTTGGTACTCCTCTGAATATTAGGGATAAATTGATGACCATATTGGTTTTTAATAGCGTTCACTGAAGTATATAGGCACTATTCAGCATAGGTACTGCACTTTTGTGAATGAATCTTAGTGGTGAAGATTATGTGTATGAGGAATGGTTGTGTTGGGGGACAATGATGTATCCTCAAAAAAAAATAATAAATACATGGGGTCATTCCACCAGACCCTGAATGTGCTGATGCAGGGTGGCACGGGGAATGAGTCCCAGACAGTTCCTTCTAAGGTGCTGGACTGCGACACCATCACGCAGGTAAAGGAAAAGATCCTAGACCAGACATACAAGGGAACATCATTCTCTCATCGGCCACAGACAGACTCCCTCGACCTGGGTAAGCCACTCTTGCCTGTGCCATCATTGTCTAGTCATGTCAAGTGAGTTTGCCTCAAGTCATCTTTCTTCCTGACACCCTTAGTAATGATTAAGAATAGGTCTATTTTGGAGCAGAGTCTGGTGGAAGGTACTCTAGCAGGTTCTGAAGGAGCATCACATAGTTGATTCTTGTGCTACGTGATGTTCCCTCAGAATGGCGTTCGGGCGTGGCGGGCCACTTGATTCTCTCTGATGAAGACCTGACGTCTGTGGTACAGGGGAGCTGGAAACGCCTCAATACCCTTCAGCATTACAAGGTGGGTCAGTTACTTGGCAGGAGATGCCATGAACACAAAGGAGGTTTACCCAGGGTGAGGCTCAGCCATTGCACAGCAATTATGTCGACCCCTGCAACACTGCATGAGCACTCTGACTGGTTATGGGGTGGTGGGTAGTTCAGTGGGTTTCACATCTGTGCCCATGTCCAGAAGGTTGTGAGCTTGAATTCGCTGCCTTCGAAGCGAAGTCCTTAATGGCTGAGCTCATGGCTGTTGGTTTATCATTATGGACTGGATCAGAAGTACAAGTTACAGGCTGTTATTTGTTTTGTAAATAATCCACATTTCTTCAAGGTACCTGATGGTGCGATGGTGGCACTGGTTCCTCGTCACAGCAAGCACACGCATCATGACACTCATGACTATGTGGTTGGAGAGAGTGAGTGTCCCCCGTAGCACTAGGTTGGGCCAACCCATCATGACTTACACCAGTCAGACGGGTCAGCTAGACAACAGATATGCACAGCATAGCTGAAGAAACAGGCCTGTTTGTAAGAATTCATTGATGTGTCTCCTCCTCTCAGAGACGCCCATGTTGGAGGATGCAGACGAGGGTGGGGTGCGGCTCTGGCACCTGGTGAAGGCCAGTGAGGAGCCAGAGATGCCAAGGCACCGGCGTGGCAGCCTGAAGGAAAGGGAACGGGCAAAGGCCATCCCCGAGATCTACCTCACACGCCTGCTCTCCATGAAGGTAACTGCATTTGATTATGGTTTCTGATAGAGAACGACATCAGAAGCAGATTAGCAGCTTGTTTGTAATGCTGGAAAGTCTTAGCTTTCAGGAATGTATGCCAGTCATGCTATTTCCTTAGGAGTTGACCCTTGACTCTGAATGACATTTATGATTTAATTAAATAAGGAATCCCCTATTGTATCCATTGAACTGATGTATTTATTTATATTTGCTTGTAGGGCACCCTGCAGAAGTTTGTGGATGACCTGTTCCAAGTAATTCTTAGCACCAGCAGGCCCGTCCCTCTGGCTGTCAAGTACTTCTTCGACCTGTTGGATGAGCAGGCAGCACAGCATGGCATCTTGGACCCGGAGACCATTCACATATGGAAAACCAACAGGTACTAGCCACTGGACCAGCAGTGATGCTGGGCTGATGATGGGACCTCACTCAGTTCCATGCTAAATTTACACGTCATGTAACTTACATGATCTCTTTAGATGTAGTTAGTCTTGAAGAAGCCTACAGTCTCTGCTGTCATACAGTGCTTGGCTTAATCTTTGTCCCAGTGGTTACTTTATGGGTTCCTATTGGGTTAAACCAGTCAGTGATGCAGGTGTTAGGCTTTTCTAGGCGCAAGAGGGCAGCATGCAAAGCTACCCAGATGGCATCCTCAGGTGAGCTTTTTGCTTGATAGGCAAAATGGTCTTGGTCTAGATCAGGTGGGACAGAGGCTTTCATGTGGCTAATTAGCAGTCGTTCAAAACATTTTGTGATGAGAGAGGTGAGAGCAACTGGTCGGTAGTCATTAAGGCAGGTTATCATGGGTTTTTCTGGAGCAGGCGGAATATATAAGAGAGGCTGAATATATGTGCAAATACATGCGCTAGTTGGTGTGCGCTGGCCTGGAGCATATGCCTCGCACATTATCAGGACTAATATATGACGCCACAGATGAAGTATATGTATGGAAAAGTTAAAGTTGGAAATGGCATCCTCAGTAAGACAGAAAGTAACACAGAAAAGAGGTTAATGACCTCTATATGTTTTTTTTCTCTCTTTTGACTGGTCTTTTCCATTCTCTGGTTTTTTACTATATTGCTACACTAAAGTTGCTTGGGGTTGTGTCTTTGCTAAGTTTGCCCTTGAGATTCTGGATCAACATCATCAAGAATCCCCAGTTCATTTTCGACGTTCAGGCCTCGGACAACGTGGACGCAGTCCTGTCAGTCATCGCCCAGACCTTCATGGATTCCTGTACAATTGCAGAGCACAAGCTGGGCAGGGTGAGGAGGCGTGGGCGTGTTATGAAATGGACAATATGACAAGTTGTCAGTTGCTGAATTGGCACTGGTGTGAAGCACCAAGCAGTAAGGCTTTATTTTGCATTCACAGGACTCCCCCATTAATAAGCTGCTGTATGCCCGAGACATCCCACGGTACAAACAGATGGTAGAGAGGTGAGGGTTTGCCACCTTGCCAGGGCATGTGGGGCCAGGCAGGTGGGGGGGACATGTTCTTGCTGATTCTGCAGGCATAATTTTTGGGCAATTTGTCATTTGTTAATTGGACCATATGGATACTATTGCCAAAAGAAGGAACAATGACAATACCATCCTGATCTATCACACAACGTGAAATAGCAAAGTAGTTACTTCTAAAGGGTAACACATGCAAATCTTCAGTATTAGACTCAATGAAAAGTTAAAATTTTATTGCAATTCAATTGTAAGCACGCAATATTTAACACTAAGTTAATACCAGAGGTGGAAAGTTCAGGTGCAGACAGTACAAATCCAGAACAAGGTCTTGTTTCAACCAACCAGTTGGGTACTCTGTGACTGCGACTCTTTATGCTCATCTGGTTGGTCGAAACAAAATCCTGGTCTGGATTTGTACTTTCTGGACCTGAACTTTCCACCTCCAGTTAATGCATCATCTCCTCCAGTCTGCTGTGGGTGGTCAGGTGACCCCACAGGGTTCTCATTGACTGCCATACTCTTCACTCTTCTTTGAACAGGTACTATGCCGATATCCGACAGACCATTTCTGCTAGTGACCAGGAGATGAATTCTGCTCTGGCTGAGCTTTCCAGGGTAGGTCTTTAACATTTAGCAATTTACATTGATTCATATATCAGTTTATTTATAATAAAACCTTTCAGGAAATTTACTGGACAAAATAGGGCACGATATAGACTTACAGTGTTTTACATATTATTATGCAATATACAATACTGTGCAAAGGTCTTGAGCCACCCCTCATTTCTTCATACTTTGCTCCCAAAGAACCAGACTTTCTTGTATTTTTAGTGTAGTCTTGCGGATTAGTCCTCCAGGCTTCCTGAAGGACCTTCAAAGTTTTTGGTTCTCATTTTCAAACCAGTCCCTGTACCTGACTAGTTTCAGAGATGATCAGGCCGATGAGTAGAATGCTAAGTGGTTGGACCACCGTTATCCAGGCACCTTGTATCTTTAGGCGCTTTGCAACCTGTCGCAGCAGTTGTTCCCATTTCTTTACTTTAATCTACTCTGTTTGGCAAAGATAAACAGTTTGATAGACATCAAAGAGAATCTTTACACCAACAAGGTGATTCCCAAAGAGCTATTAACCGAAAACTTGGCATATCTCGGCAAGGTGTACAGTGTGTCCTTGAAAAGTGGAGAACAAAATAAGAAGGAAAAAAAACAGTTTGCAGCTGATCAACAGTATCTTAAAGTCACGTCCTTAAGAAACAGGAAAAAAATCCTGCAAAGACCTGATACGGGACCAGAGATGCATCTGGCCCTTCAGTTCATCCATGTACTGTTCATCATCAGAAATGGTCTTAATGGAAGAGTGGCTTTCAAAAAGCCATTCCTAAGGAAGGGAAACAGGGTGAAAAGGCTGTTTTAAACACTGAAATGTACCGTCAGATTCTGGTCCACCATGCAGTACCATCTGGACAGCGTCCGATTAGCAATGCCTTCATTTTTCAGCAGAACAACGATCCCAAACACACTGCCAGTGCAGTCAAAGCATACCTCAATATATATAAAACTATGGAACAATATCAGTCATGGATAGGCCTCCTCAAATCCTGGATCTCAACATTATTGAAGCAGTGTGGGATCATCTTGACAGAGAACAGAACAAAAGGCAGCCAACGTCCAAAGAAGAGCTTTGGAATGTCCTTCAAGAAGCCCGGAGAACTATTCCTGTAACCTATGTATAGCAATTACCAGAAAGCTTGCTGTGTTGAAGTATAGCGGTGGTCAACCAAACATTGACTTTAAAGCTCGTTAGAATTATAAAAACTGTCTTTGTTTTATACACTGTATTTATATGTATGTTTGCACATGCTGCAATCAATCACTGTACCTATTGTCCCATTTTCCTAGCAAAATATTTTAAAAATCAGGGGTGCCTCAAGGGTTTTGCACTGTTCTGTTCATGCATCACTGTTATAATTTGCAATGTAAATCAGAACAAACACTGATTATGTATTTTTAATCTTTTCCATTGCTGTTGATCATTTAAATTTAGACTGCATTGTTAGTTGGTAGAATTTGTTTTCTAATGTGATTCAAAGCATTTTTCTGGGAGAAAGGCTCTGAGATCACCTTCTATAAACACTGCAGTGTACTTGTAATTAGATATTATTTCAAACACTGGGTTTATGTTGTGTGTGTGTCTTCTCTACAGAATTATTCAGGAGAGCTGAATTACCTTGTGGCTCTTCACGAGTTGTACAAATACATCAACAAATACTATGACCAGGTAGGCAAAGCAAAAGTTTTATAGCAAATATTCATAAAAAACTCCTAAACATACATGCATACAGTATAGGTAAATGTGCAACAATTTTTTATGACCCTGAAACATTACAAAAGCCCCTTTCTGATTGTATTTCTAAAGGGAAATACTAGAGGGAAATATCTGTATCCATGCCACACACCTCACATGGAATATTATACATGTCATTTTCCATATGGAGTGAGAGTGAGAATATCATTGGATGACCACTAAAATATTCTGTCAGCTTTCCCCCTAGGGAGTATTTCTGTAAGCTCAGTTTTCAGTTTCTAAATGATCCCTGAAAGCAGAGATAAATGAATGGATTGTAATTTAAAATGCCTCATTAGTAAATATGTGCATTGCTGACATCTCAGATCATCACGGCTTTGGAGGAGGACACCACTGCCCAGAAGATGCAGCTGGGATACAGGCTCCAGCAGATTGCAGCCGCTGTGGAAAACAAAGTAACAGACTTGTGATAAAAAGGGAATCCTGGGAGGCAAAGCAGCCAAGGAGGATGAAGGGGTTGGGCAAATTGGCCTGGTTGGGCAGGGTCCTCCTCACTTCCCCACAGACTAAGCGGAGGAGGAAGGCATAGAGAGGAACTCCTTCTGACCGTCCTTGCCACCTCGTGGTTGTCACATGGATGCTCAGCGTTTACTTCCTCTATTTGGGCATCTTTGTCGGGCCAATCACAGACCACACATTTTGTCTGCTGCACCAATTGAACAGGCGGTGGACTCAATTGCAACAGAAACTACGAATGCCACCCTGCTCCCACAGATATCGGCACACAGGATCACAAGTGCAAATAGTTTCATCTCTGCAGCAACAATTAGATAGGACCTGCGTCATAAGTGAACAAGAAGCAGACATACGGCACCTTGCAGCATTAACAAGTAGCAGGATAAGCAAGTCCAGATTCATTTCATGTACATGTATGTATTACTCAATGAAAGGTTGGAAAAAAGCTTCTGTGTCTAGGGAAGTATAGTTTCTGTAATTTCAAGCAACCTCCTTTCGATAATTTAGAAGTTCCCCCATCGGGAGATTTCAAATGGCACTGGAGCCTGTGACACCCTATTGAACGTGTTGAATCTGTAGACTTTTGTGTTTGACATTACTTGTAAATATCTCACTCTCTAATGTCCTTTTTGTCACATCCCAGTGTTATAGTATCTCTTGTACTGTTAGTCCAATATTTTAAAAGAAATCAAGCCATTAAAGTTTGACAATTTAAGCAGGATAAACTAGTTTGTTCTCAAACCAGACTGGCTCCCAGTTGTTGTTCCAGCATTTTCCCCACCGTATTGAAACCCATTAGCCTTGTGTCTTATTCTACCTCTTCATTGCTACAAAGCCTACTGAAAGGCACATGCTTTCAAAAAAATAACTGTTTTCCATTAAATTCCTGAAGAACAATGTCTGAATATCACATTTATCTGTATACATTTGGCTACAGAAGCAAAAGTTTTACAGCAAATTCTATTGTTGCCTTTGTGAATCAGTGCCAGTCAAAAGCGTACTTAACCTCTTCCCAAAGAAGAGAACTTCTCTGGAACTAAATGTGCTGACACCTTAATTTGATCTGTGATGCAAATTTAAATGGGGTCTTTCTAATTCAGAGTGTATCATCAATTTTGAGCTTGTCACTGCTTTGACCTTTTAAAAACAGTTGCAGCTGAACCCAACTAACATCATAACCAAAACTTTAAATAAACACTGACTAAAGCAAATCATTCCTGAAGTCTTTAGAAGCACTTTGATAACTTTTTTGCACATGGGCCATTTATCAGTAGGTGTATACATGTCATAGATTTTTTGGCTATAACTTGCACCCTCAAAATACTTTTTAGCAAGTTTTACTTAGTTCTTTCTGACATAATTGTTTATTATTTTTAAGGGATATTTTTAATCAGTCATTGTGAATAACCATCTTTTTAATGGCAGTATAACAGACTTTACTGTATGCCTCTTAAGTACAAGGCAGCATACTGACCGTAGTTCCTTTTACAAACAGCAGATGTCAGTAACCATATGCAACATCCATCCATACATCCATCCATCCACTGTCCAAACCACTTATCTCACTGGGTCGCGGGGAGTCCGGAGCCTATCCCGGAAGCTATGGGCACGAGGCGGGGAACAACCCAAGACGGGGGGCCAGCCCATCGCAGGGCACACTCACACACCATTCACTCACACATGCACACCTACGGGCCATTCATCCATCCATCAATCCATCTTCTGTGAAAGAGTGGCTAGAGCCTATGTCAGGCTTGGATGTACCCTGGAAGGTATGGCAGTCAAATGCAAGTTAGCTTTCCTCATTCAAACTGTAATGAAATCCTTCAGGGTTTCCTTTGGCATGCTGCACTTCACAATCAAACAGTTACTCTAAGTGGTGTCTAAATTCCCTGAATGAGTGTATGTCCATCAGTTGTTTCTAAACACCAAGAGACAATCTGTTCTTAAAATGTCATATAAGGGACTTTTCTCAAAACATGTTTTTTTCCTGCTTCCTAATTTCCTTTTTGTCTTTTTATGGACGTGAGATTTCTCCCGGTTTAAAAGAAACTTGGAAATATTTACGTACAAATTCTTAAATGCTTGACTGCTACAGTTACTCATTTCCTACAGAAAAATTAATGTCTTAAAGTTTACCATTATTTGTTGTAAAAGTTGCTCTTACTTTTCAAAGTACTGCTTCTACTGATTCATATAAGAATGTGACAAATGTTGAATAAACAACTGTAAAATCATTAACAGCACAGTGGTACATTACTGACTAATCTCTAAATGCAACTAATTTGACCGTCCTCATGGTATTAAATATCTGTAAAACAAGTAAACAAGGAATACTGCTGGAAACATTGTGGGGGATTTTAAGGGCTTTTTGTTAATAGTATTGTAAATAATGATTTAATAAATCCAGTGTCTAACTACTTAACCTGTCTGATAAGTGACAGTGGGTGTTCCTAGAGTTGGTGACATAATAAAATATTCTGTAAAAAAAAAAAAAAAAAAAAAACAGTTGTTGGTGTCTCTAAAAATGCATGTATGTATAAAACTTCGTGTTAGTACAGCATTAGATTCTTAAGGTTATAAGTTACAAAAATGTCCATATATTAACATTGAAAAATAGACAGGGTCACATTTTTTTAACAAAACCATTTTTTTTTTTTAAACGCAGTTGCATATGTATTAGAAATTAAATATATCTTATGATCCCAATCGGGAATTCTTTTGCATAGATCAGCACGTATATCAAATGCACAAATACATACAAAAAAACGTGTTCAACTGGTTTGCCCAAAATAATCTATTTTGGAAAAAGGAGTACTTAAGCAAAATGAATGAACTCATTGTCAAACTGTTGTGTTTGACATAGAGAAAAAGTAATGGGTGTATCGCGCAGATGTGTGTAAAATAAAATGCACTGTCAACACCACGAAACAAGGCAAGGACAGTGAGAAACCAGCAAAGGTATATTTGAGACCGTTTTGTAATGGACACACAAAGACTTATTCTGGGTTTCAGCCATTCTACTTCCATAAACTTCGAAGAGTAGTCCACCAAAAGTAGATATTCTTGTTGGTCAAATGTGACCAGGTCAACACCTCTCTTCTAGCACACTGCTGGAACACTGTGTGGGTGTAACGGCTCTTTGCTTTGATGTCATATGTGCATGTTGCACACTTTAGAGTTGTTTATCATATCCATATATTCTGTGCCTGTGTTTGCACTACACCAAAGAACAGGCTATTGCACTTGTCTGTGACTCCAATATCACTGACTGCATACATTTTCCTCAATCTACACATCTTGCAGTGCTTCATTTTCTCACAGTTCTCACACCTTTGCCATATGCAAGGCAGTTGCATGACACACATTCAGTTCCAATTCTTTTGCAGTTACACTTGCTTGGTTTATCTTTTTCACTTAATCTGGCTCACTTTCTCAGTCATTTCATGTCAAATCACTCAGTTTGAGAACAATTTCCCAGGTGACTATCATATTCGTATGAAGAATTTGAACCATCTGAATGATGCATCAGTGCATATTTCACAAAGACAATATTTTGAAAATATTTCAGCAAATTGTTATTGCTCATTGTGTGTCACTTTGTGACAAAGTTACAATCTTGCATGTTAAATATGCATTAAAAAATCATAAAATGTAAATGTATTTTCAAAACTATTAGAGATACAGACCTAAAATTTGGAAATTCTCTATAAATTTGGTACAGAAGCACCTGTGGTTTTGCCAAGGTGATCGTCATCGAAAATTACTATCGTATGAAGAATTTGAACCATCTGAATGATGCATCAGTGCATATTTCACAAAGACAATATTTTGAAAATATTTCAGCAAATTGTTATTGCTCATTGTGTGTCACTTTGTGACAAAGTTACAATCTTGCATGTTAAATATGCATTAAAAAATCATAACTGCAGAAGGAAGCTCAGCAACAACACCAAAATCTTTGTCAGATCATATTCATATTTATACATGGTAAAATATGAAAATGGTAGTTAACTGCCCACATGATCAAATAAGGACATGAAAATAGGCAATTCAGAAATCTGACTATTGAGCACACTTCAAAAAATTATTCTGACACTGCTATAAGAGTAATAAATATGTTTACGGCATACAAACTGTATAATTTGTCGTAAATGAAAAACAGCGTTTTATCTAGCATACTGTTCAAGCAAGAAGCTCTCATTTTCGGCCATTTTCAGAGCTTTCCGAGTACATAAAAGTAAAGTCCAGACAGTTAGGCCTAGTCACAAATTTTCAATGGTGCACATGCCATATCAATGGAGGTATGAATGCTAGGAGTTGAACCAAAAGGTTTGTTCAACAATGCATAAAATTAATTAAAATGTAAATGTATTTTCAAAACTATTAGAGATACAGACCTAAAATTTGGAAATTCTCTATAAATTTGGTACAGAAGCACCTGTGGTTTTGCCAAGGTGATCGTCATCGCAAATTACTGTCCTCACCGCAAATTTGCAAACGTTGGGTTTTTTTTTTTTTACCAGTTTCAGACGTGATGCATATTTGAATAACTTTGTTTCCGAGAGAAATGTCAACTTCTATTAAAAAGCCTTTTCATCACTATAGCTGACATGATCCCGCAGACAGCTGTCTCTAAGTATTCTTGTAACTGTCCAAACTTTGGCCATAGCTTTATCACCTTAACATACAGGGGTGAGTTCCTCGAGGACTCCTTAAAGCTACGTCGTTCGTTAGTTCTATCTTGTAACACAGAACTTACGAACGACGTAGCGTTAAAAAGGCTTCGGGAAACTCACCCCTGGTCAATCAACAGGTCCCCTTACACACACTCGAAAAAACTTACAGCTTCATACGTTATATATTTCTGAGTTACAGCCCCCCTCGAATTTTTCCATCAAGCCGATCTGGGTACGGTCGTCATCGGCTGTATCAAACGCCAAGGTATTGTAGACTTCAACGGCTACTTCAGAGGCTACACGAAGGCAGATAGGACTGTACCTTAGCTGGCCTTCTAGCCGCTGCGACCGGGTCGAGTCCGACAACTGACTTTAACTCTTCAATTTCGCGATAATTGGTTTGTGTTTCTTTTATGGGAGGTCTGGCTGCTTTAATTCTGATACCATGTTTTCTGACTGACTCACAGAGATAGATCCCGCGTTTCAGCCATGTACCTCCTTCACCTGCCCCATCCTGTCCAATCCGGAAGTCCTCGCGGCACATAACGGGACCTCTGATTGGTGGATCAGTCTCCTATCATGACGGAGCACATCCCCTATTGATGCTACTGTACGTAGTACGGTGAAGCTAGCATGAATAAAGCAGCCGATGTAACACGAATTTCCGGCGTTCATCGGATGCCCAGGTAATAAATATCTTTTTGTCCCGGTTGAGAGTGCCGCTGCTGTTTCTGTTTGGTTGTTTTCCTATATCTTTCAAAACATGTGGAAGCTTCATTAACGTGTACTACAGTCAAATAATGTTTAGATTGAAGCTACTTAATAATTCTTCAGTGACTTTACGAAGGCATTGATTTATTGGCTCGTTGATTTCTTTTTTTGTTCCTTTTTTTGCAGGTTAGGTCATTCAGATCCACCGGCTTCAGAACCTAAATTTGCCCTCGATAGACAAAATCTCATTCAGCCATCTCTCCTTACACCGTAAATTCTATCGAAATAAATTATGTTGAAAAGTATTATTTATTTACAGGGTAGTAACGGCTATTAAATACATAAATAAATGTTATGTTGCGCGTTTATTCTCTGTGTTCTGCTGTATAACAGTGTAATGCTCAGAGTTTGTCTGTGCAGGGGATCACTTTTTAGTTTGTCTTCTCAAGTTGTGCTTGTGAGACTATATCCTTTATTAAGGGTTCGTACAAGTTTTCTTAGAGCATTTCTCAGTTTTCTCTGCAAGAGCTTACATTTAGGAAATCAAGTTAAGTACAAACAGCATAATTCCACCTGGAAGATGGATGGGTAACCTATTTTGCTACTCGCTAACCCCAAATGAGCTCCTCTGTTCCTGGTACTTGTTTTGGCTTTCATCGAGGGCCATGGGCTTCTCCATCAGCTCACTGTCACGAGCTGAAGTGCGCTGTGCAAAGCCACTGGGTCCCGCACTACCTTGCCGCCCCTACCAGTATGCGCCGAAATACAACTACAAGTGGACTGAGGTCCACTACGAAGCAAGCCGTGGAAACCTGGACAAGCTGCGCAGACTCCTCTTCACCTTGGGTAAGAAGACTGACATTAGTCACCGTCATAATTATCATGAAGAAGCTAGCTGCTACTTTTTCATTTAATGAAGGTCCAAAAGGGACCATGACACGAGACGGAGAAGAGCAGCAAACAGTCACAAGGTCAGAAAGATAACAACACAAACACAAAGTGGTGTTCCTGATGTCAAATCAGACACTTATTTGATGATGTTGCCCTTCATACAGAGTCACACATGTATTTAGAGATTGCCCAAAGAGATGCACAGATGCGAACACTTAGTAACCAGTGTGATACCTGTCAATAAACCGACAAACAACATGGATGGCACCAGCTTTCAAATGTAGATGACGGTATTGCATTCTATGGAATAATTACTCCTGTAGTAGGGCCCATACACAGTAAATAAATGTACAATAAATTCAACACAAATTTTAATGTCCTGTTTTTACGAAATCCTGCAGGAATATATGAATACATACGAATGAAAGAAGAATTAAATTGATCCCATTATTTCTTTTGACTGTTATCAAGCTTTCTTGGCCTCCCCAGACACAGAACAGATTGACAGGAGGGACTACTATGGGAAAACACCTCTGTACTGGGCAGCATACAAGGGTCAGAGGGCATCCTTAGAGTTACTTCTGAAGCACGGAGCAGATGTTAATGCCCAGTGTAAACATGGCAGTACCCCTCTGCATGCCACAGTGGGGCTGTTTCCCGAGTGTGCTCTCATTCTCATACAGGTAAGACCTGATTGTGCATTTATTAGGCAAGCAGGTGTAATCTGCGTGAGTGCGGCTGTTCCCCCATGTGAGAAGAAGGCAAGCTCATCCACTCGCCCGTGGACTCAAATATACATAACAAAAACAACAGAACCATATATGTGCATGTCATTTTTAACCCTGTACATGTATGCCGGTCATCATACACAGTGGTTTGCTGGCTGGCCTGCAGAAATTTCACATTTGTGTCCTGTCTTTTTGAGCAGCATGGGGCCGATGTGGATCTCCCAGATGTCTGGGGGGTCACGCCCATGTACCAAGCAGCTTGCAGTGGTCAAGTGGAGTGCATCCATCTGCTGGTTAGGGCCGGAGCCAAGAGCAACTACAAGAACAAGGTACATCGTACCTGAGAGGTGCATGCTTTATTTTATGAAAAGCTTGTAGGGGTACCCTGCCTTATGAAATCTGTGAAACAATTCCCCACAACAGGGCGGCCCATAATGGCAGACATTATTGAACAAATCCCTTCAGCACCCGTTATCACTCTATAATATATTCATTTTGCTTCTATTCTTAATTTTAACATTGTTAAGGAGAAATGTGTGGGGCAACAGTTGTCATGTTTAAGGGCATTTACTTCACCTGAGAGAGTCCTAGGATCAATTCATGAAGAAGTCCTGGTTTTGTACATTTCAGCAAGATAGTTAGCTGGAAATGCTCCGATGAAATTAACACCTGTTAATGTTTGTTTGGCACCAGCAAACCAGCAAAGCAGTGAAGTAAAGAGTGAGGTTATGGTGCTTTTATTAGTTTGTTTGTTTGTGTTTGTTTGTTTGTTTGTGTAGAAGACGGGTGAGGCTCCAAAGCAGCTGTCCGTCAGACCTGCTCTGCTGAAATGGCTGGAGAGCCTGGCGCGAGAGCCACACTCTCTCAAGCACCATTGTCGTCAGGTGGTCCGCCGCGCCCTGGGCCCGGCCCGCATCTGGGCCCTGGGCTCCTTCCCACTACCTCCAGCTATCAGGGACTACCTCATGTTCCAGGATCTGCAGATCCCTGACAGTACAGGGCTGGGTCCTTCAGAGGATCGGGTCTTTGGGCAAGGAGAACAAACCACCACCTGAGGAGAACATTCATCACTAAAGCCTTTTCTACGAAATGAAAATGCTTTCCGATTGTTGGAGTCATTGAGTCTGATGTGGACCCAACACAGTGGAGGTACCGTTGGCGTGAACTGGGCTTAAATCTTTTGAACTCGCCATTGAATTTGTGAATTTGTAAAAAGGTATCTGAGGAAGGATTACTGAAAAATTTATTTCTACAAAGCAGTGTTTGGCTGCTGAGTCGTTTGGTGGAAAATATTCAGTAGGTGATGTGGGGTTCTATTGCTACCTACTATTGGGTGATTTATGTTCTTTATTTGACTTGAGCAGTGAAGGTTCCTCTCTTTGGAGACTGTGAGCCCAGTAACCAGCATGTCCCCAGTGCCATTGGATGTCCTGTGGGGCCCTAGGCTGTGGAGAGCACCCGCTTGTGTTTAAAGCTGGTAACAGTTTCCCGAGTTACCAAGCACCAACATGAGCTTCTAATGACGAAACCTGCATGTCCCTTGTTTCTGAGTGTTTTTTTCATCCCAATTTGATCTCACTACGCTGGGCTGTTAGTTGTCTGTTAGCTGCCAGTCTAGGTAAACAGTTATTTTGGACCATGAATTTGGTCATTCAGAATGTTCTATATATAGTGGCTTGCAAAAGTATTCATGGCACCAGTAAACAGATTTGCCTAAATTACAAATGATGGATATACAGCGGTGCCTGTGGTTCACGAACGCTGCGGTCTACAAACAATTTGGTTCACGACCAAATATTTCATGAAAAAAATGCATTGGTTTGCATACAAAATTTGGTCGACGAACAGATTCCTTTTTTTATACTAGTGTAGCACCGACGGGGCAAATGTCCCAGCATGCCCCGCGTACAATTGTAAATAAAAGGACCACAACAGGCAACCACACATTAACACCTACAGATAATATGGTAACTCCAATACAGCTTGTTTTAGACGGTGGGGGACACTGGAGTACTAGGATGAAACAGGGAGAGCATGCAAACTCCATGCATGCAGCCATGAATATGTCTGTGTATCTATTGTAATTCAGGAAAATCATTATTTCAAGGGGGGTCAAATACTTCTGCAAGCCACTGTGTATTCATCGTCTGTACAGATCTTGAGATTAAAGTGCAATATAATGCTTTATTCATCCTTGTGGGGACATTGGTGAGTTTTCACACATCCCTTTGAGACGCAGAGCATAAACACGTAGCGGACAGCAAGTTTTGGGATAAGGGCACAAGGCTGGCCAGGGTCCGGCACAAGGCTGGCCAGGGTCCGGCACAAGGCTGGCCAGGGTCCGGCACCCCTGGAGCAATTTGGGTTCAGGGCTGTGCTAAAGGCTGGGAATGTAGCCAATATAGTGTTTTTTGTTACTCTGAGATACAGAGTACAATTTTCTTCCTTGTAAGTACAGATTAGTAAGCAGCCCTGTGGCCTGTACTACGAAGCGGGGTTATTGGCTTATCGGGGTAACTTGCCGGATTTAAGGTAGTCTGGGCAAAATGTAAGTGAACGAATATGAAGTCCATTTAAACGGTGGTGCCTTAAATCCGACAAGTTACCCCGATAAGCCGGTAACCCCGCTTCATAGTACAGGCCACTGGTGACTGTTGACGTGATGAATAGCACCATGCCTGAGAGAGCCATTGTGATGTGTCGACAGGTACTGCCTGCAACAACAGCTGACGCAAGTGTTAGAAGAGGGAGCAGTCCCTCTGAGGAGCATGAAGTCTCACGTTATATCCCAAAATAGCAATAACTGTGCACAACTCAAAGACAAAGCCTTTTAACAAGGGAAATCAAAGAAACTGAAAAGTTTAATTGGTGAGCCAGGCTTATTGTCAAGGTGACATTAACATAAAGATTATGCTCCTTTATACAGACTATGCAATGTGCAGATCATATATATATGTGCTGTGCATTTCTAAGGTAAGGAAACACTTTTAATTCCCCTAATAGCACACAGTCTGCAAGGCCGGCTTTGCCCGACAGCCCAGCTCCTGAACCCGTCTCACCTTCTGTGTTGCGCTTACTGGCTGCATTCCCCTCTGGTTCTCATCGACCTGCTCAGGTTTCCTTCGCCTCTTGGTGCAGCAGTGGCCTTGGATTTTCAGTTTGTCGGTTTGCGGACCGTGATCTATTTGAGACGTTGCATTATATATATTTCCCAGGGACTGTTACCCTGTAGAGTGAAATGGAGGAGGTGGGGCTGAGAGGTAAGGATGCTAAAAAAGGAAGCCCTCATTGAGAGGGATGGGCTTCATGTCCAAGGTTGGTGTCAGGCTTGGTCGCAGAAGTTAATTGTAATCTGGGGAAGGAGCTGGCAGGTATTCTGTTCAGCTCTCTTGTCTATCTGGTTTAAGTCCAAAGTGGTTTGATATTATATACAACTTCAGGGGTACATCTGTGAATAGCTTTGGGGTAAAATGTGGGGTCAACAATAAAAGCAATAATAATGCGCTGCATGAATGGATGGGTAACAATTAGGTTCTCTCTGCAAAGCATCCATCCAGACTATACAGCTGCACCAGTCCCCCTGCAATTATGGACAACAGCTTTTGTTCTTTCTTCTCTGGCATGTTCCTGATCAGTAACAAAGAAGAGCAAAACTTGTTCACTTTTTAATGCTTTGTACTCTGTTAACGTCTATATACTGACCACTTATATTTTTCAGTATGATTTAGGGCATGTTGTTTTTCGAATGATTGAGTTCCGTTATGAAAAGCAGTGTGCATCTGCCTGGACATGTTTCACATAATAACATCAGAAGTTATTTCAAACCCCTATTTATATGTCAGCCACAGGTCTGTCTATTATTTTTAACATGTCATTGAAGTGCCTTCTTAGCTGAGAGTGCTAACGGTTTAGGTCGGTAACAATGATATACTGGCACTCAAGTGCTTGTATCAGGTGTTGATATTTTTAACATCGCTCTAATTCCAATATATCACTGCCTTCCAGTGCTGCTACAGTGGAATTTTATCAACTCCCCCTGTCTCCTATAAACGGCAGGAAAACAGATAAATAGCCATGCGTTCAACACATCACATATGAACATTTATAGTACAATGAAATCACTGTGCGGTATATTTACAAACATGTGCTTGGCTTGGCTGTCTCAGTATAACTTATCTGACCGAAGTGGAAAATATGGAGCTCCTCCCACACCAGATGTATTAATGATCGAATGTCCTTAACTGCTGGCCCAGGTTAACTTCCATACAGAGAGTCTCGACCATCTGTCCCACCTAAACCAAAATATCCCTAACATGCTGATCTGTTGCCAGTAGAGCAAGGGGTATAGGAGGGGAAACGTGACGGAGGGGGGGTGTGCAAGGCTGGGGGATTCCCATGTCCACTACTCCTGCTGTCCACACGGGACAACCGGCACTCACTCAATCATACAACAGAAGCCATGTGCAGGACAGCTACGGACCGAAAGGACCCCGACACTGTGAGTAACTGCATATACAACAAAATTATCTGTAAGTGAAATCGATGGGAAAAGGTCTGTTTGCAGCTAAACCACTGAAATAGATGCACCAGGTGGTTCGGTTCTGCAAAAGTTTACAGTAGCTGTCAGACTGGTTGTTCAAGCAACTTAAGCCTAAAGATCAGTCTTTGTCAATGCTATAAAGTCCTGGAAGAAAAACTTGTAATTAAAGGTAACAGAACTTTTTGAGATTCAGCCTTACACAACCACTTAGTGGTGAACTTTAAGAGGTTCTGCATTGAAGAAGGGCTGTTAAAGGAAGTCTATGCATATTATCCATTACCATGAAGTTGCCATGGTTACAGTGTCTCCTCTTGGGTAATTTAAAACACGGCACTGTCGTGGTTCAGTTTTTCATACTTAGACTTAACCTACTGTATACCTTCATTGTCAGTATTTGTTTGTTGTTTTTCAATCACATTTGATTCATAGCGTTTTGGTGGACGCCATAGATCAGGCCTGGGAAATGAGTTTCTGCCATGGGTCAAATCGGGGCTTTATCATGTCAGCAGGGGCCATTTTAATGATTATATTCAGGTCCCATGAAAGCTACAATAATAAGACACTTTGCTAAATATATTCATGCATTCATTTAATTAATAATTGTATTTAGGAAAGCGCTTTTGTCTGTAGCATTTCTGGCAATAAAACCACAACAGAGGCCCTTCTTGCCATATAGCTATCTGGTCACACGCCTGTGAAGCTCTTTGAAAGCAAATCACCACTGTCTAAAAGTAGCCCATAGCTCTCTTACCCCATGCAACCTGACCCTCCACAACACAGAGGTGACCCCGATCCCGCCTGTATACTGTGACAGAGAGGTGAGGTCAGGGCACTTCCTAGACTACCTTTATAGAGTGTGCACATGTGCCCTAAGAAAAAGAATTGCCGAAATGCAATGGTAGTGTTTTCCATTTTTTACATTCTTGGAGTTGAAGCTTGGCTGGGTCTTTTGGGGGGGCTCAGTGGGCTGTGCCTGTGTTCAGAAGGTTGCCAGTTCGAGCCCGGCTTCGCCACATCTGTGGGTCCTTCAGCAAGGCCCTTAACCCCCAGCTCCCTGGGCACCGCAACAGGTGGCTGCCCTTTGCAGCTTGCTTGCTCTCACCTACAGAGAGCAAATTGGGTGAGGCATAAAGAGGGTTTTCCCATGGGGACCAATGAAGTATCAGTTACTATTATTATTATTTGTCATGGCAACAGAAGTAACACAGGCCAATCCAGCCAAGCAGATGATGTCAGCAAGTTCCTGAAGATGGACCGAGAAATGATGTGTGACCAGGAGAGTCCCAGCGAGTCCTGTTACGGTAGGTATTTCCTGAGCAGAGCGCGGGGGCCTCTTCTGCTAACAGCATGCTAATGCGTGAGACTCCAAAGCAGTGTCATTGTGACTCTACCTCCTCTGCTCCTCCATGACTGCCAAACACTCTTTCTCTTCAGTATTTACTGTATATTTTGGCATGCATTCTTCATAATATTACTATAAAATCTTTTCCAAGTTAACAGAAGTAGAATACATAATGCTCTTTTTGCTATTAAAGCATGCTATCATATTTGCTTTAAATCATATAATTTAATTATAGAGCCTCAGGGATGCAGAATATTTGAAATGGTTGGAAGGCAAGACTGCTTTAGAAAATAAGCTGATGATTTGTTAAATGCTTTGTTTGGGGGGATCAGTTTTTATTGGGTAATTTACGTTTTCACAGTGCATTTTAAAACGGTGGTGAGCTACGGTGTCACTCTGATGTGTCTGTAGGGGGATACTACCTGGTACAGGTGGGGGACATATTAAACGGACGCTACAAAGTGCTGACCAAGCTCGGATGGGGTTACTTCTCTACAGTATGGCTCTGTTTGGACCTCAGGTACCCCCCCCCCCCCATTCTCCTGGGGTGAATGTATCACTCAACAATTGAAATAATCCCACCATCCACAGTGCCATATTGTCCCTGCTTGCTGTTTCTGAAGGCTCTCCCGGCGTGTGGCTCTGAAGGTGCTGAGGAGCGGGCCAGGCTTCACCCAGGTGGCGCAGGATGAAGTAGCCATGCTGCGCTGTGTAAGTACCTGTGCCCGCTGCAGGATCGCTGCCTTTTCATGAACACCTCCCCCTCCCCCCAGCCGCGCTCCCCTCACATTGTGTTCTGGGCACACTATTGCACCTTATGGGAAAGTTAGAGGCACCGGTTCATCTAGCGACATGTTTTTGGACTGCGGGAGCATACCAGAATAGCCTGGGGGAAACACGGCCTACCGCAGGGACAGAATCTAGATTGCCACACTCAGAGCCCGGCCTGGAAATTGAAGCCTCATCCCTGGAGACCACAGTACAACCTAAGGTTCAGCTCTGATTAATTCACCATATACTCCTTGTACTCTCCATATGGTGCTAAACTCCATTGCTGCTCTATTTCAGTTTAACATCTTTGTCATCATCGCAAATTATAATAGGCCGTACACTTTGGCAGAAGTTAAATCATTGTCTCTCTGGTTTTTGCTGGAGAAGTAGTCTGAATTACCCATAATCCCTTTCCCCATTGACATGCCCCTGTCTCCTTCCTTCTTTTTCATATCTCCAGGCAGGTGGCCCCAGCAGTAAGCATATGCACAGCCAGCGCATTGTCCAGCTGCTGGATGAGTTTAAAGTGGTCGGAGAGAACGGGATCCGTATCCTTTGGCAGACAGCCGGGTTCCGTGTGCATTCTGCAAGCATAACCTGCAGTCCCATGGAGTCCCTAAGATCAGACCTTGACTCAGTCATGTCAGACATGTGTCTGGTTCTGGAGCTGCTTGGTCCAGACCTGCATAGCTGGCAGGAATGTTTTGGAGAACCCGGACTTTCTGTGCTCTGGGTTAAACATATCATTAAACAGGTATATATAAGAGTATTCATTAATAAATAAGCTCAAACTGAAAATGGGAAAAACTGTAATAGATGTGTGTGTGTGTGTGTGTGTGTGTGTGTGTGTGTGTGTGTGTGTATAATTCTGCATTGTATCCCTATAGACTAATTTGTTAAAAGCTGTACAGAATAAATAACTGGTTATAACTTTTGTTGCTCACAGGTTCTGCAGGGACTTGACTACTTACATACCAAGTGTAAAATAATACACACAGACATAAAGCCGGAAAACGTAATGTTGTGCTTTGGAACACAATCAAACAGTCAGACAGCAGGGGGCGACGTAGGATCAACACAGACTACAGGCCAAGAAACACAATCCAGGAATGGTGATGGTAATGTATATGATAACAGCAATGTAGCTATTATTATACTGCGCAGATGCTTCCTTGGATGTTGGTATTGACATCAAAGTCATTTCTCTGAGAGGTTCATGTTAAAGCATTGGGCTGCATATGCACTACCTGCATGCTTTTCTGATACTATTAATAAATCCATTTCAAGTTAATCTACCAATTTTATTTTACTTGCAACTCATCAATCCTAGCCAACTGTACATCCCTAGTGTCATACATCCATGTGACATAATGCCAAGCTCAAGCAGGATACGTCTGTGCCTGCCTCGTTTCCAGGAAAGGACCCTTGGACATCGACGCCTCTGGAGGACATCACTGTGAAGATTGCAGACCTGGGCAGCTCCTGTTGGGTGGTATGTGTTAACGTCTGTCGAACTCCTCAGAGGATAACAAAGGAGGCCATCGGCAAGTTTCTTTACTTCTTTGGCTGAATACCTTGTTTCTGTTCCCTGTGCCAGTATAAGCACTTCTCTGAAGAAATCCAGACGCGTCAATACCGATCTCTGGAGGTGCTTCTGGGTGCAGAGTACGGCCCGCCGGCTGACATCTGGAGTGTAGCGTGTATGGTGAGTCGAACCCGCACATCCAGCCTGCATGAGCGTTATTGTCATTGCACTTCAGAGGTATGCCTTTCATACTGG
The DNA here is from genome assembly GCA_026777985.1 of Mormyrops attenuatus. Classification (NCBI taxonomy): domain Eukaryota; kingdom Metazoa; phylum Chordata; class Actinopteri; order Osteoglossiformes; family Mormyridae; genus Mormyrops; species Mormyrops attenuatus. The sequence continues at coordinate 28,145,755 of JAODKC010000107.1, forward strand.
CTTTCTACTAAATCAGTTGTTTATTATAATTTTGTTGCTTGATATTTTCTCCACAACAGTTTTACTAAATCATGTAGTTATATATTAAATTGGACTGATTCATGTAAAAGTAGTTTGCTCAGGGGTACCACGGTGACAGTGTGTGGCTCTGCAGGTTAGGACTCTGGGCCCGTGGAAGGTTGCGGGTTCAAACCCATTTGCCATTGGCTGGCAAATTTATGCCGCTGTTGAGCCCTTGACTGAAGCCATTTATCCCAGTTCCTCCAGGGACTGGCAGCAACCAACCTAGTCCTTAATGTTTGTCACTTTGGGAAAAAGCAACTGCTGAAATATGTAAAGGTACTATGGTGTGGTTGCTGTCCTTAAATAGAGCTGCCCCTCTGCCCTTTTAAATATACCAAGCATACTTGCATGCTCTTAGATTTCCTTGATGTTAATGATGAAGTATATCTTCTCTCTAACCATGTGATCTAGTACCGAGCCATGATAGGGTCCTGAAGCCTGTTCCAGGGTAAACGGGTCGTTTTAATACTTGAATCTACCAATCTTACAGGCATTTGAACTGGTAACTGGAGATGCCTTGTTTGAACCTAAAGGTGGAAGGTGCTTCTCTTTAGAGGAAGGTTTGTTGAAAATATTGAGTTTTTTGTTTGTTTTATTTATTTAAAATGAATAATACTTATGTCGTTTTATTGATTAACTTACCAATTTTTTTTACAGACCACATTGCTCATATTATTGAGCTTCTGGGAAGAATCCCGGCTGCAGTGGCTCTTTCTGGGAAATACTCCACAGAGTACTTTGACCGTAGAGGTTAGGAGTATGTTTTGTATGTATTTCTTAGTTGTGTATTTTCAAAAATGTTGAATTTGATTTGATTTTCAAGACTGAAAAACAGAATAGTGTTGCATTCACCCCTTCACATTCACAACGGTTTTGTATGGAAGATCTCAGCGAATGTGAAAATTCACGTATAATACTTGGGCCCCCGTAACCTTACCGCATAACAGTGCTAGACTGAACCATAACATAAAAAGTCTATTTATTACCAATTTCTAAACAAACAGTACTATACTGCACACTTTGCATGTCCAATTACCTTGTCATTTCCTACCTTTTTATATTATATACAATGTAAATTGTGCCCCTGAATGTACAAAATTACCACTGTACGCTCCAGGAGCACTGTGTTTTGGACCTATTATTAAAAATGTTAAATTACCGGCACTGAAAAGTTTAAATGTTACAGCGAGAAATGTAAGATTCCACAGTCAGAGACAGCTAACGTGAGTGAGGCCGGCGGCTGAGGCAGACATGCACAGCTTACCCGAGCCGACGTGTGTAACTCCTGCAGTTCTTTTTACCGATATTAACCTCTAATATAAAAAATATAGCACGCACTAAAACTAACAAATATTTTATAACAGTAATATTTACACACAATATGTGATCCAGATCAGTTGCAGTATTGTTTATATATTTTCAGCTTATGCGGTATCTGCAAGTTTCTGTGATCTTTTGCCAAACTCGAAAAATATTCCCATTTTATTGTTCATGGCCAGCTCACAAATAATTGCAGCCGTGAATATCAAATTCGTGAATCCAGACGGGCGACTGTATTTATTTTTTTGCACATTTTTTCACACCAGCATTTAAAATACCATCTCCAAATTTCCACGGAACTTGCCCAAGATGAATTATGATAAAAAACAATCCATTGACCCTCAACTTCTTTGTTCTCCTCTTGCGGCACAGGAAACCTCCGCAGGATCCGAGTGCTGCGTCCCTGGAGCTTGTACGAAGTCTTGGTGGAGAAGTACCACTGTGGGCTGAAGGAGGCTTCGCTGTTCTCTGATTTCCTGCTGAACATGCTGGACTTCTTTTCGGACAGAAGGGCCACTGCTGCCCAGTGCCTCAGCCATCCCTGGCTCAGCTCCTGAGCTCAGAGGGTCCCCTTGTGCTTTCTGACCTACTGTTTCTTTTGACTTGCTGGCCACTCTAAACACTAAATGTCTTAGAGGGCTATTCGAAAGGAGCCAAATGCTTTGGATTATCAGGAGCAAAACAAAACAGGATGAAACAAAGCAAAAGACATCTAGTCTATGGACAATACAGTACCTTTATTCTAAGTTCAGAACATTTTTGGAGATATTGTCCTAGAGCAGACCTGGAGAAAGCTGGTCCACCTGCAGAGTTATTTTTACTATGTTTTTATCGTAAATGTTATGTCCAGTTTATGAAGATTTTTGCCTGTTTTTTTAAATAATAACAAATATATGTTAAACATGAAAAGTTCACTTTCACTTTTTTGGAAATACATTCAGGAATCAATAGAATCGGTGCAGTCTAACCAGTGTATTATAGTAGCTTTCATGAGGCATGTAAATATTTATTTAGACATGGCCCCTGCTGAAAATGCAGCCCAGGTCTGTAATATAGAGACTGAGCGCTTGGGTAATGCTGTGAAAATTCTTCATGTGGCACTTGAAGCATGTGATCGATGTTCTTGTTATGGAGTAAAATCATGGCGTTTGTTTATTGAGAATATTACTACATCGTATGATGCGGAAATGAACTGCCAAGGAAAACAGTCTGAAAATTAGTGGAGACTGTGGTGGAAATACCATAATTACAGAAAAGCCTGGTCTCAATCTGCAACAGCCCTCTTCCTATTATTCACAGTATGATTTCGCCTTGTAATTTTGTAACATTTTATGATGATGAACTCACAGGATGGGAATATTTAGCACAAGCGTATCATGATTGGAAATTAGTCAAGGCTAAATTTCCATAATGTGCAGGTAGTGAAATTAGACATTTGAATGTGTCACATTTTGTCAAAAGGTAGATTTCATGGCGCATTTCAAATTTAGTCCCATGTTGCCTGCAATGTGTGGTTCTTGGGTGACTGACTTTTATTTATCATTACCCACAATTCCCACCAGTTTAATTAACTGATAGATAGCACCATAAGACACCATATGATATTGGGAACCATCTGTCTAGTCTAACAAAAGTATGCTGGATGATGCAATTCTCAGACAAGAGCAGCAAGAACATCTTTGGTCCTAACTTTGCTCCTATAGTGAAATTTTCTTAATTCTGGGAAATTCTATATGAAGATATGTAATATCCTGCTCGTGCCGATCCTCCCGTGTGCCACGCCCCCCTCGCTACCTCTTGTGGAATCCCGATGTCTTCAGCTGTTTCTAGTCTTGTTAATAGCTGTTGTGTATTTAAGTCCGTGTTAGAGAACGTTTCCCCAGTCCGGTCATTAATGTTGTAACATTGTGAAGTCGTCGTTTGTTCCTGCCTGTCTTTTCCCTGAGTAAACCCCGCATTCACCTGATTCCTTGAGTCCTGCTCCTATTTCCCCAGTCCGTGCCCGTACGTCATGATAATATATCCATGAATTCTTAGTGATTTAAGCCTTGAAATTGCCCCAAGAAGTGTCCAATGATACGGGGTAAAATTTACAAATCTGTTTGTGTGCACTGCTGCAGAATCTATCTGTTATGAGTATTTTTGCTATCATTAAATAAAATCTTTAAAACAGTAATTCATGGACTGTAATATAATGCATTTTAGGTTTATTTGTTCATTTACTAAATTATTTCTTTCAGATAAAATAGAGGCATATTTTGAAGTGCAAAACTGTAGAAACATTAATTAGCCCTTCTTCCAATGTAATTATAGTGCAGATACTAATGCAGACAGTCAACTGTCCACCTAATTAATTGCAATGCCTGTTGAGGGTACCAAGGAGCAATGGTGTAAGTCTGGTTTCAACATTGGAACCAAATCAGGCCCGAAACCCTTGACCCATAAACACACATGATACTCCCACAAAATTGGTAGGGACACGTCTCTACCCTCCATACATAAATCTATGTTCATGCTAGCAGGCTATAATAGTTAAAAAGTTACACATTAAAAAGTTGCACATAAAAAAAAACACTCTGAATTTTCATGTTTTTTTTAACTTTATCATTTTACACTTTATTCCAAAAGAAAATTCAAATATATAAGTATTAATAAAAAAATTACGTGTATGTGTAATTCACATTTCATCAAATTTCAAATCAAAATCAAAAATGGTGATGCCATTTGTTGAATTAAAATAGAATGACCCAACTGGAAATTTTTCAGAGTGAAATATATCAAAAATGTCCATCATGGAAAATCTTTGTCCAAGCTCCAAAATTTACAAGCTTTGACCGTTCCTACAAGTTACTGAATTCGTTATGAGAAGACGCTAGCTGATTGACTTGTTCTGGTATCTATCCTGGAAGTAATATCTAAGTTTTGTATAAATAAATCTCTGTAACATACGAGATCCGTTTAAAATACGCCATTTACTCTGGCTGGAAATAAATGCTTAGTTCCTGGCTGCACATTTGAATGTATCGATAGCAATGCATTAAAGTAATTATCTTGGATTTAATTTAATTCTAACGCATTCTGCCACATGACTGTGATGATTTTCATTGTCCTTTGCCACCTTCCGGTTTGGTAAACGTACCTGCGCTACTTAATAAATTCAATGCTTATTATATGACAGTAATTTTACCTTTATTGAGAAGCATATCTGTAACTACCAGCATTAAAAAAAAATCCATATCTATATATTACGGTACCATACTGTCGAATCCTCTTTATTCGTGATGTCATTACCGTCAAATTGACCAGAATGCGGCCGTCTTCAGTGATCTAGAGGGCTACAGCCGTCCTCCCGAGAAAAGAAAATCTAAAGTCATACTCCTGCGTTATTTAGTATCTATATATCTTATCTGCCGGGTCATTTAGGGGCTTGAAGAGACGCGGATCCTAGCCGTGCAGTTCAGGTCAGAGGATTCCTTAATCAACTTTCCGGGAATGCATGACATTGACGTCATCCCATATGCTATCCGTGAAGCTTGCTAACCAGCTCGCCATCACCCCGCTTAGCTCCTATTTATATCGTGGAGAACGCGTAATCCATCACTACTGTATGCCATATTAACGAACAAGCCAATCGATGTTATAATGTAACAATTTGTAACAAGCTAAATTATAGGAGACAGGGTCGTGCCGTGTTGAAACAGTACCGAGGCTATTGTTTAGCGCTAGCGCTTGCGGACTAGCTGGTTGCTGTTGTCCATAGACAGCTTGTAAAATACAGCGTATATCCCAATAATTTCGTTCTTTTTTAATGTTCAAAGCCGGTTAATAACATAACAGCAATTTTAAAGGACCTGGCATGATAATTCTAGGAGCGGTCTTATAAGCATCCAGTAATGTATTTACATTATTTAGACAGTATTAGATGTCTGTAACTGTGTTGATATGGAATTTCAGTAATATGTATAACAGAAACAAAATGGTGCATATTTTAAATGGACAGAGAGTTACCTATGTCTCTCCACTTGTGTCCCACCTGCTAGAGAACAATGGAGCCCAGACAGCAGGCAGCGCCAGAGCCGACTTCCCAGGAAGTTAACCTAGTCTACCTGCAGCAGCTCCGGGAGCTAGATATCCCTGAAGAGGCGGCCAAGCAGGTCGCTGCTACTGCCCTGTCTTTCCACATCTGTGCTCCATCTCATGGGACTAGCATTTACTGCATTACCTGTGTCAGTTAATAATCTGGTACCAGACTAAGGATCTTTTTGCGATTCCTGTCTTCAGTGATGTACAATCACTGTCAAGTTCAGATATAGGTACCTCAACCAGTCAATCTAAATTTAAATCTGGTGCTGATTAACATGGGATATTTAACATTGTGCATAGGAAATAAAATTCAGTAAAGCCCAGTATATAAAGTAAAATAAAAGTATATAAAGTATATATAAAGGACATTTTTCAGGAAATCTCTGACCCCTTCTCTTTGGAAAATAATGTATGTTCATGTGAAATTCACAGAATTGAAACATTCGTTCATCTAACTTCCAACTGGCTGACAGATGACAAAATAACTCTTCCTTCTTGGCTTCAGAAGTCATGGAACTGACTCACCTCTATCCGTCACTGTGGCAGTGTCTGCATTCCTGTGCCATTTTATTACACATATTTCCATTGCTAAGGTGTGAATTATGCATGTGTTGTTGGTTTCCCTCAGGCTCTCCTCCACACCAGGAATGTGTCTGCTGAGGAGGCCGCTATGTACTACTTCAACAAACTGGAGAATGAGGTCCTGTCAGCAAAGCTTTGTTAGTGTGTGGCAGGGTCGGGCATGGAGATACTTTTGGTGTTAAAAATTTAGCTGTTCCTTTTTCAGGAGGAAGATGATGAAGATGTACTTTTCAAGATGGTGTTTGTAATCAATATGGACCTGTCCATGGGTGTGGGAAAGGTTAGTCTTATATTGTTGAGGCTGGAATTTGGTCATTTGTATTTGATTCTACACTTAAACTGGATCTTTGTATATGCACTGCTTTGTTCTCATCAATGAAATTTCCAGTTATTCCATTTCTCATAAGCATGACATTTGTGTTAACCTAGTCAGGCAAAGATTAGCACATGCCTTCCCCAGACTATGCGCTGTGAGCCATGCACTTTAAGAGCTGCAGGCCTCACTGAGTGACAGTATTATTAAAGGAGAGTGATCAGTTCTACCCACAGTTTAATAGAAGCCCAGCCCAGAGCACATTGGGAGGAACCCAGCTATCTAAAATCCTGGAGAAAAAAACAGGTCAATTCTGCATTTCTTGGCACGCTGACTACAAGCGGCTAATGTGACACAGCAGGGATCAGAACCAGCTTCCTACTGTACGACATCTCTGAATGGGAAATCTGTAGGTTAAACTGGCCCGTGAAACAGATTATAGCAATACCAGTAGCGGAGCTAGAAATCACAAAATCACAGCGTGGGTGGACTGGTAGAAAATCAGGTGGGCCAGTCCCATAACAATTCACTTAGTGACAAAATCACACTATGGACTACATATTTTTTTATCATGACCTGTAGCATTACTAAGACTAAAAGAACAAAGAGAAAGAAAAGTGTATTTACCCTCTGGTTGATATAAACATGCACAAACATACCTGTCAGACACAATCATTTTATCATACTGTATCGCTCGCTGTGGTGGTGAATGAGTAGACCTGAATTCCACCTGGGGGGGCCCAGGACCACCCAGGGGCCTCCATGCCACCACAATAGAACACAAATCTGAATACGAGAAAGTGTAATAAACTGAGTCTATATTTCTAGTAGCCCTAATGGGAATTACTGCAAACGTGAATAAATCTGCATACTTTTAACTTCCATTCAGGTGGCAACACAGGTGGGACACGCTGCCGTGGGACTATACCAGACTCTACAGGGTAACCCCAGCTGGAGGGAGCTGGCCTGGAAGTGGGACAGCACTGGGTAAGGGGACTGTATAGGTAACTGGACTGAAAGCTTGTTCAAAAAGGTGGAGACTTTCTGAATAAAAATGGAAACTGCATTATTCCTGCATTTACGGTGTACAGATAAGAGCCTCTGGATACATCAGTTTGGAAGTTTGAACCCTAAAAGCCACGTTCGTTACATTTTGTGGTACTTTTTGTCTAAGGGGTCCTTGTTATGTTACTTCTTGACCTTTAAACATGTTTCGTATCATCCATCGAAATTTGCCTTGTCCTAATGAGCAGCTTATGTTGCAGTGATTAGACCATTTGAGCTGCAGAAATGAATGATTTTCAATGCTGATGACAGCTGAAAAGTTCTCTGAAACTAAACAATATTGAGCTACAGATTACATCGGCAACAGTGTAACCTTACAGGTGCATTTATTCAACAAATAAAGTTGTCATGGGCAGACTCATTTACTTTTGATATTAAGTGACACTTCAAGGAGGTGAAGTGGCAGGATACACCAGTTTATACGTCATAGAGCTTATTACACTGCCTGCTTATTATAGCAACAGACAACTAGTTTTAATGATTGCATTTCTGTCTTGGAGCAGATATAAAAAATCAGTAGTTAGTAATATTCATCTGGCCAATTTAATGTCTGGTTATGGATTTGAGGGGCAAAGCCGTATGTGCCTGGCGTGATCTGCTGGGCCCCCCCGGTTACCTCCCTGTGTTCTGCAGATCAAAGAAAGTGGTGATGCAGGCCACCAACACGGCACACCTGCTGGAGCTCCAGGCCCTGGCTGTCAGCCTCAGCCTACCCACATACATGGTGCAAGACACAGGCCAGAATCTGGTAGGATGCTGCTGTCTCAGTTCCCCCCCTCGCATACATAATTAGAGCCCCAGCATTACAGTTACAGTTGTAGCTAAGTGTACTGCTAAATGGGCTGGTGGTTTCAGGAAGGGAGAAGCATTAACCAAGGAAATAACCTTTTTAGTGCCACGTGCATGAATGTGAATGAGTTGAATATACATAATAAAATGTACTACCAGTTAAAAGTTTTTGCATACCACAGGGTTTTACCTCAATTCTATTTAATTCATAAACTGTACATTTTATTCTTGGTAAGCATTAGAAAGTTGAGTGAACTACCATAAGTAAATATATAAGTCAAATAAAACAAGTTTCCTTTATAACATGGAGAGAGTATGTAACAGTACATGTCTGACATCCTATTAATTGCTGTGTGGTGATGACATAGTCAAACTCTAGGCTGCCCTTTAACTTTAAATGCACTAGTTAACTGTTTCATCCCATGAAACAGAGCAGTATTTAATGTCCATAGTAGAAAGAATGGCTCAGATTTTCTCTGCTGTCAAAACTGCTAGAAGAGGTTACTTTGATTAATCAAAGATATTACATTTTCTTACTAATAAAGGTACTCAAATGGTGAACATACTGTAACGTTATTTGTTAGCAAAGAATATTGAGTATATTTTTAGTAAAATGTAAGTAATTTAGTAAAGTTAAGTGAGTGACATGCAAGCATGTGGAAAATCTGAATGTGTGCAAAAACGTTTGACTGCTAATGTAAATAATAGAAAAATACAATGCTGCAGTAGTCTCGTAAAATTAGTTCACACTAAATCAATCAGTATTGGTGATTCCCTGGTTTAAATCTGTGAAACCTGTAAGCATTGTGATCCGGCGTAATTGCTAAAGGGTTCATAAATGCAGGAATATACAGACGCGACCATTCAGTGTTTCTTCCCTTGTCTAGGTGGAGCCCAACTTACGCACGGTATTAGCCATCGTTGGTGAGGAGGAGCGAGTGAACAACGTGACTGGGAGTTTGAAACTACTTTGAGATCTGTGCTTTGCAATGTAATGCAGTACTATAGGGCGATCTGCAGAGGGCAGCATTGCCTTCCAACAGAGAATCTCGGCATGCAAGGGTGTCAGAATGAAACTAATGGGTATTCGCAGCCATTTTTATTCTTTTCCTTAACTTGTGACTGGCATAACCAAAAGCTGCTAAAATTATGGAGAAAAACTGTTTATTCTTTAAAACTGAGACTAGCTGAATTAAATTTAAATGAACTGTACATGATTTCCCTGTTTATCAGTTATTGTTAAATCAGGGCAATTAATGCATTTAAATAGCTTTGTTTTAATGTCAGTGTAAATGTCCTTTAAAACTCAGTTTTTAATTTTACGATGATGAAAAGGAACACCAACCCAGGAAATGTTCTTATTCAAGACAGATCAATGAGGAGCAATTCAGTGTTGGGGATGCTTATGTTGTACGATCCATTGATGATTAAATGTAATAAAAATCTGCCTATAGCCCTCAGAACAAGTAAAATCAGCTTTGGATTCTGTGTCCCATCTTTTCTTTCTGTATATTGCCTGATGTTATTTGAAGAGGAAAGTTATCTCAGTTGTTACAGGCAGGGATTTTGGGCATTATAGGCCCTTGGAATCATCCTGTCTCTCCCCCCATTTATGGTGCCCCTGGTTACAGGTCAGCTGAGGTGGGAAGTTCAGATTACGAAAGTACAAATCCAGTCCAAGATTTCGTTTCAACCGACCAGTTGAGAACTCTGTGACTGTGACTCTTTATGCGCAACTGGCTGGTTGAAACAAAACCTTGGTCTGGATTCGTACTTTCTGGACCTGAACTTTCCACCACTGTAGGTCAGAGTAAATGGACTGCAGGAGTAAACACTCTGAGTAATGACACAGCAGATGAAAGATTAATGTTGTGTGACAGCAACTGTGGATGCAACCGTGTCCTACCCCCAAATATGCAGAGTATACCTTCAAAAAGAATGGGAAACATTTAGTGCAGGTGTGAAGTGCCCTGCTAGGAAAGTTCGTATCAGGCTCCTAGAAGCAGGATTTAAGTCCCATAAAGCAAGGAAGGAGCCCTTCATTAATGAGAGAAGAACCGGGCTGCAATTTTGCAAAAAAACGTGTGTATAATTCACAGACACACACCCATAAATCGAGAAATTAGTGAAACAAAAAATTGTGCTGTGGTCTCTTAATTTTTTCCGTGGCTATATATGCATCATTCATTGTGAAAACAGTTTATCCCTATGTTAAGGTCATTGTTTACAATTTGTCATTTTGACCAACTAAACAGTGCCCATCTACATTGATGTGTATGGCAAAAATAATTATTATCATTATTATTATTATTGTCACCATTATTATTATTATTATTATTATTATTGATAGTAATAATAATAATAATAATAATAATGGTGACAATAATAATAATAATAATAATAATAATAATAATAATAATAATAAAGATTTACCCAGGTAGCAGAACTTATCATCATATTACCTGATTTATTGGAATGTAATTAATTCTTTAGAACAGTCTATTTCAAGACTGTTCCCTGTAGAGGGAACAGTAAATTACCGCAGTCTCACATTTAAAATTAAATGTCATGGTGTTTTGCTACATTGCAGTGATACCACTTTCATCAAGGAATTGTTTGAGACATGCTCCTCTCTTCAAATAATGATTGAGCCCCTCTTAAATGTGTGTCATGAACTCAGGTGGTTCGGGTGCGAGGATGTGGCGTGGTGCAGGCAGGAAGGAGGACGACCCACTGATAGCTCCCCGGACAACAAGGGTCTATTAACTGAACTAAAAAACACAAGAAACACTTACAAAACAATGGACCACAAAGGGTCAAAACTAAAAGGGAAAAAACGAAGACTAACTACTAATGGGGCAGGAAAACAAGGGGCAGGCGGGCGGCGGGCAGGCAGGTAACATACATCACATACATCATACATCCAACAACAATAATGACTCCAGCAGGAACAGAACGGGATCGGGAACTTAAATACAACAGGCTAACAAAGATAACATAGATTAACAGGATGGACAAGATGGCCAGCGATACCTGCTGGAGAAACAGGGAAGGGACAATAAAGACTGGGACAATAGGTGCTGACCCTGACAATGTATGCCTTGTCAGGTTTTTACATCAGGCAGAATTACCACTAGCCTGCTAAGAGAAGTTGATCAATCAGGTAAATCAGTCAGGTTGCCATTAAAATCAAGACTCATGGCGCGGCATGACAAAGGGGAATCACTGTGGCTTGGAGGCCAGAAGACCTTGTTGGAACTGATAAACTAACAAGAAACAAAGGGACCACAAGGAGTCAAAACAGAGGCAGGGAAAAAACTACAACTGAACAGGCTAAATTAAACGGGGAAAAGAAACAGGAATGGGAACCACAGGCAAGAAACATGTAGGAACAAATGCAGCACATGCAGGGACCACGCAGGACATGCAGGGACCACGCAGGGAACATGCAGCACACGCAGGGACCACGCAGGACACGCAGGGACCACGCAGGACACGCAGGGACCAGCAGGACACGCAGGGACCACGCAGGACATGCAGGGACCACGCAGGGACCATGCAGGGACCACGCAGCACACACAGGGACCACGCAGGACACGCAGGGACCACGCAGGACACGCACAGCACTTACAGCAAACAGAACCTAATTCACAACCAGCTGAGGAATGAGAGAAAGGCAGGCACATAAATTTACAAATACACACTCATGCCCATTCAGCAGCCTGGAGAGTAGGGGGCAAACAATAGCGACAGAAGGGGTGAAAACTAGGGGAACACAAAACAGGATGGCAGGTGACACCAGCTGGCCAAACGGGATATGACAGACCAGGCGGGGACTGATCCTGACCAGACTCGACACTTGCTGCCTTTTTGCATCACTATGGCACTTATAAAACCTTTTATGGTGTTTTTTATTGATTTCTAATGTTTTCTGTTACCATTTTCCCACCAAGCTTTTTCTAGTCCTCAGGGTGAGAATGGCAGGCAGCCCTGCACCACCTTCTCAGGGGCCCGAGGCAAAGCTTTACTTGGGACTTCCTCCACTAGCCTATAGGCAGAGCTGGCCCTGCCCTGCTAGTGCTGAAGACAAATCGCCTCATGGAGAACTGAAAGCAGGGAGGCTGGAGCTGCCAGGTTCTGTAACTGTTCTGCATCAGCAGGCTGCGGCAGGAATGACGCTGGACCAGAGATGAAATGACAGTGGGTTGCTTCCCCAATAATGGTCCACTTGTATTTCTGCACGTTTAGACTATGGTAGGATACATTTCATTCTTGCATTTGTTTGGTTTGTGACTGAAGCTCTTGCTATGTAGGCCCCGCCTATGGCGTCACTTTTCCTGATGGGGTGTGTGTCTGGACAGTTGACCACCATGCAGGATTCACCTGGAGGCTTTCTTGGTCTGTTATGAAATGAGCTGTATCCATTTTCACATTTGTGTTTATTACACATCCATAGGAAATGGAGGCCAAAGTAGCTTAGTTTTCCATTTCTGTGTGGTCCTACAAATACTGTGTCAGTATGTTTGGAACAGAAAGTCTACATTTTAGTATAGTACAGGCTGTGCAGGAAATCTTACAGGACTCTCTGAAAGTAGTGTGCCATTCATGCCCGTGCAGGGTTGACAACTTTGGTCAGTTGGCTGGCGTGAGATGTTCAATTTGAGACAAGTCTGCACACGCATTAACATGTATGTAATAGTTTAATTACCTTGTAAATACTCTGTGGGGTTTGCAAAAACCCCCAGCGCTTTTGATCTAGCTAATTTTAGGTTTATAATGGAATAAAATTAATTTGCCGTAAGATTGCTTGTATGAGCATAAGATTTTGAAAGCGCGAGTGACCCTGCCCTAGTGATCTTTTATCATAGGTCAGGGTCCCCCAACTCCGGTCCTGGAGGGCCAGAATCCAACATGGTTTGCAGATTTCCCAGTTGAAACACACCTACTAAACCTGGTAATTCACTGATTAAGATCGAGATTACGACTGAGCAGGGAAATTGGCAAGGCCCAGAATTGGGGAATCCTATCATATGTATTAGTACCAGGCACACTTTTTGCATTCTAATGTAGATGAAGTAAATGTATTATACATGAGAGCCATGTTATGCTGAACAATGTCTAAGAATCTGAGTGGCTCATGCTGAGAGAATCTCATATTGAATGACAGTTTTTCACACAGTCCTTACAGAAACATACTGGGAAATTTGATCCTAAAAATGTTTACATTGTTTCATTCAGAGTTAACAATGCTTAACAAGATAACAATAGCAGTAAAGTTAAAAATAATAGAGTGTTAGATATGGTCAGGGTAGGGGGCCTGTGCTGGACAAGACCCGCCAAATGTGCATAATATTTGGGTGTTTGTTTTCTGAGTTAAATTGTTTTGGCTTTTAAATCAATTTTAAGATTTGCTTTATGATTGACCAATAAAAATTCTCCTCTTCATTTTCATAATCTTTTTACAATAAAAACATTTCCTTGTATAAATCTGACCCACAAGTCAGATTTATGTCTCATTTATTTAATTACCATCGTATAGCATTCTGGATGTGGCTTTAATCCAGTTTGCAGTTGAGACCAGCAGAGTATGGCAGCTAGAAGCTATATCCCTTCTGTTGGTAGATGATGACATGCTTTTTGCCTCATTCGACCAGGGGGTGACAATCAGTACCTTCAATCCAAGACTGTGACTCTCTCTTGGAAAGGCGTGCATTGCTTCTTTCAGGTAAGGGAAGACAGCCTACCCTTCATGAAAGAGTTCAAGTAGCGTGCGATCTTGTCCACAAGTGATAGTGAGAAGGAATGTGAGAGGGATAGGCAGATTGGTTGGGTGACTGCTGATCTGCAGGCTGTGGTTTTAAAGAAGTTACGTCATTAGGTGAGACTTGCGGTGTGCCAGCCAGTCTATGTCCCTGTCCTCACCTATGGTTAGATGTGGGTAAGGACTCGAGTCACCTGGATGGCTCCCTGAACAGCTGTTCCCAGCACTTCCTCAACACGGTCGAGACTCCACGGCAGAGTCAGGTTATGCTGACCTCACAGGATGCCTCAGAATGTGCTAGAGACTGAAGCTGTGGAAAAAGACATCTAATCTGACCTGCTTGACATGTTGCCACTGCAACCAATGGGAAAATGATAGTGCCAATGATAATAACCAGTAGCATGAAATTCTAGGTCATTGTGTTGTTGTGTTTGTTTCCCTGCAGAGATAGTGCTTTTTTATTGTTTGATTCAAAGACACATTTGTTGTCCCACTCACACCCCCAACCACCCCCTTTCCAGCTCTCAAACAGAAAAGTTTGAAATTCCGAAATAGAGATATTTGAAATTCTACTGAAAAGGCTCCATTGGAAGTAGTACCAGGCCACACTGGTTCTCCCACAATCATCTAAGGCAGGGATATCAAACTCTAATCCTGGGGGGCCGGAGCCCTGTGTATCTTAGTTCTTTCCCTGTTCCACCACAAATGATTCAGCTCAGGAGCTGTGCGGTACCACAAGGAGGTACAAGGAGTTGAATCAGGTGTGTTAAATGAGGGGAAACCCAAAAATGTGTAGGGCTCCGGACTCCAGGACTGGAGTTTGACACCCCTGCTCTAATGTACTTGTCATTTCATGCCCCTTCTTCAAGTTAATTGTAAAAGGTGAAAGTGGAAAGTTTACTTCCCAGAGTGATTTTATTTGGGCTGTAATCAGTGCACTATTGGCAAGGCAGTGGAGAAACATCCTTGCTGGTCTGTCTGTTTGGTAAGATCTGCTAGTATATCAATAAAAAAATACAGTCAGGGCCATACATATTTGGACACTGACACAAGATTTACTATTTTACCTTTTTCCTGTTTTCTTTCATTATCATATAGATAAAAGGTCTGGAACTGATTTGAGGTGTCTTGTTTGCATTTGGAAGATTGAGGTATGAACATACAACATGCAAGGACCTCAGTATGCAGATGAAACAGGCCATCCTTAGGCTGCGAAAACAGAACAAAACAATTCGAGAAATTGCCACAACAGTAGGAGGGGCAAAATCCACAGTTTGGTACATCCTGAGAAAGAAAGAAAGCATTGGTGAACTCAGCAACGCAAAAAGGCCTGGACGTCCACGGACGACAACAGTGGTGGATGATCGCAGAATCATTTCCATGGTGAAGAGAAACCCCTTCGTAACAGCCAACCAAGTGAACAACACTCTCCAGGAGGTAGGCGTATCAATTTCCAAGTCTACCATAAAGAGAAGACTGTATGAAAGCAAATACAGAGGGTTCACTGCAAGGTGCAAGCCTCTCATAAGCCTTAAGAATAGAAATGCTAGATTGGACTTTGCAAAAAAACATCCAAAAAAGCCAGCACAGTTCTGGAACAGCATTCTTTGGACAGATGAAACCAAGATCAACCTGTATCAGAATGATGGGAAGAAAAAAGTACGGAGATGGGCTGGAACAGCTAACAATCCAAAGAACACTGCATCATCTGTAAAACATGGTGGAGGCAGTGTGATGGCTTGGGCCTGCATGGCTGCCAGTGGCACTGGATCTTTAGTGTTTCTTGATTATGTGACACAGGATGGAAGCAGCCGAATGAATGCTGAGGTATTCAGAGACATCATGTCTGCTCAAATCCAGCCAAATTGATTGGGCGGCGTTTCATAATGCAGATGGACAATGACCCA